>VZRM01001225.1:1059723-1118022 GCA_013397955.1 Grantiella picta
GGGTTTGTTTTCAAGCTAATACAATTTCACATTGTTTCCATGGATTTTATACCATAAATTTGAATACAAGAGTTGTATTTGAGAATTAATGACAGTTTTCTACAGTAAAGCTCAATCTTCATCAGAAAATCCCACTGTGTCAGATTACTAAACTATACTGTTATCTTTAAATCAGAGGAAGTTTCCCTACACCTACAGTCTACACTGAGTCTTTCAGCCTGAGTCAAAATGTGAGGCAATTGTGAGAAATACTGCTTTCCATTCACCAGTAATGCTACCATTTTTACACAGGTTCTTTAGTGGCAGTTCACTATTGCCCAATGACTTCACAGGTCTTCCACCAGAGCATCCAGGTACTTTGAAGCAGCATTTTCCCATGCAATATTTAGGAACATATTCATAAAGATGTGATTTTTCTTTTACATCTCACACTTCAGAAGACATTCAGGAATTTGCCATGCTCCCTCTATTTCAGAGGCTAGATAGAAGCCAAGTTTCATGAAACACAGAAACAGAAAAATTGCATTCTCCAAAGGTCCCATATTTGCATTTATGGCAGTCACACATTCTTTTCTTTCTCTAGAGTTCAACAGCATCTGCCTTGAAGGAAACATCTACCCCTAAAATGAGTCAGCAGCATTCATAACCCACAATTTCTAATTTTCCCGTTATCTGCCTAGTTGAAAAGCCTGCTGCTACCTGGCAATGAAAGCAAGTCACAGCAAAACAGGTACAGGAGTGCTGCTGGGCACTGCACTCAAGGCAAATACCTCCTCCTCCCTCCTTGTAAACTTAGGCCACTTCCAAGTATAGCTAAGGGACTAAGGATATATTCAGGAGTGGAATAACAGCCTTGTAGAGGTGGCCAGCTTTGTAAGAACCACCTATATCTTTAACAGTGTGGTAAACTGGGTAGAAATACCAGTTCAGCTAACAAAAACTGGCCATAAACCTGTATCTTAAGCATTTTCAAGTTCAAGTAATCAGTTAATAATCAGGGCTCCGTGTCAGAAGTGTCCCTCATTTATGCCATAGCTGGGGCTAAAATATGTTTTATTTCACCTTCCAGCCTGTACATAATGAGGAAACAGGAAATGGAGCAGTGAGACTGGTTCTTCAAAGATGTGATAACAAAACAGGTCTGAATGACAGTAAGAGGGACAACCCTACCGTTTCAGAAGTCAGTGGCCAAAAAATTACACTGCAACAATATTCTCCTCCAGCAGTTAAAAGGCAGGACTGACTGTTGCTGCATTCCTTCTACATTAAACTCAGTGAACACCTGAGAGGGTTGCAGTGAGAGGGAATTTTAGACACTGCCTTGTCCCAAAGGCAGCCCTCAGAACCTGTCTAATCTCAAGGCCAGCATGGTCACTGTGAAATTCAGCCAGCCTTCTTGCAGCAACAACCTCTGCTTTCACATCAGGTTACCCCTTTCCTCCTTACTTCTCCTAATACTCTCAACCCAGCTGGGGAAAGAACATGGCTGCAGTATTTGCTACTTTATATTTGATACTATAATTACATTTTGGTCTTCTGCTTTCAAAAATCTGAATACATCCTACCAGTTTTTGCAAACTGCATTTCTTAAACAGTCATGCCAATCACCTTCAAGCCGCCAGACTTTTCCAGTAATTACCTACTAGGATGCCACAGCGCTCATCCACTTACTATGGCCTGCACTGGAGGATTTTTACAGACATCACAGTATGTGCTGCAGTGCCCACGGTAGTGGCACCACCAGACACATAGAAGGTATTTATACACCTCTAGAAAACACCCATACAACACTGATTTAAGCTGCATTTCTGTATATCCTGAGTGAGCACACGTGACTTCTACAGGAGCAGCAATCCTCATAGCTCCTCTTGCAGGAAAGGGCTTCATACCAGTGAGCAGGTAAGTTGTCTCCATTGGCAATTGCTGGACTTTGTAATGGTGATAACAGCACTTTCCCTATAGAATCATTCCCAGAGCCATCCCCATGTGATACTACCACAAGGAATTCAAGTTCTAGAACAAAACAAATGTTTGAGTACAGGTCTAACATTTGCAGAAGATTTGTGCATAACCTGCTCTTTTTTATGTCACTTTGACTCAACTGTGAAGGAAAGAAATTTCCACTCTATGCTACTGGATGAGATCATGATAGCAAGTATTTCATTTCTACCAAGGCAAATTTTTACTCATGAATCTTTTCTGTTCCTTCAGTGAGTGGTGATTTAAGCAAGCTACATTTATAGCACTGATTCTGTGAAGGGGGGAGAGAGTGCCCAGTTAGAAAGGACTGCAAGTGATGGGTCCCAAGGGAGCTAAAACACAGATGTCATAAAAGCCCATTTCAGGAATTGTACACAAAGGCACAGCTGTGCAGTGGGAAGCAAAACAGGTGGCACTGGCATCAGGGGCTGGCAGAGCATGGAAATACACACAGAGCCTCGTGTTACAGTACAACATTGCCAGAAAATGCCTTCAAAAAGGACCCCTTAAAAAAGGCCTCTTAAGAAAGGCCTTTCTCCACTGCCTCTGGAGAAGTTGCTGAGGTTAAGTAGCCCTCTTCAAATCAAGCATCCCCAGAGCACAGAAGGCATTTGTCCTTGATCTGTGAATTTACACAAACTACCAAAGACTTGCGAAGTCAGCTGGAGTTAAGAGCCCCTCAGCAATATACTGAATCAGTTCCACACTCACCCCGGAGTCCTCTACTTAGAAGCAGCTGTTTTTTACTGCTTTTGTTCAGCTTGCACCCTGAGGTTGAACAGGCCAGTTATCCCCCTCACTCAGTGTCAGGTCAAGAGACAGCAAGTGAAGCAGCACAGGACCCAGGAGTCACCCCACTGCTACTTTCCAGTCTGCCCACGAGACCAGGCTGCTTCCTTTCCCTCTAATCTGCTAGTTTGTAGACAAATTGTCTGTGTGTAACAGATTTTTAAGAGTTGACCAGCTCTCTCCTCAGTGGTTAGACCAGATTTAAGGGCAGTGTGATCCTATCAGGATGCAAGGTTGTGCAATTTACTGCTATAAATCAACTGCCTTTGTTCAGGTTTTGAAGGCTGGAGCAACTCCATCTGAGGCAGTGGGGAGCTCACCAGTTCACTGACATCTGACACCTTGCAATGGTTTAAAAGTATGTTCTGAAAAGCAATACCAATAAAAATGACAGTGTAGTGCTCCTTTTTTATTCTGTGGTGCCAGATCAAATTTTCTGAACAGACACTCAAAAAGATAATGTATCCATCCCCACCACGCTGTCTCTTAAGTCACCATACACAACAGATATCCTGTTTTAGAAACATAACTGGCACTACTGGTGCAATCATGATAAACACACTGGGGGGCCTTGCTTTCCAAAGGTTCTAAATCTCTAAATCTAACCTTTTTGAGGATATAAGTATTACCTAAATAGCTAGCTTGGGACCAGGTTTGTGTCATCTGTGCTTTTTTTCAAATGTGAATCTTATTAAAAAAAAAAATCATCTATTTACATCTGACTGTTCATCTGTAGAAAGAAGACATTTGTATGCCCAGCCACTTCCCAAAATCACTGAGGAAGATGTCAAGTTGATCATAACTGAGACACCAGTAAAATGCAAAGTTAACTTAAGAACATTAAAGCAGCTTGATAAAAATGGAGTGCATGGAATTACTTTTCATATCAGGCATTTTGAACACTTCAGCCTTTTCTCTGATATTTGTCTGTATTTATATTGTTGAAGGAATATGCCAAGATTTATTATATTTAGAAAATTGCTCACTGCTATTACTCTTCCAAATATTTACATATTTTGATGACGAGGATCTTCTTCCACAATGTTTTCAACGACTCTGAGGCATCCTAGTGGTACAATGTGCAGCTCAGAAAGATAAGAGGCACCAAAGTCCAAGGCACAGCACTTACAGAGGAAACAGTAACATAGCTGGTTGAAACAAATCAGATTTTAGAAGAGAGTTCAGGATAACTGTAGAGATCACCACAGAAGCAGCTTTAAAAAACAGGAAAGTCTCTCCCGTCCCATGGGTCAACTCCACTGACAGCATGTCTCCAGCTGGAACTTGGCTTGCCTGACTCCTGGAATTGTTGCCAGCCCAGCTTCGCGGTGATCCCTCCTTTGACCCCCACACAGACACTGCAAGGTTTTGCAGGTTCTAAGACATCAGGCATGTGAAACAACCACAGAATTTTAAAAAATTACTAATAATTGACTCTATTGAAATCTTCCTTTAGCAGTTCAAGCAGAGTGAAAACACAAATCCCAACTTGATGCCAATGAGCCCTGCACTTGGAACATCAAAAGATCACAAAGGCCAGGAAAGGCAATCTTGCAAAGAAAGCATGGATTGAGGAACATAGCACATTAATGAGCCCTGTTCTTCAGCAGATTCTTTGAAATCCTGGAAAAAGGTATTCAAGCATTTTGGGACAAATCTAATGATTTAGTTTTATTTATCTAGAAAGATAATTATGGGTATATTAAAAGTCATTGAGCACAAAAACGCCTTTAGCATCAATGGGAAGTCAAATTCCTCATAGTGATTGCAGGGGTGACAAAGCAGATGAATCAAGCTTCTTATCTCAATGCATAAATTCCACTTCCTCACATGTGAAAACCCTGTCCCTACATTTTCAGGAGAAAGTGTGGATAAATAAATAATACTGGATAATAGCTAATTCTTCTCAGCCTTAGCACCGCTTAGCACCGCTACAAATGGTTTTCACTCATTTAGCCAGCTGTGGCCACAGACTCATCTGCATCCAAAGATGCCTGGTTCTACTAATTTTTACATCTCAAAACACTGCATCTTACTGCACCCATCAGACTAAGCCCTGGCTATTGATAAATCCTTAGCAAAAACCAAGCCAGCCAGCCAGCCAGCTGTGTTTGGCCAAAGGCCAATAATATCAGATGCCCCAATTCCTTTTCCTTTTCTTTTTTCCTTTTTTATTTTTCAATACTTTTTTCTTTTTTTAATAATTAGTTAATTAATTAGTTGAGTGCCTGGCAGACCAAGGCCCTCCCCACAACCTCGCCTTTGACTAACATGCCAAAGTACCAAAATGGCTCTTTGTAAATCTAATTGAAACAAATGCTATTGACCCAGACACGTTTGCAAGTAAATCTGGTTGGACCTCAATCAGAGAGCATGTGTTTGACAGCAAATTATGCTTAAGTGCTGCAGCAAGAAAAATGGGAACCATGCTCCGGCAGATAGAGAGGCAAAAGGAAGACTTAATTAAAGGACTGAAACACACACCAGCAAGTCTAGCAAAAGAGATTCAGAGAGGAAAAGAAGAAGTGCAGGGCTGCCTCTTATTACAGGAATCTAGCACTAAGGAGATTTGTTGCCCTCCAAGAATGCCTGGGCACAGAAAATGATCCTATGCTGCTGTGAAAAGGGCAACAACCAGAGACAGAGGCTAAGGGGAAAGTTAACTGCATTGCAGGAGACCTGAAAATGTCACCTTGTCTTTTGATTAGGGGTTTTTCAGTCTAAAGCTGAAGAAAGCACAGTTTGCAACTGCTGCTCTAAGAAATTATCTTCAGAAAGACCACAGCAATGCTACAAGTCAGTGTAATGCAGCTACCAGCCTTGTCCTCACCCAGATAATAATCTGCCATATATTACTGAAACAAATATGAATTCCAGCAGAAATAAATGCAGCAGACAGCTGAATCTCCTGTACTATAACCTCACACAGCACAAGAAACAAGGAGATCCTGAGGGGGAAGGTAAAATGCCTCCCCTCACGCAAGGAAAACCACAACATGTAACAATCATTGCTTGCTACAATTCAACAGAAATAAAAACATTATGTCCCGGAACAACCTGGAGGCCAGAAAAACATATGACTGTTCTTAGAAAAACAAACAAATAAACAAACAAAAAACCCCACAGAACAACTTCATTCCCACCACAAAGGGCCTAAGACAGCTCATCATTTTTATTTAACTATGCTAATTTAGGTGTGATATATATCAAAATAATTATGCCAATCTAAATTCTAGTTTAAGCACAATTCTGGATGTTGGCACAGTAACCATGGCAAAGACCAGGATCTCAGACCCTCTTTCAAAACTACTGTGCTCTGCATTTGAAGTCTTCTTCATGCCTTTTCCTCTTTATCCACTTTATATCATGGTGAAACTTCATTGTTCATGATGAATAGATTGACTAGAAGTGGAAAATCGTTTCCAATACCTTTCAGAGCACTCTTGAGACTAGGAAAATAACCTCCCCCCTCAAGGTTTAAAAAAACTTGATGAAGGACAACCAAACCTCATAGGCTAGCATGTCCCAAGGAACTTTTCAGACATAAATCCTCTGATCAAGCCCTCCTAAAAATCTGTGTAGTCTCTGGCACTGTCAGCTGGATTCCCACTGAACGTGGCAGACAGTCTCACAGATCAGTGGGCAAGTTGTGCTTCTGATGTGTTTGACTGTCACATTCATAAACACAACAAGCTATGCCAGCAGCAATAGCAAGACAGCGTGGTGGGCAATTCAATACAGTTCACAAACTGCAGTGCGTGACATCCATCAGTGCAAACAAACCCAGTCCACAGCTCTCCAGGCTGGCTTTCAGGGACAGACAGCTGCCAATGCTGCCCTGTGTCCTGCCTTTGCTTTCTCCTCAAACCCTGAATCCCCTGAGCAGGTACCATTCTTCTGTCATTGTGACCTATTGGAACTCATGGCTACATCCTAACAAACATTGACCACTCAGGACACTTTGAGAAGCATCTCAGAGACATGCCCCATCTCTCTCTTAAGGGGAATTGAGTGCTAAGGCTTTCTCTGAAAAGAGACAATTACACAAGCAACATCGAATGCCTTGGATAATTATATATCAGATCCAATTAAGTATTCTGGTACCTGACCCTAGCAAAGATCTTTGTCTATCAGGCCATGACCTCCATCAACATACAATCTCATTCATCACATGAAGAGAGGTGCTTTTTAAAAATAAGGTAGTAAAAAACAATTACTGTGATTCTTCAATACTAAACAATTTTTATAAAAGCGTATTTGGGAATATTTCTCTCTCCTTGCCCTGAAATGTTATTACTGAGATGAAACTGGAGTATTTAATAGCACACTGAATTGTGCAAGAGAGATCAAGAAAAGGATTCTGTATTCAAATTCTAAAACAGAAACTCAGGAAAGTAAAATCTTATTATATAACATATAGTTTGGAAGGGTAAAAGATTGCTCTGGCCAAGAAATCTCCAAGAACTTCATCCACCCCTGGAGGTGAGACTCTTAGTTTCACGCTAGATTAAGAATCACACCACCAGTCCCTGGTACCCTTGGCTTCGTGCTGTGTCCTGGGTCAGAGCTGATGGGAAGCAGACTGCTACCCACTGCATTGCTCCAGCTCTTGGACTCTCCAGACATCAGCAAGGATGAAAACCCAATGGATGGGACTCTGAGCTATGAAGGGAAAGAAAACAAAGAGAAAAGAAAAAAGGAATTGAAAAGAGAAAGCTATGTTGGGTACCTTGACAGATATTGACAAGAACAGAAACAATAAAAAGTCCCCGCTGTGAAAAACTCGTCAAGTAGGGGATGATGCATACCATGCAGACCTCATGCAGTGTCCTCCCTCAAAGATGTCACAGTCCTCGTCAGCTTTGCTACTGTAATATTCCTCCAGGAGAGGAAAGCTTAGCTGACACCCTGCCAGTTGTCCCAATGACTGCTGACAGCCTCAGGGAACATGTGGATGGGAAACTGATGCCTGCATTCAAAGGCTGCTGTCAAACCCAGATAATAACCCATGCTGCAAGGCAGCATTGCCTAAGCATGTGTAAATACCTACAGGATCCATACGTACACACACACATTTACATATCCTCGGCTGTATCCACAGTGATGAGAGAGAGACAGAGTTAAGTCTGCACGATTCAAGCAAGCCTGGGGTGGTGTTGTGAGGCACAATGTGAGCTTATCCACATGACAGCTGCACTAATTCCTTTGATCTGCAGTGACTGGGTTGCCTCGTTGTTATATTATATAATAATATAAATTAAGATCAGCTACAGTAAACAATAATATAGCATGAAATATAGTCAGTGTTTGTTCAGTGGACATTACCAAGACAGACCCAGAAATAGCACAGCACCTGGAGAGAGAAAATACTGCCCTGAAGTTTTGACATGAAATTACTGAGCAGGACCTACTGGATGCTGCTTGCCCCTCATCCTCAGAGCCTGATTTTCTTGCCTCAGTTTTGGGCAGGTTGCATAGCAGCAAACTCTGAGCCTGTGCCATTCTCACCTAACCTCAAAGCTGTAAGATACCAGTAACCCTTGGAGATTTGACTCCAGTCAAAACTGCAGTATCAGTTTGCCACTTGACTGAACCCAAATGGACACTTGACCATCTGCCACACCTTGCCTGTAGGTAAATCCTAAGGACAAGGCAAAAACATTACTGTATTCCCAGTGCCTATTGGACTAATAACAGTAAGAAAACTCAAATGAAGGAAAATGCAAATGACATTAAAGTAGTTCAGCTTCTATACATATAACCTTTTTAAAGTTTGAAGGAATGGATATAATTTGTTTTAATTCTTGGCAATATCACATTCCTGAAGATGTTTCTTTAACACAAGTCAGTGGCAATGATGAGGGCTGCTAACTTTGAGGGATGCAGTCAGTTGGCACTGCAATATTAAAAATACTCCTAAATGTTTAATTTCATTCCATCTTCTTTTTTTCCTTTTTTTAATTGAAGGAATAGGAAAAGGATAAAAGACCTAAACCCTTCACAATCCAATCCAAATATTAATGTTTTATAAAGGAATCCACAGGAATTCATGTGTTTTGTTACTGTCTAGGGCACTGCAGAAGCTGATAATCAAATTACCAATTTATGGGCTACCCAGCCTTAATCCAGCTAAGCAGCAATGTATTTCATAGACTTCTGACCTAATTAAATATTCATCACTTGGGCCATAATTTAGTCAGATAGTGGTTTACCAAATATGAAATTCTGCCCATCTCCCCAGCAAAATATAAAACAATACTCAAGTTTAAGTTTAAAAAAGGTGACAACAGTCTACACCATTTGATGAAGAGTTTTCCTCCTACTCTCTTTATTGCACCATCTGGGTTACCCAGGACTTAATACCTACAAGAATAGTTCACTTTATCCCGTTCCCAAAGCAAACCACAAAAAAAATCAGACCATGAGCTACTGAGGCCCTGTGATTTACAGGCAAGCAGCTCTGATTCAGTCCAGAGTCAAGAAAAAGAGAAAAGAAACCAACAACCACATTAAAAGTTAAGGTTTCCAGCATGCTACAGCACCAACAGCTCTAAAGAAGAAGAAAGGATTTCTCAAAGAGTATGTGGAGCAGTCACCTTTCCCAGCACTGACTGTGTGCTATTTCCCAGATCATGACAAGGATTTCTCTAAAACAGAAGAAATCAGATCCCTCCTTACCAGGTTGCTTAAGTAAAACAGCATTTGTTTATCAAAATCAGCCACGTACCAAAGGAAGTCTTAATAAAGAGAGTGAAATCAGAAAGCTGCTGTGGGCTAAATGGTGGATATCACTACATTGAATTACTTGCTCTAGCTCAGTAAAGCCTTTTCAGTTGACACCATCACATGGGCCCAGACTTTTATTTCCTGGTACAGTAGAAGACAAATCCTGAGAAACACGCTGAGAAGGCTGCTGTTGCAGCTAAACATCATTGGCGTTTTAGAGCAGCGCCTTTTAAGAGATGACCTGGCTGGCTACACTTCCTTTGATGCAGCCCAGGATACAGTCAGCTTTCTGGGCTATGAGCATGCATTGCTGAGTCCTATTGAGTTTCTTATCCACCAACATACCAAAATCCGTCTCCTCAGGGCTGCTCTCAGTCCATCCTTCACCCAGCCTATATTTCTGTTTGAGATTGCCCTAGCCCAGGACCTTGTGATATTCAACATGTCCTTGCACTTGGACATGTTGAATATCACAAGGTTTGCACAGACCCACCTCTCAAGCCTGTTAATGTCCCTCTGGATGGCATCCCTTCCGTGCTGCGTGTCAACTGCACCACTTGGTGTTGTTGACAAACTTGCTGAGGGTTGCAGTCAGTCTCACTGCCCATGGCACCAACAAAGATAGTAAATGGGCCCAGTCCCAATAGCAACCCCAGTGGAGAATCACTCATCACTGGTCTCCACTTGGACATGGAGCTGTTGACCACAACTCTTTGAGTGCTACCATTCAGACAATTCATTATGCACAAAGTGATCCACCCATCAAATCCGAGTCTCTCCAGTTTAGAAGCAAAGATGTCGCTTGGAACAGTGTCAAGTGCTTTGCACTAGTCCACATAGATGACATTAGTGGCTCCTACCTCATTCACCAACACTCTAGCCCTGGTCATAGAAAGCCACCAAATTTGTCAGGCTCATTTGTTATAGTATAAATATTTACCAGAAGAACAGCACATGAGATTCCCAACCCTTGGCTCCTAGGGCTCCATAATAAATGCCTGGTACCTCCATAAGAGATGTCAGAACTGTAGACAAGTACAAAACACATTACAAACAGAGGCTAAGTGGCTTTCCAGCACTTTGGTTTCAATGTTACTATTATTTCTAACAAAGCTGCTTTCTTTAAAAGAGGCTCTGGATGGCAATGTAGTTGCTGAATCAAATGGGGAGGGGGAAAGACAGTTACAGAACTCCAGGAAAGCCTGCAGTAAATAACAAAGCTACAACTGATCAAGTTTAGAGACCAAGTAAAGTATCAAGAAACTAAAAAAACAATTTCTTCCTTTTTTTTTTTATTTTAGGAATTGCTCAGCATCCCAAAAAGGCTAAATCACAGCTAGGACTGAAGTGAAAGACTGCAAAGCAGCTGTAAAGGGAATGTTAAACAAACAGAGACTTTGCTGCTTAGCCAGGATACTGCTGCTAATGCCACTGGCCTAATAAACCACCAAGAATAGTACATAGCTCCATTCTAAGGAAAAGTATACCAGAACTTCAGAGGTGGGGGTCAGCCTCTTTTCCCAAGCAACTAGCAAAAGGACAAGAGGAAATGGCCTCAAGCTGCACCTTGGAAATCAGGAGGAATTTCTTCACAGAAAGGGTGCTCCAGCATTGGAACAGGCTGTCCAGAGAGAAAGTGGAGCCGTCATCCCAGCAAGTGTTCAAGAATTAACTGGACATGTTGATTAGTGCTGTGGTTTAGTTGACATGGTGGGGCTTGATCAAAGATTGGACTCACTGATCTTGGAGGTCTTTTCCAGCCTTAAGGATTCTATGATTACCTACAGGTGCACAGGATTCAGTGAAGCCTATCCCCACGATGCCTTTGACAGCAGGCACTCTTCCCTTCAGCTCTGAGGAGACTCACCTTCACTTCTCTCTCCACCTCCAAAATAACACAAAATGCAGATGGGATCACAGGCACTACCTAAAAGCTGATGCCCCCCTGCAAAGCATACTAAGTATTCTTTAGAGCTCACTCACCAAAGAGCTGACCGTGACCAACCCTGCAGAGAGGGGATCTTTGACTGCATGATCTAGCTATGCCACTAGAAAGAGGTATTACTGTCATATCCATTTACCTTTGCTAGCTCCTGGCAGCACTGGTAGGCTGTCAGGAAAAGAAATGAGCTAATGTTCACCAGCAGACCCTTGCCTGCTTCTGCTCTCTGGACATGACAAGCCCTGTCATTTCTCATATGTGAAAAATCGGAGTAATAATGCCTCTCCCCTTTAGGATGATGCAGTGGTGTCTGCACAAACAGAGAAGAGCAGCAGAAACTTAGGCATTCAGTACAGTGTGCAGTATACAGATATAAAAACAAAACACAACAAAACAAACACATATGAGAGGAAAGGTTTGTTTTTTTAATGCCATCTTTGAATCTTTGATCAAAAGAGGATTTCATACATGGGAGATTGGCTCACACTGCTACTGAAGAAAAACCCGTTGAAGCTGGTTCCTCATTGTTGGTCCTTTCAGTAGTTCTGCCTCTACGAGCCAGAGCTGCCACATTTGGCACTTTCTTGTCTTCTCCAACTGTGAACCTGGTAGAGGGAACTGGTGCTCACACTGCCTGTAATGCAGACCTTTCCCTATTGTTAGAGTTGCATGGGCTACAGGCAAGGAGTGCTACTGCCACTCAGTGCTGAGACTGGCACTGATCACTTCAGCCAGCTGAGGAAAGGAGAAAGCAATTTGGAAGGTTGAGACCCAAGAGGTCAACTCTTCCTTCCCCGCGTCAACACAGCTTTTCCATGTGAAAAGCCATTACCAAATTTATGCCCTCTTATGGTTCAAATTCTCTCAGAGACCCCTACCCACACTAACATCTAAGAAGGAGTCAGACACAGGGCAGGACAAGCTGTATTTCCACACAGAGAACAAAGCTGCAGAGGACCTCTCTTCCAACTTGTGTGCCCCCTATTCATCAAGCACCTCTCAACTTGACCAGTTAAGAGTATTGATGAATACCATCTCTTTGCAAGTTCATCAACAGTATCACACAAATAATATTAATGACATTGAGCAACCCTAAAGAGAAGCCCATAAGCAGCTGCCTTAAGATGCAGAGCGTTTAGCCAAAGTTATCTGAAGTGCATATGGATTACTTCTTGTCGCTGCTGGTTACAGAGAATCTTCTTCCTTGATGATTCACTTTTTACACTTGAGTGCACAGGTCATTTCAGACAGACCTCAAAAGAAGTACTGTGATGTACTGAATAATTGTGCAAGATCTCTGAATGGCCTGTGCAAGAAAACAATTACACTAAGGGAGCTTCAGCCACCCCAGAAATGTGTACATGTATGAATGTGTATACATACTTGCAAGAAAAAAGTATAAATTGAAACACTAGGCACACCAAGTTAACAAACAACATGATCTAGTCCGTCTGTTTGTTGTATATCTCAAAGCAAACCAGGGTAGTTTATCAAAAGAGAACTCAATTCCTTTCATGATCTGGAATCCACACTAGAGGATAAAAAACCCCACAATAACAAAAAAATCCCAACCCTAATAAATTGGCTGACTGCGTGAGAAGGAAATCTTTTCTCACCATGTACCAAAACATGCCAAGACAAGGCACAGAAATATTCACCTACGCTCTCACCTCTTCCTCTGTTTTACTTCTCTTCAAATACATTGTATACAAATGATTGTCCGCAAGGGCGCAATTTAATTCTGCTCATTTCAGAATTAGCGCAGTTGCTAGCTATTACAGCAAGGCCAATTTTCCCTGCAAGAATTTGTAAAACCTGCAGTCCAGAAGTTTATCTGGGTTCTTAAACTGGTAACTGCACTTACACACAGAGAAAAAAGCAGAGAGACAGCTTAAATGAATAGGAAAAAATTTAGGACAGAAGGACTGATGAACAGACAGTGGTCAGCAGACAGACATCAGCAAAAAAGAGAGGAAGGGAGACAGAAAAAAAGGAAGGAGAGATGGGAAAGAAAGAACAAAAGTGCATTTTTATTACAATATTACAAACCCTCTGATTGCTCTAATTACACCTAAAGGAAAACAAAATTTGCCTGCTGGTACCAAGTCCATGAATAATTAACTGGAAAGGAAGGAAGGCAGAAAAGCTGCAAAAAGCCCAAGCAATCTTAAGCGATGGACAGGTTCTCTGGAAAGCAGGAAAACATTTCATTCCCGGTGTGTGGTGGTATTTTTTGTCCATTTTCCTCCCTTCTTGGATGTCAACTGAGCCGCTTTTCTTCTCCTCCTCCCCCACCATTCTTGGCCTGTGGTAAGCTACCTCATCTTGTGATGTTTATACTTCTTACTGTGACTTAGCACTTTAAATGTAAGCTGTCTGATTCTACAGACTGTTTGGGTGAGAGCATCTCCCAGGAAAATCCAAGAGAAAACACTGAAAATGGATGGGTTTTGGTTTTGGTTTTTTTTTTCCTTGGAAAGAACAACAGTTCAATAGTAGTCATCCCTAAAGTGTACAGTAAAATCTGGCTTCAGTAGCCACTGAAAGCTGGCTACTGAAACATATTTAGACTCTCTAAATGTTGTGGTGCCTCCACTCACAGATCTAAACAAAAGGAGTTTGGGCCTCAATGTCTTAACCCACCTCCAACCTTCTTAATGCTTTACACAAACAGATACCATAATGAACGGAAGCAACATGATGGTATTCTTCTAGTTTTCTCCCTAAACTGCCCTTTAATTTTGACAAAAGTAACCCTTACAAATTTTGCCTTAGCATATAGAGTCAAACTGAAGTGTTAGATGTTGGAATTTATTGTAAAAATACAAACCTACCTACCTAACCAATCACGTGGGAAAAAGTACAAAATGGTTTGATCTTGTACAATGCATACACAGTAGACAGGTGGGTCAGTGGGATGTCTCTGGAATTAAAATAAATTACCCAAAGGTGATCAAATAAATAGCTTAGATAAAGCTTTTATGTTCAACAAAAACAAAAAAAATTAAACATTTCTGGAAATATTAGTAGAATGTTATAAAGGAACTAGAGGGGATAAGGGGTCGGTAAACTTGTTATATTATTAATGACTACAGAGAGAACATCAGATGATGAAATATTAATAATAATTTCATCTATTTTGCTGAAATGTCAATAAAGAAAAAGAATAATGAATTTCAACAGAAAGTAACTAATAGGACACAGCAAAGGTTGTATCTTTCCACCTTCAGGCAATGTCTTTGCCAATCTATAGGAATGAAAACATTTTTTGCAATTAATCAAGGAATCAAAAAAGAAATGTTGACTTTATTTTCTGGCATGCCAGAATAATGCTGGTATCAGTCACTTCATGTCAGCAGTGGGCTTAGTGCTAAATAAAGCCATTTTCAAATTATGGCTATTTACCAAAATAAACAAACGTATTTATTACGCAGCAGGCAAGGAGAAGGAAAAGAACAAGAAGAAGGAAAATAAAGATTGAGAAAGAGAGGTCCTTACATCTATTTATTTATTTAATATCTGGAAGTAAAAGCTTTTCACAGCGCAGAAATCCAATTGCTACATGCACCATGATGGATTAGCTCTGGTAAGATGAAATAAATAGCCATTCATCTTACTGCTCACATCAGCACTGGCTGTACCATGTACAGAACTAAAATGAAAAGCCTACAGACAAACCTAACCTGGGGACACATGCAGTAGGAAAATTTGCGAAACAGCTTTGGTACCAGAGCTAACTCTGAACATCCTTTTGGAGTCTCAAACCAGTCATATTTGAAGCAGCCATTCTGTAATTCTCCTCTCCCTCTATGGATAGTCACACAGAGAAAAGCATGTGCACAGTCATCCGTCCTGGAACGACTGAGGGCTTTCTCTCCACTCAAAGCATCTCAGGAGGTGTGCCCTTCAAAGACCTTTTGTCTACTGCTGTAATACAACTTCTACACTATCACCACCAAATGTTGTGGCAGCCTTTTGCTCTCACTTTCAAAGCCTCTTCTAAATATGAAGATTGAAATAAATGTCCTGAAACAGCAAGTATCTAAGTGTCCTCTCACATACATTTTATACTGCCTCAGTTTTATTGATCAGAGATATAATACCCTGAGTAAAAACAGAATTTCTGCATTTATGGCAAGAGAATTAAGAGAAAAAAACTAGTCTTACTGCAATATGAACTTATGGGTCCAGGATACTCTCCATTTTGATGCTGAGAGCATTGAGTAATGATCATCATCTTCACTTGGAGAAGAAAAGGCTTGAGAAAGTCCTGATCTTACGTATCTTATGTGAGGGCCTTTAGAAAAATTTTGGGGACATCATCACTCGCAATGAAGCAGGTGTACAAAAATAGGGATTCAGTTGAACAGAAATTTGAGCATGGATATTGAGCAACACAGGCATGGCAACACATTTTCTCTCTGGCACAGCCAGAAGTGACTTGCTATTCATCAAGCCAGACACTCACTTGCATTTACTGACTCCTGAGACATGCAGCAAACATCCTATCCCTACTTTCTTCCCTAGCAGACAGTAATTAAACACCTTCAGGACAAAATTGTTTTGTTATTTGGTTTCTTCTTTCTTTGTTTTTCCAAAGCACCTTGTCCTCTGTCTCACACTGGTTTTTATTGCTTAGGTGAAAGAAACTTAATGACTTTCCAGCAGTACAGTAATTACGATACTGGTGGAGTCAGTAGAGGCAGGAGGTCACTAACACCTGAACAAATCTGATTCCAAACAGCCTATCTCCATTCACCTGAAACAGATGAGAGCTGCAGTTGCCTCAGGGTATTCATTCTGCACTACATTGCATGTGTGGAACCATATGTTTCTCTTCCTCACCAATATTTGCTTGTCAGAAATTTCTCTTTCCTAAATCCCCTGGTCTACAGCACCAGTGGTATAGCTGCAGCTGTTCCATCCTCCTCTCCTCTGCCCTGTGAGAGGAGGAACAAAAGGACAATAAGGTCAAGGGCTGTGGAAAGACTGAAGGAATTCAGAGAAAACAGTCCTCCCCCTAAGGCTATAGAAGTGTTACAAAGCTACACCAGGAAGCAGTAAAAGAGACCCTGTTTGAGATACAGGGCAATCGGAGAAAGGAGAGAGCTCTGCCTACAAAGAAAATTGAAAACGAGAAGTAGCAACAGAGAAGGCTCCACACAAGCTGTGCACTTGAAAAGACAGAAGTCTGTTTTCTATGTCTTTCAGCTCCAGACCCTGAAAAAGGTAATGGGGTTCTAGAGCCACAGGTGCTTCAGTAGCCTTCTACAGGAAGAGGAGTGCCAGTCCACACACACACCAAAACTCCAGTCTCCTGACAATAAAAAATTTAACCATCCCGAAGTGATGAAATACTTAATGATTCCTAATGTACAGTATCCTCATACCTTTCTGTTATCCCTCCTCCTCTGAACAGAGACTTTTTAATCAGAGTGGGATGCATGGTAAGTTGTTCATAAGATATAGATGATTACCCATACGTAGAAATTCCTCTTTGGAGAGCTAGTTCCCGGTAAGTTTGATTAATATTATTTTAACCCAGAGATATAAAGTTAGTTGCTCTGAGGATTTTGGTGTACATCATCTTCAGTTCATATATTCACCTAGCACTAATTCTATTAGTACATTTCATCATTGAAAGAGAGCTCCAATTAAATAAACCTCATGAACTGTTCCACAGATGCTTAATAAATCGAACAAGCTTCCTCACACTCACAGTCCTAGAGATCTGTGTATAAAAAGCTCCAGCAGATTAATTTCTAAAACTTACCAGCCTTACAATTGAGCATGTGCCCAGCTGTTGCATCCTTGTTAAATGCTCTGATTACATGAGCTTTTGCCCAACAGCAGCTTTGGGCTCCTCCCAGGAGCCAGGATCTGCTGAACAAACATTAGTGAAGCTCCGGGAAGGAAATAATTGAAAATGACAAATCACCATAATCCAGACTTTATGAGTCTGTTCTTGGCCCTTTCTCTTTGGGTCAGATGTCCTCTTCAAAGAGACATCTAAAGAGAATCCAGTGGCTGTCTGCTCCTTCATGTGAGAATAAGCCTGTCATTCACCCAGCAGCTTTCAGTGATTATCCAACATTTTCAGAAATTCATGCAGCTTTGTTGTGCACCATTACATATATGTCTCATTTCAACCCAGAGTTGGATACATTGCCTGACTGCAGCTCAGAAGTTGCTTCAAACCATCTTCCAGTAAAGGAGCTGGACAAATGAGACCTATTACTAGCATAGACAGGGCTAATAGGCAGCTGGGACTGGACAGCACTGGCTAGCTCTGGGCTAGCACTTCCGACTATCAGGCTCCTTCCTCTAGCACACTGCAACACCATGTCTGTTGTAACACAGGAGCAACATATCAAGCTGTCATGTTGCCACAGAAAAATTCAGTGTGATGACCAAAGAGCTCACAGATTTTGCTGGGACCTAAAGCACACCCAGGAGCAATAATAAAGACACACACAGAGTTGCCTCATTAAAAAGAGGGATGATCTCAGAAATATCAACGTGCCAGACAGCTGCTAGCAAGCACACATTGAAGGGTGGCTAGATTGTGCCAGCTGTCTCTAAAGCAGCTGCTTAGGGTAGGACACAACTTTCTGATGATGGCAGCTGGGAGTAGCAAGTCTGGCCCAGCAGCCTAGCAAGTTAGTGCTTTCTGCAGAAATGTCTCCAAGTGTACAGCTCAGTCTACTGAACAAATAAACAATAACCCATAAGAGAAATAGAGAAATCTTCAAATCCAAAGGACATGAGGAGGCTATGGTAAGTTCTTGTTGTTCACAGCATTTCTCTGCCAGAAGTTCCCTAAAACAATCAGTGCAGAAAAGCTGTTTATGTTCCATCATGTAGCTTTGCTTCAGAATGGATTTTCAACTCATGACTAGCAAAGCCCATTTTTAAGATGTGGAACATTTATTTAGCAGCACACAACCCTATGGGCTGTCAGGGGCCGTCATATCCCTTTCCTATACAAAGCACTTGACACAGAGTTTATGGAAGCATTATCCCCATATCACAGCTATGCAAATTAAAGGTCAGATTATTGGTCCAATATTTAGGGGAGCTGGAAAGGTATATTTTTCCAGGGACATCGACAGGACACTGAAATCCAAACTATGAGGAGGAAAAAAAAATCCCTCCAACAAGAACACGTAGAAATTCTATTGTCCTTTTTTCGTCCAATGATTACCAATAAAATGATGAGACAAGGAAAGAGATGCAATCTTATATGATGGCTAATAAAAGAAAAAGAGAGAAAGCAAATTGGTATTCCTAAGTCATGTAAAGAGTAAATGGGAGTGCTAATAATAAGCAATATGTTCCCAAAATATGTTGCAGGTTCTGAACGGATCATGCTGCCTTGCTTTAACCTAAATGCTGGAACTAATTTATTATTGTCATCACAAATCAAAATCAGAATATCGGTCCTTTTTGGTGGTTTCGTTTTTTGGGTTTTTTGTTTTGTTGGTTTTTTGTTTGGTTTTTTTAATTGCTGTTGTGGTGTTGATCTTTTTTGTTGTTTTTTTGGGGGGGGTTGTTTTTTTGTTGTTGTTTGGTTGTTTTTTTATTGTAGCGACATGAAAATAAAGCAGTGGGAGAGGAAGGCGAAATTCAGGCAAAAATCAAACTTCCAGGTTTCCAGGTTAATCTACATATGCATTAGTTATATGCTAGTCTCTGTGTACCAGGACATAATGAAATTAACATCTAAATAAAGTTACAGAAACAGAGACAACCTAACACTGGTGTATCTAATGAAAATCCTTCTCTGTTATAAACAGAAAATGTGTGGAGAAGACACTGGTAAAACTGCCAGTGAACCGCTTTCTCTGCATATAGAAAGCTATGAAGTTCAAGTGGGTGCAACTTGCCCTCAGATTTGAAGCAGCCTCAAACAGAGGACACATTGCATGACCTCCACATATAACCTCACTTTCATTCTATCTCACTGTCATTACCCCTTAGTCTTAAATGTAGGTTGAAGGAAGTAGCTGCCTTCTGCTGCCTGAAATATTAAAAACTGGCTTTTGGCAAACCAGGTCACTACCATGTAACCCTTAGAGATCATCAAGTCTATTCTATCTTCTTTACTGCCTTTGGTGGAGAAACAAAATCAACATATGATTTGCTAGGTTTGACTGTTTCCAATTTTATTCTTCGAAGCCTCATAGAGACAACTGTATAGAAGCAAAAAGAGGGGTGCTGTAGGTAGGATTTGGAGTTGCTTATGCTATAAATCTGTCAGCTCACATTTTTTTATTTGATGCTAGGCAGGCAACAGGACCAAGGACAACCACTGGAGAACTCAAACCTGTATTCTTGCAAAATTGCTCTGGACCAGCAATGAATGCAATGGATGTTTTAGCTTCTCTATTGCTCCCCAATTCTCAGTTGCTACCAAGAGTCCAAATTCATTCTTAACCACATCATGCTTAGGGTGGCTAATACTTTTAGCAACCCATTTCTCCAGATCATGACAGTGTCTTTGAATTGTAGCTCTGATATTTAGCATATCAATTGATTCCACTACCTAGTGTTACCTGCAAATTTAGAGAGGGATTACTCCATCCTATCACCTCACTTATTAGGGAATGCACCAAGCAATATCAGCTCCAACACTGACCCCTTGGGAACACCACTGCCCTATGCCAAAACAGGCATTTTCTTTTACCTTACTGAAGAAACAGCTCTACATGTGGAAAATGTGGGGTTGGAACTAGATGATCTATAAGGTCCCTTCCAACTAAAGCTGTTCTAAGAACCACCAGTACTGTGATGGAGAGATAACAAATTGATTGGCTGACAAGTTGGAAATCATGACACCTTTGCCAGAGAAGAAACACACAGATCAAACCCCCTTTGTAGGTCTATTAGTTATCAGACATTGATGTCTGTTGTCTCTAGCCACATATTCCTAAAAAACTAATAAAGCTTTTTCCAGAGAAGTAATGAGGAAATCTGGACTCTGAGACTGAGCCATTACTTACAGAGTTAATAAAAAGGCCCTACATTATTTATTCCAAGATCTGCAGCAGAAGCACTACTTTCTCAAACAACATGAATAGTTTTTGCTTAAAGTGAGCACTTGCCACCACAACATCCCTATTATTCCTAATAGATACTTTGCATTATTTTTACATTTTTCAAAGGATATTAAAATGTAGTTGGAAGCATCAGCAATCAAATGTCCCTGTGAGGTAGATTTGTACTGTTAGTTGCAATTGATAAAGTGCAGCCACTTCTAGGGTTGAAAACAATACTTTAATTACAGTATTCACACACAAAAAAACCCCAGATATTACATTACACTGTCCATCCAATCCAGAGACTTATTAAAAAACTCTGATATTTGTATTTAATTAAAGCAGTTTATAGTCAGACAATGAATCTTCCCACTAACTGTTTTTGAACAAATGAGGAAAACAACTACTTGCAGGATCATCTGGTCAATTATGGCCTTGCCTGTGGATTCTGTATTCTGGGAAAGAAATGGGAAAATTTCATCAAGCAGAAGTCTTCAAGTTACAGTTCAGAGACCTGAAATGAATATGCAGTATCTTTAAAAAGAAAGAGAGCATATCTGATCTGACTCCTGTAATAGGGACAGTGATAGAGCTGGACTATAGAATGAAGTCTCAGAGCCAAGTCTGAGTTCAGAATGCTCTCTGTGTTAATATAGTATATGCTGGACCAGCAATTTTGGCATTGTGATGCATTTCTTGTATATTTACTGTTCACATATAGCAAGTGCTGTGGATTTATTTTGTTATCTTTCTGCTCTGAGAAAATTTGAAGCAATAAAACATGATTGACTGACACTTTGTCTCCATGCCACAACACTGTGCCACAGAGCTATGCCACCTGTCACCACTGCTGGCTGCAGGAGACTGAGCCCACCACTAATATTTGCCCCGATTATCCATGGCTCACTGGTCAAAGTCCTCTGCATTTTCAGTTCTACTAGGGATAATCTCCTCTATAATTGGACTGATGGGAAATGACAGATTAGAAGGGAGACCACATGATTTTCAGTCTGAGCTCTACCAAGTTCTTGCTGGATTGTTCTCAAATCCGCATGCTCTAGGCTTTCAAGCCATCTCAACATTCACACTGCAGGAGATGCCTGCAATTTAAGGCTGCTGAGGAATCAACTGAACCGCAAAAGAATAGTGATCCCAGTCCTGTCACTCATTTACAAGAAGTAGATAGGAAGTCTACATGAAGGAAAAGGTTGATGCAACAGATTTGTCTCAAAATAAATAGCTCAAATTTATTTGTCAGCTATCAATGCTTTCTAAAACAATATCCTTGCTTAAAACATTGGATTCAGCATCGAACAAATATGACCAGAAAGAATAAAGTCATCGGTACCTTGGTGAAAAGAGAGACAGACCAATCTTGGGTTTCTGGCCCACCTCTCAGATACATGGCAAGCAGACTTAGCCAAATGTCACTTTCTGTTCCCCACCTCACCTGCCCTGAGCACAATTAGAAGAGTTAGAACAGTTGGCAATTTCCCAGCAGCACTGGAAATTTTTACACATATAAAAGAGAACTACTCAAATTGCACCTGGAGAAGAACCATACACAGCTTTAATCCTGGTACCTTGCAGAGCACTGACTCGACACCCACCTCCAGCCCAAGGATGGCTGTAGCCCACAACTCTCTGCTATAAAGGGCTGTACAGAAATGTTCTCTTAACATAGAAGGCAGTGACATGAGCTAGGGTGGAACAGCTCACTTTCTTTAAAGCCCTGAAGTGATCAAAAGATCTGATGGGCACGACAGAGCATCTAAAAGGAGTGAGAGCCTTTGGGAGCAGCTGGGTGCCAGCCACTCTGCAGGCACAGCTTGCAGAGCCAGCAGGTTTCCCTTCTGCACAGCCTCCATTCTCAGCCCCACTCTGTCAGACGTGTCACAGCTGGGGGGGAAATGCTGGCTCAGACTCACAGGGGACACAATGGCAACACTAGAAAGAAAACAAGGTATTCTGCTTCAGAAAAATGTAATTAAACAATCCTCATGCCAGCTACTTTTTCTCAAGCTCTGCATCCATTGTACAAATAAAAAACAAGAAAGAAAAAAACCCACCACAGATTCTTAACACCATATTAAGTTTTATGTCCATTAAATTTTACCTGCAGAAAGTAAAACAATTTGTCTGTTTTCTGTCTTTTCATAATGCATTTTTATGCCTCTAGGTGTCTGCCTGTTTAGACTCTAGGGGCTGTAAAAAGTATTCTGTACACTATTACCTGAATAAACACCCTATAAATTACAACTGATATTTATCAGCCTCATGGCAATTTCACTACATTAGAAATAGTACAAGACTGTATTTAGATTGATAAGATATGGGTAAAAGATTAGCATACAGAGATATCTAAAAAATCCATGTCTGCAATTCTAGACAAAATACACAGACACGTTACTTTAATTAACTTTCCCTGCATTTGGACTTCCACCAGGATACAAAGCTAGCTGGATCACTAAATGCAATCATATTTTCAGCCCAGTCTGATATTTCACGAGAACCATTCAAATCAATTTACCCAACAGAGACATTTGTCCCTGGTCTGTCACTATGGCCTGCATTGAGCCTCCTGCACTTCTTTATCTTCTGGCAGGGCCATCATAAGCAAGCAACACAGAGGGTGATGTATGGAAACTCAAATAAGTTATAAATCCTCCATCCCTTCATCAGCCTGAGTGAATTTACTCCAGTCAGTATTGGCAAAGACTCTCTCACTGCTCTCAGGAGCAAGTCAGCTCTAAGATGATATGTTCTTCAAGGAAAAGTTCCTCACTGCTTTTGGGAAAAGAAGGTATTGTAACAGGAAGGAATGACCAAAGGCTGCATCCCTGAGAGGTAGTGATGTGCCTCGGTATCAGCAAGTTTCTTCCATGTATTCAGATGCTTCTCAAATGTTTAGAAATCTAAACTAAGAATCCCTCTCATAAAAAATGTAAGAGCAGAGTTATTCCACTGACCAAACCTTGTTTTAATGCACTACCATTTTAAAACCATACTAATATTACTACTACTACAGGTAATAATAATATCAAACCAAAACCCTAAAAAAACCCAACCCAAAATACCCAACACCCAAACCCAGTATCACCTGCAGTTCAGAATAAAGAGGAAAAAGACAGGATTATTTTAAATCTCAGGAGCAGTGAAAGACATATAGGCTGCCTGGGGTTTCTTGCAAGGTCTTTTTGAACACCCTTGACGATGTCACAGGTATCCATTTCCCTTTCACATAGCCAAAAGGACAGTAATGGAAGAGTTGAGTAGCTATTTAGATGGCTAATGCAAGAATCCTTGACTGGCAGGGTACACAGGTAGCCAGCTGGTCCAGACTAGTAGAGACATCTTTGCACAAAGCACTTGACATGCCAGCATTCTACCCTGAAGGTCACACTAAATGTAGGTGCACACAGGTCTTTGAAATAGACCTCATTCAGCCCACCCTACCCTAGCATCCACCTCCTTCCTGTGTGCCTGCTCTTAGAAGACATTTCATACCATCATAAAAGCAGCAATCTCTTCTTTCCCATGCACACATCTCATTACCCATCCTTTGTACACATCTTGAGTAATGCAATTTAGCTCAATGTCACCAAGAGAAAGACATTCCTCTGGGACAGTCATTACCATAAACCACAATCTGCTGCCAGTTTATATGTCCTTATCCACCCCTTGTTTTAACTCCTTTATAAAGCATAACCAAGTGTTTTGCACTCTGGTGTTGTCACTAAAATTCAGAAATCTTTTCCTCTCCCCCCAAAAATCATGTTTTACATTTTGCCTCCCTTAATCTTTCAATCCCAGCATCACAGCACAGTTCTGTTGCCCTGTCAGTGACTATCTACTCATCCTGGGTTGACTACCACAAGACAAAACAACTTCCCCGGCCTGATACAAGTAAATTGACCTCTCCAGTCCAACGAGCTCAGAGGGCCTCATGCTACTGTCAGGTGAAGCAGGACAGTCAAGTGTAATTATAGCTGTCCTGTATGAAGAAGCTTTCTCAAAGTATGATCCCACAGCAGCTCAATAGTTGAAGAGAATTAAAGTTGTTCAGGAGATTTTAACATCTCTACAGCAGAGACTCTTTTACTACTTGCCTGTATTTATGCTCTGGCACTAGCATAAATTGACACATCATTACAGATTGTGGAAAGATTCTTGAGTATTGCAGGGAAGATCTCTGGAAATGACCAATATTTAAATTTTGCTAAATAAAAGGCATTAACAAAAGAAACTACTAGAAGGAGCTACAGAGGGTTTTAGCAGTAAATTTAATAAGAAGATACATTCAAATTAAGTGTATCCAAATCAGAACATGATCTCTGAGGTGGTTGTTAAGGGTCTGGACAATGAGTATTGCTAGCTTATGACTGCACCCTGTGTCTATTAGGGATAAAAATCTTATTTTTCATTAATTACTTGAGAAAAAATATTTGGAAAAGAAGAGTAGGAGTCCCTTGTCAAAGGAGACATTTCTGGATTTAAAAGCAGAAATACATGGTTTTATTAGGTTTTATTAGGACTTCAAAATCCTAGAAAAAAAAACTTTTGTCTACATAGTGATTGAAANCCAGAAATACATGGGACTTCAAAATCCTAGAAAAAACTTTTGTCTACATAGTGATTGAAACTGGTCAGAAAAGCTGGAAGAATAATTTCATGGAACACAAGAAGTTTTTGCATATAGAGATTAACCTTTTTAGTTTATGAGAAACAGCTACATCTATGTTAGCTAATACATTTATTTGCTTTAATTATGTTACTTCATCAGTTTTAATAAGGTCTCTGCTTCCCTAAGTTTCTTCTCCCAAAGTAATTTCATGAAGATTTTACCAAAAATCAGACAACCTCTGAAAAGAGGTGCTGAAAAACAGAGTCAAGAAACTACTCCTATTGCTCAGTTAGAGGGCAAGTATACGTTCCAAGAAAACTGTGCTCTTTCCAGGATGCTTTACATGGAGCCAAGCGGTCCTGGGGGCACTGGTCACATACCGAACTGTTCACTGACAAGGAGGCACTGGAGATGCATCACTCCATATCAGTCTTTTCAATCTCCTTAGGTTTATGTACATTTTTGTCGTACACTGTTCACATCAGCTCATTGGACTTCAGGGGGGAAAGGCTTTAAAACATGTCTTAATCATACAATAGCATATCTCCTTAACCCCTCAGAGCTCTGGCAAAAAAAGCAAGGCATATGCAATTCTAGCACGGCCAAATCCATTTTGCTTCCTTGAACTCTTCTGCTTTTAGCATGGTGTGGAATTTTCCTTCATCTATTTCTTTAAATGGTGTGAGTAACAGTGTTACATGCTGTTGAAAACCCATCACAGTCTATCCCAAAGGTGTGGAGCACTATCCTGGTATGCAGTTAATACCAAATTTTGCAATGAAAGGTGCTACAGGAGCACAAGTAGCAGTGATTACATGCTACTGAAAGATTCATGGAGTCTTTACAACACTTCACTCCTTGTATTTTATGTCTCTGAAAATGAATACATCTGCTCCTTTTTCACAAATTTCAGTGTCCATGTCTTGCAGATGTAAATGATAATGAGAATTCCAGAGGGAGGAAGAGTCAGGCCCTAGAGTGCATGCAATGAACCCAAACTTTAGTAAGGCAAGGGGACTTGGGAATGTCATTCCTTTAATATGGAGAATTTCACAGTGAGAAAGACACCCCAGAGAACAATAGCCTGGTGTGCCAGAGCAGAACCCAACTGCTGATTAGTATCTCCCTTTGCACAGAAAGGCCAAAAATGTCACATGGCTCCAACAGTCAGATTTAAATCTTCCAACAACAATAAACAATAAAAAAACACAAAAAAAGATCGCTAAAGGGGAAAAGCCAATCCTATAACTGTAGTTGAAAAGAGTCATTCTTTGTACCAAGAGATGCTTTGACAATAGCATTGAAAAATAAATCACTGTGAATTTTTTTGTTCACCAGTGACATTTGTCTGCCACTGCTTTTAATTCAAATTGGGCTAAAAAACAAGGCTCATCCATTTTGAATCCAGGATCTCATGTAACAGTAAGGGGAAAGCCACACAGTTATTAACAGCCAAGCAATAAAGAAAAAGGAACTTGATAAAGGTGGTACATTGCAGGCAAAAGAGATCATTTTGCTGCTTTGGGATTTCAGCAATGCTGTGGTAAAGCTTATATATTAATAAAACATGATTATTGACTTTTGCTAAGACTTATTGTTAGGTCTTTCCCTTTTTCTTGTACACTTGTACACTTGTACTTATTTATCACAGTCTATAAAAACCAATCATGAACTGTAAAAATGTTAGAATTACTTTATAAAGGGTTATATATCTATACAGTCTAATTCTGAAAACAGCTTCTCAATATCTCAAAAGCTTTATATGTAAGAAATGGCATCCTGTTCTTTAGATTGAGGTCATACTGCCATTTTTGGCACTAGACAACACCATAAAGGCCTTCAGATCTCTCATATTCTATAGCATTCACATTCTTTTTCCTGTTCTATGGACTAGGTTATTCAGCAGATTTTTTTCTCCCAGGCAGGTACCTTTTCTACACTCCAAAAATTAGAATCTTATCACCTGATCTGAACCCCATTTGGGCAGACTAGAGGGAGATAATCAAAGAAATCAAGCAGCATGCCTACTCACTTAGGCCCTCTTCTCCTTCAACAGTCCAATGATTCCCAAAACTTCTTGCTCTCCTTACTTGTCCAGGACTTTAAAGTCTTGGGAACCATTTACAGTCATGCCATATGTTGCTTACTTTTATGTCACCCCCAAAATACTACCCATTTATACCGATAAGCAGTAGATTAGCTAGTAGAATGTTCCTAATCAGTCTTCCTTTCATTAGCATCCACATTATCTGTTCAACAGACATGGGTACTTTAAGAGACTTCCCTTCTTTTAAATGAAGTGGCTGATAAGTGACCTTTTTCTGTTTCTGTGAAATGGTATAGGGCCAAAACAAGTGCACATCAGCTTATCTCCTAGCTTGTTTCCTCTATCTGTCTCTCCCCAGTAACTTAAAAACCAAAATCTTGCTGTGCTGCTGGGAAGAACTGGCTCATGCTGCAGACCTGTTTCCACGCAACAAATTCAGCATTAGAGCAAACTTCTGAGGTACCCTTCATACATCAGATTCTTCTTTTTATGCTCTTTCAGAAAACAGACAAGAGCCGCTAACCTGCTGAATCTGTTCTGTCTTGGCTTGCTACCAAACTTGCCAAGAGAAGTGATAATCACTTGATCCATTTTAAAGAAGCACAGGAAAATAGGTTCTAAAGAAAAGGGAAGTAGCTATTTGTTCTACAGAAACTGCCTCACATTTCACCAGGATTCCAAAAGAGCACACACTCTGGGACCACATTCACCCTGGAGTCCTCCAACCCCTTGAGCTGTTGCAGGTTTTTATCCTTCCTTTTACTTTTTTTTGCCCTTTTTCCTCAAAACATATCCTCAGCTTCCAAAAGCGAGAGACTGAATTATCTCTTAGTAGCTGACAGAAACAAGATCTTCCCACAGGCAATCATTCAACCAGAATATCATTTATTCTCTGCTTTTCCCCACCTATCATTTTCATACCTTTTCAAAGCCCTGAGTGTCCTTTGTGCTTTTCCTTACCAGATATCTGAAAGACATGGAACTGCTATTTGCTAATAAAATGCCCATATTAGCATTTTGCTAATATGGGCTACAAAAAACAGTATAAAGGTGGGTTTAATCTAACTGAATGCATCATCCTATTCACAAAAATGTTCACAAGCAACAGACAGTAACATGCTTAAAAGATACCTGTTTTAGAATGAGATTTTTCAGGCCCTGGAGGATTCTGTTGTTCTTCATTGACCATAAGAGGAATTTGACTAGTTTAAATATCCCGGTGTGGCAGGTATCTCTGCAAGGTAAGAGCGAGTCTACTGTGTAACCAAATGTGCTAAGTCTCACCAAGGTTTGCTTACCGAGAAACAACTCTGCCAGCCCAACCAGGCACACAAAGCACCACTGAAAAGGATAGCAGGAGTGCTCTGCAGCCGCTTGTGTCAATGCTGGGAGAAAAGGACACATCCCAAGGCTTACCAACAAGTCTTCACTTAGTCTTGTGCCAGCCCTGCACAGACATTACTGCCATTATTAACTCCTATTTACCAAGCACCAAAGAAGGTAAAACTTGTGAGGAAAACCAGTCGCATAATTCAGATGAGAGTCATACTTCCACAGGATATCCAGTTAAAAAAAGACAAAAACATTTTCAAAAATTCAGGACTGTGCTTTCTGCACATGAATAATTGCCAATGTACAATACTGGTCAAGGAAAAATAACTAAAACAGATGCAGAGGGAAGGCTATCAGGGGACAGACAAGCCTATCTGGTAAAAAGAATATTAAAAGAGCTTGGCTTGTTCAGACCAGCTAAATAAATGTTGAGAGGAGATACATTTACTGTGCACAAACACTAGAGGTAGAAACAGCTGAGTAGTGGAAATGACTATTTAACTAAGGACAATAGTGGTACAAGAACAGATGGTTATAAACTGCCAAAGAATAAATTTAGACTGGAAATTAGACAAAGGTTTCTAATCAGCAGAGCAATGAAGCTTCTAAAAAGCCTTTACGGGGAACAGGGGCAAAAAGCTATTCTAATTGAGGAATAAAGCTTCACGTATTTCTGGAAGGTATTATGAAATATGGCTCCCTACCAAAACACGGTAGTGGAGACAAAGACTCCTGAGGAGCCCTTGCAGCCTTCTGGCTCTCTGCAATTCACAGTAAAATCCACTCGTAGCAGCACCAGCATATCAGAAGTACAGTTCTGAAATGCCTTGACCTCCCAGAACAACTACATGAAGAACCATTCTGGCTGGACTCTGCTGAAGGGTGAAACAAGATAGCTTCTAAGGGAGGGACTTCTGGAGCTGCCAAATCTGGGAAGCAAGCCTGAGCTAAATTTTTACATTATTTTATTACAAAAGCCACAGGCAGGGGTCAAGTATAGACAGAACATGTCATCTCCTTTAAAACTCAAAAAACAAAACTCTTGAAAAATCCGAGGGGCTCCTGGGTACAGAAAAACTTCTTTCTGCTCTGCACCAGATAGCCCTCCTGATGACCACCAGTCATTGAAAGATGCAGTTTTGTCTTCTGACCATATAATATCTTTATCAAAAGACCAATTCATTTTCTCCCTCTTTCTTTATTTTCATTAAGTTTTTCCATAAAATATAACGATGGAGCTCAACATTATCATTACATATTGTGTCTTTGTTTTCTATGAGTAGGACGCAGTTGAGTCTTTTACAGACCCATGCATGATGGTAAATATTTGATCTTTTCAACATGTGCATGTGCCAAAAGTGCATCAGGAATGTAATTTTCATGGACTCAGAAGTACTGCAGAATTATTTGGTTTGACCTCTTTGCTTCATTCCTTAGTTTTAGCTGCATCATGTTTAGTGTCTGGGGACATGCCACATACACATACAATAATTTTATCATTATTATAGGATCAAAAAACTCCAAAAAAACTCTAAAAAAATGGGAATTTGCCACAAAGGGTGTATCTCACGCTGCAACTCCCTCTTGACAGCCATCCAGGTAGTCCATATTATCAGGGCAGCTGAAGATATTCTAAACATTTCAGGCGAAAGTGTTTGGAAAGTCCTGGACCCTCAGGACTTATTCCTCAGATATTCAGCCAACAGCAGACCATGCATAAGTTATCTGGACAAGACTGTTCCTGGTAAAGTGAGGAAACACATGAGGTATTCTTGTAGAACACAAACTTCACTGCTACTTTAGAAAATCTTCAGCTAACTGATTTAAGATAGAGTATGTGGTTTTCAGTTGCAAGCTCTGTCCCCTTGGGCAAATTACAAGAGCTCCTAAATTTATACAAATAACCCTAAATTGACCATTACATGCATGGTACATGCAAGAGGCCCTATCCATTACTGCTATATACCTCCTTCCACAGACTAAGACCATGCTCACTGTGACTGAATCCTCTGATGACGGAAGGTTTTCAACTGCACGCCTGATTAAATGCTGCCTTCCAGAATTCTTGGATAACAGGAATTAAATTTTAATGCCCTTAATCTAGTTGACACTTTTTCATAAGCTCTTCCTCCCCTCCTTCTCCTGTGTTATAAATTACCACTTACCTAATCTGAGGTAATGCAGGCTTTGGTCAAGGCTAATGAAGATGCGGTGGGTGAGATCCTGCTTGCAGCAGAGTCCCATTAGCAAAGGTTAATCACCCCCTAGCTTACAATCCCACATTTTAGCTCCAAACAGTGAGGAGGCAGAGAAGGAGGCATCCATCACATTAACCAAATAGTACAGCAAATGCCTGGCACTTGATCAGCAGTAAGGTGCTCTCCTGACGGGATGAGGAAGACTACAAAATTAAGACCAACGGTGACTCTCCAAGGTTGCTCAGGGACAGAGATCCCCACAGAAGAAAAAGGGAAGGGAAGCATCCCCAGCTAACATTTGAGATTTGTGCTTCAGAAGAGAGGTCTGTATCAGCCCTGAGAAGGAAGTGCATCACACTGTGTGTGATGTTACCTCTTCAAGAAATCAAAAATCTCTCAATGAAATGTGCCTAAGCAGCTGAAGGAAGCCAGGGAGGAATAGTCCCAACCTATGTAGAATGGAACAAACTTTCAGCTACTTCCTGTTATTGCATAGTTCCAAAGCCCCAGCAATAACCTAGGCAATGGTGTAGTGCTTGTCTTCTCTCACATTCAGACCATCCATTGCTTTTCAATGTTCATCAATAGAAACCATCTATCTCCAGTGAAGTCAGAATGCACATGCAACATAGAGCCAAAGGGTTTATTTGTTGCATCAACAAGGCCTAACCCTGCGTGGCTAAACTGCTTTTAGAGATATCTAGAACTAACCTTCATGACAGCAAGTCATTCCATTACTAAGTCCTTACTCAAAGAAAGAAAAATTTATTTTGTGAACTGAGGCAAAGGGAATGTTGGTAGGAGGAGAAGAGACATTCCTAAAAATTCTGCCTTCTGACTACACAATAATGTTGTGTAATTACTAGAAAAGGCAGATAATTTTTTTTGGTTTAGTTGGTTGGTTTTTTAATTCTAAGGGGTCTCTTCTAGAATTGTCTTTATTCATTAGCATTGTCCAAAACCATTAAATTTCCTTCACATCAAATTTCCTTCCTTCTCATCCAGAGATACTCCCAGAAAAGTAAGAAATACTTCAGCTGTGAGACAGAGGAATTGCCTCTTTACTGTATTTTTTTTTAAATTTATATTTATTCATGTCTCCAATTCATCTTCCTTGCTGGACCTTCTCAACTTTTAAGATCCATTAGTGTCCTTGCACAGATTATAGAAATGGGCAAGACATGGGTCCCTTCATTATTTGAGATATCTGACAATCCTTATTCATGCAATCAAGAATAGATCCCATGATGACCAAAAAAAAAAGCGGAAATTTCTTCACCTTAAACTGGTAACGTGTATGGCAGCAGATAGAAAACAATTTTTTTCAGCTGTGTTTAGTCGTGATCAAATTTAGGCTTTTCATAGTTCCAGAGCAAGCTGACACCAGTAAGTGCTCCATTTAGTTTGCAAAGTAGGAGGATGTTTCCATGCAGTCTAAACTTGACCTTACTTAAACAATTTCTGCTGTATTTACCAGGCTTCTCTCTACTCCTGATCAGTAAATATTCAAATGAAACTTTTTATGTTAATTTCTTCTGAAGCAGAAAGGCAGACAATGGTAGCAAAAGAATCCTCTACTTCGAATCTGAACAGTGAAGCAAGCACTCAGATGGTGATCCTCCACAGCTGCCTTCTGACGAAAATACCTACTTGAACTACCACCAACTCTAATAGCTAAGGGACAAATTGGGAAAAAATATGAAAGAAAACTCATACAGATAGCTAAAGTGGCAGGCAGGGATATAAAATTTGATCTGAGTGATCTCTTTGCAAATCTGCAGAGTGTATGTAAGACTGACATTAGGCACAGGAGAAAAAGAAACCTAATTCAGAAGTATGAAATTGCTTTTTGAAAGGGTTTTGAAAAAAGCTTAGAAATTAGTCTTTCAGAAGCTTCTGTCCCAAAATCACTTTCAAATTCTCCTCTAAATACTTAACCCTTTATTAAACTAGAATAAACTTTTTTTTTCCTTCATTTTTCTTAAAGCCTATTAATGTGTGTGGCTTTTAATGAATTAGCCAACACCACTGATGCTTGTTTTAAGAACCACTGATAACCTTGCATTTTATGCCCATCTAACTTTAAATACATATTTCCAGGTTCTCAAGCTGGGTCTACGCAGCTATATTTATCGGGCAACGTGCAGAGACTCGAAAGGACCTACAGTTATACCTACTTATGATAAAAAAACAGTGTAGTTCAGTGAACAGATGAACGGATACAGCAAAGACACTAACTCACAGATTGCAGCAGTTCACAAGAAGGCCTCCACAACACCACAAGTACTAAGGAGGAAAAATCCTGGTTAGAATTTGCTTCCTAGAAATAGCAGATGAAAAGCTCTGTATCTTCCACTTGGAAAGGATGTAGTTAAAGGAAGACCAGCATTAACATCACAATAAGAGAAAAAACCTAGGTGTCCTCTGAGAGTTCCAGCAGAACTCTGCCATAGGTGGTTTCCTGGATCAAAAGGGAGAAGGCAGATTAACTGCCCAGGCCAGAAGGTTCCAGGCATAGGAGGACTGTGGGCGTTGCTGTGCCCTGCTTCTTTGGGCAGACAGTCATTTGCCGTAAGAAGGTTTTTCCTTTTCTTTGGCGTATGAAATAGAAGGTCATTCTCACGTGGGTTCAGAGCTACTCAGAAGCATCTTTGGATGTTAAAGCAGCTGGTCACTGTGCTTGCTAGCTTGTATTGTAGTGGCAAGTAACTGAAATAATAGGATTTCTGGTACCAAAGACTTTCCTATTACAATTAGGAAAATTAGGAAGAGATCCTGTTAATACAGGTTTAGAAATTTTACAGGTTTCTGAGAACATGTGAGCTCAACCTTTGTTTTCTGAGAGAACTAGCACTGCCAAAACATGAAGTCAAAAGCTGTAACGGGCAAATGCTAGTGATCATGAACAGTGGCTCAGTCAAAATTTCCCATTGAATTTCCAATTTGAAAAATCATATTTTTCAGCATTTAGTCAATAGCATTCACTTACCTGGACAACACAAAAATCTTATTCAGCTTTTGACCTCCCTTCTCTGACCACAAGCCCTAATTAGAGCCAAAAGTAGAAGAATTGTTCTGATGTTGAAGCTTTTCCTCAAGAACTTTTCAAGATCTCCTTCCAGTTCTCCAAAACATCCCACAAAGTAAGCTATGTACTTGTCATCAAAGTAGAATGGCTGTTGTTTTCTCAGAGCCTGAGGCATGTTTAAACCAGAGGAGGATACTAACTAATCCCAAACTAGCTCATCCTACCCACCACCTTCCAACTGCCTGTTGAAGAGGAAGCTCCCTTTGACATGAAACAGTCTCACCACTTTCTGCAGTTGGTGAGAACTAGATTGAGATGTATAAAACAGCACTAAGAAATGCCAAAGGAAACTCGGAGTCATTAAAACCAAAACAAAACAAAGCAAAGAAACACACAAAACAAAATCACAAGAAAAAAAGGAGCAAGGGAAAATTTGCTTCATGCTTACTAGTTTAAAAATTCTGTCTCTGGAGAATTCAACCCTTTCTGCTCTGATGTGTCCTCCTGCTGTTTTAATGCAAGCTCTGTTAACTCTCAGCTGCTGCTCTGCCCAACTCCTGGGCTGCCTTCAGAAAGGAACACATGGAAAAGACAGAGAATCATTTCCCCCACTCAAACATCAAACCCCAAGTCAGAGAGAAGACACCAACACAGAGGTCTGCATTATAACAGTGATGACAAGGTGAGCCAGGGCAAAAGCTGTACTTATCAAACTAATTAGAGTAGCATCAGCTATTTCCCATACAGAACAGGCCCTGCTTTGAGCTAGTCTACCTGACTCATGCCCCTGCTTTCACATCCAAAATGCTCTCAAGTTAGTGGTGCATTGCGACCCAGTCTGTTCTCCAAAGCTCAGTATAATCTATATGTAGTAAACATTATTCACTTAACTGGAACAGCAAAAAGAGTTCAGTTATTTTCTATTTGAGGAGGGCAAAGCAATCATCATATTGTATGCCGAAAACACCCTCACAGTGTCATTCATAAAGTCTTGATCATATTTTTCAACTCCCTACGCCTTGAAGCCATAATAATTACATCAAGTTAAGACAACCACAGACAAGGATCTGGCGAGGACTTAGAAAGAAAAACCTACCAGTGCAGCCTAGCTTTTATTGTTTGGTAAATTTTTGTGGTAGCAGAGGCAGGACACTGATTGAGAAGTGATGAGAACCACCACCTTTGAAGTTAAAAATCCCTCTGGGTGTATATCTGATCATACTCAGAAGCATTTCTGAAGTTGTATCTGGGAATTAAAATTTGAGTGAGAAATCAGAGATGAGCTTTGAGCATCGGAATATTTACTAGGAACTTAAAAAACTTGCTAGAGGTATCCAGATAAGAAGCTTCTCTTGCCCTGGAGAACATACATAACATGGAATTTCCATGCCACAGCTCTTGGGGATTAATGGCTGTCAGCAAAAACCACTGCTTATATCAAAAATGTGTCCTGAGCTAAGGGAATAAGAAACAAACCTTACACAATGATGTCATCAACGTAGTTAGGTCCTAAAGTTCCCAAGCTGAGTGAAATGTAACAGCCTTGAAAATTGTAAGATCTGCATTAGGAGTCCTGCTGAAAAGTATTTAGCTATTTGAAATGGAAAACTCTTACTGACTTGTCCTGGAATTGCAGTTGTTCCACATTAATCAGGACCAGTTATAAGGAGTTAAATAGTGGGGAGGGTCTCAGTTTCATTTAGGCACGTGAAGATTTTGTATCTCTTCTCTACTAACCATCTCCACACCTCTATGGGGATTTGAGACTAGAAATTATAAATCAGGAACCCTTGAGGCAGAAGATCAGTTGACTTCAGCCATTTCAAAGACAAGCTTCCAAAGTTTTCTCCTTGCAAGGACAGTACCCCCAGTAGTTCTCTACTACAAATTTAACTAAAAGCAGGAAATATAAAACACACAATAACTCCCAAAACCACACAAATAGGAAAGCATTTGGCAGGAGACTGAGAAGAGCAGAACTGCTAGTTATTTTAAGTGACAAGATCACATAATTTAAGTTCCTAGGGCTGAAGCCCTGGAATATTTTGCACAAGACCTAAACAAATAAGTAAATTTGGAACTAGGTGGACCCCTGCAACACACAAACATCTTCCTGACTCACCAAACTATCCTCAAGGAAGGACCACAGACAAGAAGACACAATCTCAGCTCTTCTGTTTGCTATTCAGTATGGCTGCTCTGAAACTATGGCATCTGGAAGCAGCCGCCAGAAGGTTTCCTAAACCCTCAAGTAATGGCAAAGCTGCAGGACTCAATAAATATCAAGGAAGACATAATCTCTAGAGGACTATACAAAGCCTTAGGTGATTTTGGAAAACCTCTTTTTGAGATTAATTTGGAGAGCAGAAAAAGACAGCTGGAAGATAGAGATTATTTCTAACTTCATTTCAAGTTTTCATAATCCAAATATACACCAACGACCTGAGAAAACTCAAGCAAAGGATACCTGGGGTCTGTGGGTACACAGCACCATCTCGTGGAGTGAATGGAAGAAGTTTAAGAAACAAAAAATAAGGATTCCAGCACTTCAAATGTCTGCAGCTTGGCTTTTTGACAGCCTGCTCTTCTGGAAGGTTAACAAATCTCTCTATCGAATTTGTGCTTTGTAAAAAAAGTTCACTGCAGATCTATAAAGAGCAAGTGAACAACAAACAACTCCCTATTTTTATCTTTCAAACTCATCACTGTTAACATAAACACTGCAGGCCTCTTCATAAATAGAGTGTGGGCAGACAACCATCTGTACTGAATTTTATTTGCCAGCAGGCCTAGCACAGCTGTGAGCACCCTTTTCTTGCAAGTCTGAATCTCCTGTACTTAAGGTGGGCAAAGAAAACAAGTCTACAAATACTGAACTTGCAAGGACTAATGATCTATACTTCTCTCTATTTAGTACTGGAAAAGAAAAGAGCCCTTTTCCATTTAGAAAAAGAAGGCAACTCAGAAAAGCAACTATTGTACACTTTCCAGTATTTGCTCCCAAATATGGAGGTATGCTTACAGAGTGTCTGAGAAGGAACAGCTTAAGTTACCCAGATGGTTCACATCTTACTGGTAATAAATAAGGATTTCCAGGCACCACTGAAAGCATGAAGACCTGATTAGTTTGTACTTAATGACAAGCAGAAATTCATCTCTGCAACATAAAGCATTTAAGTGTCCTGACTTCTAAAGGAGGTAGGCAAATGCAGGGTTCTCTGTGCAGCAGGGATGTATTTGATCTTACTTTCAACTCAACAACAATTATTGTGTTATACCCAGATACACTTTAGCAAATACTTCAAAAATTATTCTTAGATATCCTGGTCTCAATGATGAATGTTGTTTAAAACCAGAAAGCACTATGATATATCATCTATGCATTTTGAATAGCTCCCATAATGATTTTAGTACAGGTGACTCCAGTGTGATATTTGGGCTAAATATGTTCTCTACTATGCCTAAATTAAGGTTAAATTACTTGAACTAGCAACATTCCATGCACATGAGCCACCAGCAGCAATTCCACAGCCAAGCGGGGATCTCTGTGAGGGTGCTTCCCTTAAGACAAATTTGTTTCCAAAAGCACAAAATGTCCAATAGAAGCTTCTCTATTTCAGCAGGATGAGATAAGGCATTTAAGCCTCTAACCTCTTCCAACTGGGACAAATGCCACCAGCAACAAGTGGAAAAAATGGAGGGGAAAGAAAAAAAAGGGGAACAGGCTGGTGGTTTGGGTTTTGGGGTTCTGTTTGTTTTAGTTGTTTGGGGTTTTTTTCTTTTTTTTTTTCTGACAGTACAGAACTCCTATGATTTGTGTTTAACAATGTGAAGCATAAACAATTCTGTCTGATCCCAGTTCCCAGCATCCAAGTAACTATAACAAGATGAATTCTCAGGATATTCTCCCTGCTGTAGCACAGTATGCTTCAGCATCATGTAGCGTGTAGGATTAACATGGTGCCCTGCCTAGCTCAACATACTACGCAAGCATGCACAACTCAGCAATAGTTCAGACAGGTATTTCAGATATCTATGCATGGCAACTGATCTACTAAATATATATTCTGCAGAGCTGAGCAGTTATCAGACATCAAAATCATGCCCTGTTGGGTAACTTCACATGTTTCTGAAGTCAAATATTATGCCCATTGACCTCAAGATATATCCTGGTATCTCTGTCTCTCACACACCTGTATAGGCACTAGAACAGATTTTTCTCTTGTCCCATATCACACAGCAGGAGTGCCTACAACTGTTTGCTGGCAGTCAGATTCACAGTCACTGCTTCTGAGAACTTCTGCTCATTCACACGGAGCAAGGGCTTGAAAACCAGTCTGCTCACTTCATTCTGCATTGGTAACACAGCCAATCCAGTGTTATGACAGCAAAGCAGGAAAATGAGTCTTTGCTGATGTCAGCAATAGTGCTGCCTTCTGTAACATGCAGTTGGCTTGAATCCATAATTTAAACCCTGGTGCATAGGCACTTTTTGTGACAGTCTGCATTTCCAAGTGAAAGACACCTGACGGCTGAAGTCTTCAGTAATAAAAAGAAATACTAATGTTAGCTCTCTCTTCAGCATTTTGTGGTGTTGAATTATGAGACTATCTGTGGCAGATGAACTGTTAAAGACACAGATGCTTCTAAGGGACCTACAAATTGTATGATGGATGGCTTGTGATATTGCTATCTATCTTCATCATTTGCCTGAGATCAGAGGGCAGAAATGTAACAGACAGAAGGTCATTTAGTACAATCTGGAAAAGGAAAAAAAAAAGAAAGAAAAGAAATATGACAGATGGTTATGGGAAGGCAGCAAACCTGACACCAGTTTTGCTGTGGTCAAGCACTGCAAATACATTTCAGACCAGAGACAGGGGGAAGAACAGAGCCTCAACCACACTTCCTTCAAAATAAACATTAGAGTCTCTCTGGAAGAAAAATATGCTTATAATTTGGCAGTTGTATTATTAAAGTCAGAGTCTAATCAAGACACTCTGGTCTAGAGGTCAGTTATGTTACCTGAGACAATTAATAGACATGAGTACAACTACTCCCGTGTTAAGGCTAGATACACCTGAGCGAAAGCTACAAAGATCAAACTCTGCTTTCTTAGAGTTGGAGTAATTTTTCACTCTCTTTCCCCATCCTGCTCAAGACCAAACTCTAAAGCACCCTACTGGCAATGTCCTGAAAGGCATATCCCAGACCAGGGAGGCCACCACAAGCCAATGCTGCTTACCTCCAGCACAGAGGTCTGGGAAGAGCCTCAGGAAGTCACAGCATAGTAGCTTATTGTCCTAGGTTGCAATATAGATTTATTTAAGTATTCTATTACCACCAGCTGTGGGCCGTTAGCTGTTATCACCTGCTAATGATCCACCCCGATAACAGACAATGAGCCATTAGGGACCCACCGCATGACTCATGGAATTATCCTATTGTGGGATGCTCCACCAAGGAGGGAGGAGCCAAGCATTCCCACCTGGATATAACCTGGCCTTGGAAGTGCCCAAGTCAGCCCTGTCTACTGGGTTCCCAGAGGACAAGAGCTACCACTGGATCTTCAGCTGGAGACCAGACCTTCACAGGATCACTGCTTGAACTGAACTACTTCAGTTGGACTGCTACTGCCACCCTAACCGGGTGTTAGGTTATATCTCACTGTCAGTGCTTTTCCTTGTATTATTTAACTTATTTTTAATTTCAACTTTGACTTGTGCTCTCCCACTGGTTTGTTTTCAAACCAATACACTTAATAAATAATAAAGGAGGAGGATTAACCAACTTAGGTCAATGCTTTTAAACTAAGGTTAGCTGTCTTCTCTCTTGGGTTTTTAAGTGTTTTCTGCTAACTTGCATGATAAATTCATCCTTTTGATGCAGCTAACAAATTCCAAGCTTTGTTTTGAAAATGATGAAATCAACCACATCTTCCTTTTGTACTCCTTCATTTTTTTCTGTTCAAACTATTCTAAGACTTTCACTGAAATATACAAAATTTTGTTTGCCCTAAGTGTACAGTTTTCACTGATTAAACTACTACCCATGAAAAATTTTCACCAGCTCTGTCTGCATCCAGGAGTTTTAAATGAACTAACATTCACAGCTTTGGAAGCTTTTTCATCTGCAGACAGCTGTTAACTGAAACTGGGGTTTCAGTTAACACTTACATCCCAACAGAATTCATGTTATATGAATATTCTTAGGGTTTTTTACTGAAAAGCCTCATTACTCCCACAATCAGAGAAGTTATTTCCTGTCTCAAAACCTCTAAGGACAGCAAAAGGCAACAGAAGTCCCAGACTCCACTCCCAGCATTTGCCAAGGCCTCAAATGTCAGTACACAATGAAACACCTCCACAAAGATAAATGAAATCCACCAAAATGTACTCCCCTGTGCAAAGCTTGTTTCACAGGTACCCAAGCAGCCAATTTCAATCTGCCCCTCAGGGATCATTATTAAGATAACTGTAATTAAGGTTTTTCATCTAATCCCTGATGTTCTACAGCTGAGATTATTATACCAGCTCCTGGGTAACAAGATTGCAACATAATAAAGCTATGTCCCTATATGCAGCTAAACTCCACTGGAGATCAATAGTAGCCTTCTGTCAATGACAGGAAATAATTAGTACATTAGGCAGCTTGGATAGTGAACAAAGAATGTCCTTCAGGACCTCTGACTCCTCCTGCCTTTGTTTTTCTGTTAACAATTTCCATTGCAAAAAAAACCAAATAAGCATAAAAGATGTGTCTCTCAATCCCTACTGACCCCAGCTTCCTCCCTTAAGTAGCGCCAGATTTGCAGGTTCAAAAGCCAGCAAGAAGAAAAAAGTTTAAAAATTCTAGCACTGCCTGAATTTCCCTGCATGTTGGCATTCTCTCAGCTACCCACACTGTAAATATTTTATGACATAGATTTGTCCACCTAATGACTATAATCTTAAAGGTAGCTTTTAGTCTAAGGTATGAAAAGTATTACATATAAATCTTAACCAAAAAAAATTAGGCATGTTTGATATGTGGACTGTGAGAATCCCATGCCAGATTTTGGCAAATATTGGCATAAATCAAGAGTGACCTCACTGAATTAAAATAATTACTTTGTACTTATAAATGTTACTGCATATGAAGTCTAGTCTGTAAAATACAAAATATTTACTTCAATCCTCATCTCACCCAATAACGTAGGCTCCTCTTTGCAAACTGTTCTCTGTGTAGATAGCCTGGGAATTAAACAATAAGCAGCATGAGGACCCAATAGGAATAAGGAGGCAATACAGTGTGTGCTATGGCAAACACCTCCATGCTCTCTGGGAAAGCACTAAGTGAACCCTACCACATCTCATTAACACCATTACACTCCACTTATCACACATCAGATTTAGATCAATGGCTTAAAAGCACACATATATAACTCAGCTGAGTGCTGCAAAGATGGAAGAACACACAAAACCCAGGTGGCACAAAAATTAGATTAAGGATCATTGCAAGTCAGAGCTTCCATCCAGGACAGTAAGCCCAACATGGGAATCATATTTTCATAAGCCACAGTGCCAGTTAGAACAGACTCCTAGAGGACTGGAGGCAATTATCAAAGCCAGCTGTGTGCTCACCTGGACTAGTGACTGGGGTATCCTGTTGCAGCTCAATAGCAACAGCCAAAAGACCAAACAGATTTTGCAAGGGTTTTTTTTTCCCTTCCCTGCAAAAGAACAGGTACTATCTGCATACCATATGGCACTCAAAATCCCTCATGCTGATGAAACCATAGTAGGTGTGAGATTATCAAAAGTATTTGGTCAATACAATTGAGGACAGAAGTTTCATAGCAGAAGTTTCTAACTTATTGGACCATTGAAAAAAAATCCACCTAAAAGTCCTCAAGCTAAGGGTGATTTTTGCCTATAAAATCCAACTCTACATACATTTTTCATCATATTCCAATTCAGTTCTGTACTATCTTCTGTGAAGAAGCTACTATAAGAAGAAAATAATCTTTAAACAGTAAAATTGTTGATTGAAGACTATGTCGGCATTTTTCTGAGTTTTTACATTTCCTGCTTCTTAAAACAAATACAAATATATGCAGGATATTACAAAGAAAAACCTAAATTTAAAATAAATCAAATCCTTGTTGCACTTGACAATTCAGAACACTTAATTTATGATCTTACATTTAGTTGAAAGATGTGTTTACAGATCGTCATCGACAAATGCAGCTTGGGGTGACAGAACAAACAGAGACTCCTATTTTGCTGTACAACATTTCTGTTACTGCTGCCAACTTACATCAGTGTCTTATCAGTGATTACACCCTGGGTGTGCCATTACTGAAGGAACAGTTTCTGAGGCCAAATCTTTCATGGGGCAAAATACGTAGGACACAGTACCACTCGCTCAGCTACTTTTAAGATGAGAAGTGATAATTATTGTCATGACTGCCAAAGACTATCAAGTTAAAAAAAAATACTGTCAAAGAGAGCAGAGATCACAAGGAATAAAATTATGGCAAGAGCCTTCTGTGACATGCTTATGAAAATGGCATAGCTGCTGAGCAGCATCAGGAAGAGAATTAACTGCTTGGAATGCTCAAAGGTTGATAACAGAGGCTGTAATCACTCCCACCTGTAAAAAGTCTCTCTCCTTCCATGCTATTGAAGTCTGTAGCACGGCTGGACCATAGCTTATGTGCTGACAGCAGCCAGGTGTGCACAGATATCAATGAGTGATTGCAGCTCACATTCTAAATGCTCCTTCTGCCAAGCTGTTGAAGCAATCGTAATTAAATTACTCACTAGAGACCTAGCTGCATTTTGGGGATCACAAAAGGATAAAGTTGGCTGGCTTTCACAATTAAAAAAAGGAAACACTTTCATGTCAGGGCACCTTGAGAAGCTGAAAGGGGCAGAAGAAGCAATTTCAAAAAGCACATGACACTCAAATTCTCTCTTTCTCCACCAAAACAGGGACAGACAAATTTCTCCCTCTAATGTTGACAGCACTATCCATTCCAGATGACTCCCAAAGGGAACATGGGGCAAACAAGCTCTTGATCTGCAGTCTTATCTGATGTTTTACAGCTGTTACTCAAGGGAGGGGAAGTGCCTTTCAGTACACTGAAAAGAATGAGCATTCTTAAACCACTGAAGGGCTAAGGCAATTCTGTAGTGGGCTATTACTAAGCATCAGGAAAGTGCATGGTGCTTTAATAAGAAGTAGCCCCAGATCCTTGCCCTAAAGATGTTACATTTCTTAGAGCTGCAGGGCAAGTGAAAGTAAACAGTGCTAAGAAGGATGAAGGCAGGGTTCATAACCCAAATCACAACAGTACAATTTACATCACGAACTAAAGCGCATAGTTGCATTTTCCTTATTTTTTATCCCGTTCTCAGAGGATAAGGTCATTCACTGTCACAAGACACCAAAGGCTTAGGTTAGGAACTGAAAATGAGCCATCAGCCGGAAAACACTAGTTATAATATGTGAAAGACCACTAAGTAAGCAAGAACAAAGCATGAGGAGAGAACTAAGAAGTAGGCAGAGTGCCTGACCTGTTGTAATGAAGTATGATTCACTCAAGATAAATCAGAGGTGACTCTTGCTTCATGTAGGATGGATGTCTCTGTGGTATCAAAGACAAATCCCCAAGCATGCTGATCTTTAAACAGCTGACTGGTTTAGCCATGCATGACTAACGAAGTCTATGCAGATTTATTTTCTACATACTAGCAACCTCTTGCTCTCTGACTCAGTAAGTGAGTAAGCTGGGCACATTAGAAACAAATGGGTGATAATTAAACATGAACAATGAAGAGGGTTTCTGTAAGTAAATCAAGCTGAGTATGTTGGCATTGGCATTAAAGGAGGTCATGAATTCTGGACAAAAATTCGCCCAGACAGTGAAAAACACAAAATACTGCGGGAGAAGGAATATGGTTCATCTCCCGACTAGGGGTCTGAATCCTGCCATGGTGAGCATGAGCTCTAACTGCTCAGTGACAGACAAAGTAAGTTTGGGGTGCAAATGGCTCAGGAGCACATCAGAATAAAGCCATCACCATAAAGGAAGGGTTACTCATTTAGCCATTTGCCCTGCTAGTAGCCTCTTCTAACAACTGTTCAAGCAGGTATGAGGGAAATCAGTTCTGCCACTGCAACCTAGTTTACAGACTAAGCTCCAGGAGCATCAATACACTTTGGTACTCATTCACTTACTTTTAAGGAGCAAAAAGGAAGGGCATTAATGAAGAGGGATGGGTCTATTCTGACAACCTTGCTATGTCACACATATGTGGCTAAGAGGCCCTCTTCAGTCTTCCTCAATCAATCCAAAACATCCTGTGCTTTACCCTAAAGTATAAGTCTTAGACCTGTTTTGCTAATTTTGAGATCCTTCCTTTTATGTCAAGTGAAAAAAAGATTTTGGCTCGTAAGCCTCATTCACTATGATTACATAACTGAAATTAACAAAAGCTCTTCTTGTGATAGAGCTAAATTAATGAACAAAGGAACAAAGCCACCATAACTCCCTTTCCCTCCAATCCTTCCCTCCTCCAAATGCAATTCACATAAAGACAGTAAAAGAATATAGGTTATGCATCACATGGAAAGGAGTTGGGAAAAAAAAATAACTTATTGGACAAAGAAAACCCCAACAGCCCTGTATATTACTTCTCTCCCAGACAAAAAACAAGCATCACTCAGCCAAGCAATCTCATTGGAAGGTTAGACGATTGCTTTACTCATCAACAGGATTCTTGAAAAGCATGGAGACTGGAAGCACATGAAGATACATACACAAGAAGACAAAAAAACTTGGGTTGCTTTTTCTCTTTACTAATGAAATGGTAAACTTGTTTTTAAACCAGGTGGCTATTACAACCCAAAGTTTATAAATAACTGAATAAATAACCCCTCTAAAAAGCCAATCAATAGTCAGCAGATGGATTTAACTGTTTCAACAACAACCACCTGTTTGAAAAGGTGCTTTATACTCCGCTTGCACTAGTCATTGCTGCAAATCATTAGTCTTTTACAAACACGTCCATTAATACATTCTTGTGTTAGGCTGGAATTGCTCTTGGAAAGCTTGACCCTCAGTGTTACTCATCTGCATAAGGCACTGAATAAGAAGCAGTGTTTTCTATGATCTAGTTTGCCACGCACATACCATTTTCATTAGCTAAGTTGCCAATACCTTTTTTTATGCATTCTCATTGTGCAGAAAAGAAAATGTTATTGTTTGACCAGATCAACAAGAACATAAATTAATGAATCTGTAAAGCTGCTCATAGACAACAGTTTAAATACAAGTCACATCTCAGGTAGGTTGGAATGCTTAACTACCACGTTCTCATATTGGATCATGGTTAACAGTAACAGGATGGAGTTCACCCCAGATGCAAGACACTTCACTAACACTATAGATTAACTTTACTTCTGTAGTCTTACATGCTTGAAGCTGCACATGTGAATAGTCTAAGCAACAGCTTGGCATGCCAGGATTGTATAATATTGCAACTGCAATACACAAGACTGGCTTCCTAAATTTTAGGGTAATATGTAAATTCTGAAAAGAAGTTGAAAGCCCATATTTATTGAATGTGATGCTGAACTGAATAAAATATCTATAAAGATTGAAGAGTGTAGAACATCTTCAAAAAGTGAAGAACAGATTTTAAATGGCAATGAGAATGGAACCAGCATATCCTAAATAGTACCAGTGCTTCTATTTCCACCTTTCTTTTCAGGTGTTAATACTGGCCAGTGTGAAGGGCAAACCTTTAAAATCGCTTTTGTACAATGGACCTTCTCAAATGAATTTGAGGACAGGGGGTGTCTGTGTGTTATTTTTGTGTCTGTTTTAACATTGCTACAATTGCACAACTCAGAATGAAGCATATTAAAACAGAATTTATGCCCCCAGAGGTTACACTGATTTCTTATTACGAAGAATCTTGATTCCTACAGTGTAAAGAACATCTAAAACAGAGCTACAGAACAACAGCTAAAAGTAAAGGCTGTACCATCATTTCCACTAGGAATTTAAATCCTTGTCTTGCTAAGCAATACTGGTGAATGGATAAACATGTCTATAGGTGAACAATATGCATGTCTGCCACTTCTGAAGGGTGAATGGGAAGCACAGGTGCTTTTTCTTCACCCTTCAGAAACAGCAGCTGCATCTGAATTAGGAAGCTTAATAGCCTGGTCTTGGGACAAAATTTGACAAGGAAAAGCTTGGTGTGCCAACATGTTTTATTCAGCATTGATAAGACTGAATATCTTTGCAAAGTTTGTTCTAGCAAATAATTAAAAAACCCCAACATAAATCACACCTAGCAACAGTTAATTTGGGATAATTTAGAAGATCATCAAGAATAATTGAAGAGAACACCATACTGCAGGAATCACTTATCTGTCTCAGAGGCACTGATATATTCTTCATCAAACACATGAAAATGCAAATTCCCAGTGTGGACACTTGAGTTGATTAAAAGAAATGGAAATGCAAAATATATACTGTAAGTCATCCTTTTGCTATCATTTCCATTGTGTAAAGCTCGACCTGTTCTATTTACTTCAATACTCCCTATTTATACCAGTAGGGGTCCACAAATTGCTCAAAAGGTAGAAATACTCATAAATTAATAGAATGGACTGTTGTGGCAAAAAAAGTTCTACCAAAGAGCCTGATCCATTTCTAAATAAAAGGCACCAGGTTACACAGAAGGTGTCTCCCCCAGCCATTACTTGCACTAAAATCCAGCCTAGAGTATTTACTTCAATTGATATATTGATGCCTGTACTTTCATTAGGCTTGGGTACAATAGCAACCACAGCTAAAATGTAGGAACAGGACTTAAGCCTTCTCTACAACACAACCCACAACATATCCTAACTGTATCATGAAGTCAGGAGTAGAACTCTATTTCCAATGTCTTGATACATGACAAAGACAAAATCAAACAAACAAACAAAAAACCAGAAAAACACAAAAAAATGTTATACGCACTTTTTGAAGGTCCAGGATGAAGTCTTGTCATGTTCCAGAAGGAGTCTACACAACTTACCTTTCCAGATCATTTTGAAACCCACACCCTTCTGTGAGTATTTGTAAATTACCAGCCAGGCCTGATAACTGGAGGCTGGTTGCTACGCTGCCCACAACACCCCTATTCATTTCAAACTCCTTTGTCTGCATTGTTTCCAGCTGCCAGCTCTAAAAATCAGCAAGAAACCCCCAATTACAGACACAGGAACCCGACTCTTCTGATGCTTCAGGGCCTGTTCTAAGTCATTAGCAAGAGTTTAACAAGGGCACTGCAACGTTCTGGAGCTGTGAAGCTAAACACAGTAGAAACAAACCCCACAGTACCAATAATGTAAGAGATTTCCTGGATATGTATTTAAATGCAGTCCAAAAGGATTCAAAGTAGTGTTTCTTTCACACATTTGTGAGCTACACTTAGCAAGTGTAAAATGATTGACTGAACAAGTAGCTTGAGAATGGGAAAGTGGGTGTCCAATTGATAAAATCAAGCCAAAACAAAAATGCAGAAAATTGGCATCAGACCTTGTGGCTCCAATATGAAATGTTTCTTCTGGACTGAAAGGAAACATTCTGAATTCCAAAGCAACCCAAAACCAGACACAGCATTACAGTCTATAAATCTGTGTCAGTAGTACCTTTTTTAATAAAGCCCCTGTCAAAGTATGAATGCTGATAGGCCTTTCCAATATCTGTTTGAGAGAAATATGGTGGGAGACCAACACAGACAACACTACATATTATGAATGACTCAGAAAAGCAGGCTTTTTGGCCTTCAGCAGAAACAGTGTCACCATGTGCTAAACAGCTTGTCATATGAGCATCAATTGAGTCATGTCTCAGACTTTCAGGGGAAGGGTTACAGATATGACAGTGCTGTGGCACTAGAATTACATGAACCTTGCTGGTACCACTAACTAAGTCTACCACAAATATCTTAATGAAAGCAGTAGCTTTTGAGATGCAGGAGGTCAGAGCAGACTATAGGTTTTTTCTCGGTTTAAAATTTATACACACAGTGAATCAAATTATTGAAGCCTACTGTTATGCTTACTACAGCACTCACGATGTGTTCCTTTGTTCCCTGCCTTGGAGCAGTGAGGGAGAAGGGGGCTGTCACCTCAAATAAGAGAAGCAGGCAGACAGTAGAGCTGAAGTGATCTGTTCCCTCCAGGCAGGAGCAAAGGCCAAATCTTGATGAGCAGAGGGAATGTCAAAAAGCTGATTATCTGCCCCCTAAAGGCAGACTTAAGGACTTCCGAGATCTGAGTAGTAATTGGCCACGAACATCCAATGTTTTGAGATGAAGCAAATCAATACACCAAGAAGCACAACAGTGCTGCTGTATATTTAACTGATCACTGGCTTTAACTGAACATTCTTGCAAACAGTACCAGGCATCTCAGCATACGGCTTTGATTTCAGTAGAAGACTATCTAGAACACTACTCATTTAGCATGCATTCCATTGCATTTTCACCAAGGTTTGAATGAAAATCTCAAAGCATAATTCAGTACACAAAACCTAGACATTTTTTAGCCATAGAAATATTACATAAAATATCTGCAAGTAATTCCTGGTGTCTTTGAACCAGGAATTCCATCAACATTTATTATCACCATTGGCCTGGTCAAGTTAGCTTTCAAAAAGAAGAGAAAAAAAAAAACCAACAAGAAACAACCAAGCAAAACTAATATATGCCAAATTGCATATTTTCATTTTAAGAGGAAAAAAAATAACCTGCTATAGGCTTTAAAGAGATTTCCAAGAAAAAAAGGTTTGGCTTTGACACTGGGAAAGTTGCATTGCATTTGAAAGAACAACTAATCATGTGTACTCTGTGCTCTCATATATCAGAACTCACAGCTCCCTAATGCACTGAAAGGTCTACTTACGATCATTACACTGGCTCCCAGAATAAGAAGTCATGGAGCAATCACAGGTGAAGCCTTCCCATTGCTGATTACAGATGCCCTGATTTGCACAGGAATCTTCCTGGCAGGTAGTGCTTGGTCCTGGAGAAGGAATGACAGGAAAAGGGTGAAATAAAACTGAGAATCACTTTGGTCAGGCCCACAAAAACTTCAGTTAATCACTACCATTACCATCAGGATCCTCATGCAGAAGAGAAAAAGCACTAACCAAACACTGTTCCATTCCTGGATGTGCAAGCGACTCAGGTAAAAAGAGCACAAAGACAAATGCACATCTCACAATAAAGCAGCAAACTGTAACACAAAGCAAGAAGGAAGAGAGAACAGCAACATATTCCCTCTTAGGCAGGCCCAACTCATATGTTCCAAACTTGCTCAAAGAAATTTACAGTAAAACAGGGGTTTTTAAAACAGGGCCAGGCCAATAAACATGTCCAGGTTGTTGTGCTTCCCTAGAAGTTTGATCCTCTTATAGAAAGGAAAGCTATGAAATGGGCTCAAGAACAACACCTCATCATACCCAAAGAACCCTGATACATAAATCCAAACTGAAGTTTTAAAGCCTCAGTTGGCTACAACTTGGCTTGATAGGTTAATAAAAATCAACCAAACAAAAACCCAAAGACTCTGACCTATTACACAGGTTCCTCTGGAAACATGCCAATAAAGTCCTCAGAAGGGCATGACAGTAGTCTACAGCACTTCTCTTCCCAGACTGCTTTCCTTGCTTTTGGTGGAAGCAGAGAAGAAGGCAGCCACTACTAACAGAACAGCCTTTCATTGTTCTGTGATTTGCAGCTAACAGTTGCTATCCCACTCAGATAAGCCTTGCAAAGACAAAATCCAAGCAATGAGCAAAAAAGTGATCTTCAGATCAGAGGAACTCTGAACGACAGCTACTATGTCATCCACAAGGAGGTAGCTGGATTCTGAATCATCTGAGAGTGGGCATGAAGCTGCAAGTCATAGATTACAAGAACATGAGTTTGCAAGTTACCTCCTCAGAAAGTATTTTATCTTCAGCATTCTAGACAAAGGTATGTCGCTCCTTTTGTGCAGGATGTAAAACAAAAAGTACACATGGATTTGACATACCTACTATGCTATATCCTGTATGTGTTGGCAAAGAAGAAATAAAAGAAATAAAGCAGATAATAGAGCATCAACTGGCTAGGCTGCCTGAGATCAGTTCATTAACCACTTCCAGTCTAGGACAATACTACTGTTCCACCCATCCCAGAATCTTTCTTCACAGTCTTTGCTAGCAACAGCAACTCCACAAGGCTCAATCCTACTCCTCGTACTTATTTCTTCATCACATCGGCACCACCATCTGTATTTTATAGATTAGACAGGAGAGACCAAAGTGGAGACAAAATTTTTAAATATTTTAACATAAAATGAAACCCTTCAACCTCCATCTGAAGCCATCCATAGTGATTCCATCATTATCAGCATTAAATCCCATCATTATTCAGCATCTTTGGTATTGAGTGCACACCTGGGCACTTCCATATTTACAAGCCCTTGTAGAACCCACATGTAGCTGGAACCCACATCCCATGTCAGAGGATGATCCTCCCAATAATTCAAAGACCAAGCCAGGAAAGGACCCTTATAGCTTGGTGCAGAGTTTCTGCTCTCCCCACCAGATCATCTTTCCTCACTGCAAGAACAGAATGGGTGAATTTCAGTAGCTTTTCAGCTAATCTGCATTTCTTTACATTTCTCCTGTAATGAGGAGGAGCATGTGACTCGGTAAGCACAAGAGTTTGACTGAATGTTAACAAAAACCTGAGTTTCTTCCAAAATTTATTATACTGTTAAAGAAAAAAAGCCTAAAAACCGAACACAAACCCCTACATCTCTAGGTAGAAGCATAAGTGTGGCTAATAGAAGAAGACAACAAAAACCCTGAAGGACAGTTCACCTATTAAAAAGAAGAGACAGCAACAGCCACTCCAAGAAAACCCCATGTTGCTATGCTAGAGGAAAGCTGAGCAGCATTTTTCAACACTTTTCTCCTCTCCTCCGCCTCTTCTTCCCACCCACCTGACTCTCATTTGCAGCCATATGTATCCCAGTGGTCTCAGTGGCACAGTGTGAAATTAACAGATCACTTCTAGGATTAGAAAAGAGCTGACAGACTTTCCAGCGTGGGCCAGTAGGCACATGTATGTACAGGCTTACCTACTGCCTTTACTCTTGTAAAAAACATGAATCAGGTTGTGGTCTGACTCTTGCTTCAGACTTACTCTGGCCGAGCAAAAGAAGGGATGACATTTAACAATCTGAAATAGAATATTAGTTGTCATTTTGCCTAAAATATCCAATTTATCTGAGGATAAGGAATGAGGAACTGAGACCTCTCCTGCACATTACTATCCCATTATCAAACCTCTAAACCCAGACATGAATGCCAATACTCCTAGAGGAATAAACAAACGAGAGATCTATATCCATATTTTAAAATTAAACCAGAAAGCAATGGTGACTCTATGCAAACTTGCTACAGCATCAACTATAAATAGCATTACACAGAAGCAGGGCAGAACACCATTTTCAACCATGTTTCTCCACTTTTCCTACATTCCTCTGAAAACACTTTAATCAGTAACTGAACTTGACAATGGGCATATCCTTTGTCTAGATGCTGCAAGAGAAAGGACTGTATTCAAGGAATAAGACAGCATGAGGCCCTGTACCTGTGGCTTGAGATGTTCATATGAAAGAGCCCAGCAAGCCAAAGCACTTGAATTCATAGCCTCTGAATTGTACTTTACAGAAACCAGCTGTGAAGATGGGAACAGCACTTTCAGCAGTCAGAGGGAAAAAAATAGAAAAAGAAAAAAACACAACAGTGAGGAGTTTTGAAAGCCTGACAATACCACAAGGAAGCTTGAAGCCTGATCTGTCATCTTTTAGAGTCAGTTGTGACAGCACAGCATAGATGCTGGGTACTTTGCCTCACTTCTTGGTACTATGGGCCATTTGCATCATAAAAGGATCTTTGTCTCAGAGAGTTCATCTACTCCTGCTTCTTACAGATATTGCCTGATGTCTTAATCCTCTGTGGCAACAGAATTTTGTTCAGAGCAACTAATAGGGATGTCACAGGGAATTACGATTTTGGATCAGGGAGCAAAGTGACAGAAGCACAGGAAGGCTTATAAAACATGAAGATTGTGTTACCATGCACATGCCCTTTAGTGCTAATGAACAAGGAAAGAAGATGACAAACAACTTATATATAAAGCAGGAGAATTGTTTCTAAATTACCAGTGCCATCAGGACTCAGGTCTATTTTTAATCTCATTCCTTTGGCAACACTTAGAGTAGTCAAAGTATTTAAAAGCAAAGTTTTAGAACTAGTCTTCACGTAATAATCTGAGATACCTCTGATTTTATTGTCTGTTTGTAGCCGATTTTGGTGCATTGCCTTCTTCGTGCCACATGCACAGTGGAAAGAGGAGTGAGTGGGCAGTAGATGGCAAGTAAAAGTGAAAAAGTCCCTAGTGCAGAAAAGCAACCCCACTGGCAGAAGCATGACTTGCTGTGTCTCTTCCTGTCCAGGCTAAGCCTACCAACAGAGGTATCTCCTTTGGAATGTGAAATGGCAAAGCAGGATTCTTCAACAATGTCCTTTTTATCTTTATGTCTGCATCTCTAATTTTTACTGGAACAGCTCAGTATCTGAGGACTTGCAAGATCTGATATTTGTTGGGTCTCCCTCCTTGGGAAGGAGACCAGTACTACACTTTTCTTCAGCTGCCTATCCAGATGTATTGTTTGTTTATTAGTTTTTCTACTATTTGAAGAAAATCACCTTAGAAGAGTACAATAGCCAGATCTCTTATCCATAGTCTGCTTAGTCAAATTACTTTGTCTACCCTACCTCTTTCCTATAATTTGAGTTGTATGGTAGGTTTCTCTTTGCCCTGAAATGAAAAAAAAAAAAATATATACTGCTGCATGGTGCTAGAACTTCCATGTTTCATCCCACATGTAGATGTGTTTCACTGGAAAGAAAAGTAAGTCCTTCTGTATCTTTTGAACGTTTTTTGCAGGACAAGGAACTTGAGGAATAAAAGACAATATTGTGTTTATTGTTCTTTCAAGTTACATGTGGAATCAGTTTCTTTATACAGCAGCTGCAGGATTATAACACAACTGCTTCGTGCTTTGATCACAACTAGAAATCAACATTAAGATAGGCAAATCATTATTGGTCTTGTACATAAGACCTTTCACTACACATCAAAAATTCACTCTTTTTGAAAGGAATCATCCATTTGTGTTAACATTATTGCCTCAACAGGATGAAGATCTGCAACAGGTGAAGTTCAATGGCAATATAGTTCCATTTTCATTCCCCATCTCCCTAAATGCTCTCATCTTTTTCCCTTATATCTTCAAAGATGTTAGGAAGCAATAGGAAAGTAATACACACAAGACATCTTTACAGCCTTTGCAGAATAAGGTGCTTCTCTAGTCCTATAGGTCCTAAATTACAAATGCCATCCAGTACTGAAATATCTCTACCCCTACAAGTCAGACATTACAACCAATTTACACCTTTGATAAATCTACACTATACTTCTGTCAGCATTCCGCTTTCGTAACCGGAGATAGTCAGCCTTTTTTAATTCAATGTGCAGTAGCAGTTCAGCTCAGAGAGGCATCAGGTCTTGGAAACCATATGCACCAGGCAGAAAATAAACCTGTTCCAGGACTCACTCTTCCTGCAGGTTAAGTAGGAAACAAAGTTAATCCCAATAAGTTTTCCAATTTTAGAATAGTCTTGGAAAAAAGATTTTTTTCTGAGTAAGAAGTGAGCAAAATAAAGTCTGAATCTCATGGAACCATCACTTCATGGGATGGACCATACCACATATACTGCAACTGCCAAATACATATTGGTGGTATGTCAGCATTTACTTTGCACAAATGTAAGAAACCAAATTATAGTCAAGGTTCAGTGAATGATTCAGAAAGCTAGATCCTGTGTTTTGAGTCACAGATAGCAAAAAGCAGGAATATCACAGACTAATATAGCAAACCAGAACCAAAAACCAAACAGATTTTCAAGGACTGCAAGGCCAGCTCTTCAAGATCTCAGTTTCATATTTGTTAAGAACTCATCATCCCTTTCATCACCTAAATAAGGTTAGGCATCTGTCAGGTTCCATATTTGAAGTTACTCATTGTCAGAAATAACTCAAAAGCCAGCATTCTTCAGTCCTCTGAAAAATGCAGCCATTTTTTTCAGTGCCTCAAGGGAGCCTGAACATTTCATTCACCTGATAGAAGTTACAGCGCTGAGTCCTTTTGTTCCAAATAAGTGGTCAGTCTGAAAACTTCAGGAACTAGTTAAAATAACAAATATGCACAAATATGCTTTCTCCCACAGAAAGCACATTTATCTCAAGGTGACAGAAGAAGGGAATCAAGCAGCAATGGCAATCCACAGAAACGGATCTGCAAAGTGGTGGCATTTCTTCCCCCTCCAAAAAAGCTGGCATATACCCATCCTCCTCCCTCTTGCCACCCCTTCCACTCTCCATTTCTAGATAACCTAAAAGGTCTTGAGTGACGTGTCATACACGTGCTAGTGAGGGAAGAACAAAAAAAACCCCAAAACAATAAAAATCCCAACCATAGAACAAAAAGTCAACTGCCTAAAAGGGAGTATGCCTGCACACAAAATGCAACAAGGGAGATGCAAATGAAGCAGAGGAAGTAAACAGCATTTGGACATTCAGACACAGAAACTAAAAGCAGAAAAGAAAATTGAAAGGGCTGTACATGAACAAGACAGAGTCAGTTGGGAAAACACTCTTCCCCACTGCAAATCACAGCAATATAAAAGAATCACAGAACAGTCTGAGTTGGAAGGGACCCACAAGGATCATCAAGTCCAGCTCTTAAGTATGAGGCATCATGGCCTATCCTGAAATAGCCAAACCTAGTTAGCAAAAGTTGGTTTCCTGAAAAGCCAATAATCCACTTTATGCACGCAAATCAAATGTTTCCCCTTAGGCTTCAATGTAATCAGATGTCTCTATCTGAACAGCAAATGTTCCTACAGGGTTAAGACCTCTGTAAAAAATTGAGCTTGAGATGGAATAATCTCCGCAGTTGTTAACACACCTTTGGTTCTCAGTACCCTGGAAAAATCAAAACAACAAATCTGTTTGTTCCAGAACTTCTCGTTCATGATCTACCCACTTCAAGAAGCATTAAAAATCAAGCTCAGGAATTTCTGAGCATGCATTCTGAATTCTCATGGACACATAACTGGCTACAGAGAACAACAGTGGCTGTGGCAAGAGAGATGCAATACTTGCTGATGTCTAATGTAGGTCCCAAAATCAATGCCACAATTTGAGTGGATGGCACAGAACACCTTAAACCTATTTACACTTTTTCTCATCCCATCAATCCCAGCCCATGAAAGTGGTGAGAGATGAGATTTGCAAAAATAGGAAATCTATTTTTGCAAATCTCATCTTTCACCACTTTCATTTACATAGAAATCCCCGAGGGGCAGCACCTCTAAATCCTCACCTCTGTAAGACAGTGTACTTCAACTTTTTACAGTTGGGAACAGGTCGAAGATGTCAACAAAACGGAGTCGCAGTCAGATGCTCCACATGCATAGAGCAAAATACATCACATTAACTTCTGTCTACCTCTAGGCTGTCAAATCTTTCAGATTCAATGTCTCAGATGGATCCAATTGCTAAAATTATCTCAGACTGTCAGCATCATAATCTGTTGGGTGAAAGGGTACCCCTTAATATGCTTCTGTCTATTAACAACTGCTACAGTGATAAACTGTTTAGTCACTAAAACATCCTTATTCCTCCAAATTTATCCTGTTCTGCTGAGCCGCAGAACACCAAACTCTACCTAAAAACATAGATGATATCCTGAAGGAAAGGTAATGGCTCCCTGCCTATAACTCGAATGCAGAACAAGAATATTTTAATTTGAAAATGGCATCTATTTCATTAGAGGAATTCAGCAATAGCATCAGGTTTTCATGGTAAACACCATGAATAGAAAAGAAGTTTAAGAAGCACTTGATAAAAGCTACAAAAATTTAATTCCAGTGATATGTACAATATCGGGAAGTCTCTGTCTCAGAGGGTGAAACAGGAACATTCTATGTTTTGTCTCACAACAGAACCTTAGACATAAAGTGGCTTAGACATAAAATTTCAAGGTGACTAAGATGATCCCATAACAGATACCATCTATGGCTTCAGGACTGTTAAGCAGAGACATAGTGTTCAATCCCTCTGACTTCCCGTTATACCCAAGACCATTATCTCATTTTCCTTTAACAAGGAGAAGCAATTTTTAAACTTCCATGGCATCCAGGCTTAAACTAATTTCTATTCTATATTGCAGTCTTTACAGGTGAGTTTGGAAGTATACCTTCATTATCATATTTAAAAGGATACACTTTCAAGGCCATGGAAAACATCTCTCTGGTTATACTAGTATCAAAGATCTATTCATTTCTAATAGGCATGTTTCCTTACTTATGTCCCAGACAAATAGTCTGAAGAGCCTCTGAGAATACCCAATTTCCTTCTTATTTCTTCTTATTCTCACGAATGCTACTCAACCTACTGACTTTCTCGAATAACTCCTTGATCTGGTGACACAGCTCCTCGACAAGGACACACCTTCTGCAGAGGGATGGCTCAGCCCCAGTTTCCTGGACAGGCACCAGGCACTCTGTACCACCAAGGGCCTGCAGACTTAAGTCTCCTGTTTAGGGGGAAGCCTCTGATATCACTGGTGCAGCAACAGCCACTGGGAAAGGAGCTTTGCGGCACAGAATAAACGTAATGTTGGCAGCTCTGACTGCTAGGACTGGGGACAAGGAGCCTCTTCATGCCCCTCCGAGTTAACAGCTGCTCCTATGCCCTGCTCTCTGCTTCTGCTGCTGTGCTGGCCCTCCTACAAACAGAAACCCGTCTTGCCCAGATTATGGCTTGTAAAATGCCATTCTAAATATTAAGGGAGTTTGTATTGTAGTTTGGAGATTTTGGGGTTTTTTGGTTTTTCTTTTTTGGTTTTATTTTTTAATTGAAATTCCAGGACGTTATTTCTGTGGGGGTTTTCTTCAAAGTCTAAATTAAAATTTAAAAAAAACCAGCCAGTTTTTACCTCCTGATCTCACTCCTTAAGATCAGTACTAAAGAAACTGTCAGCTTTCTGTTTTGTAAAGCTCTGAGGACCTTCTACGTGTCTATACACAGCAGCTGTTTCCCTGATCCTTGGGCTTTTCAGGAAATCAACTGGTGCTTTTATGGCTATTCAGAGATTGATGCAGTCAAACCCCTCAGGTCAACAGAAGTGGCTCATTGTTTGCCATGTCCTTCTTCAACCCAGATAACCCCCTCCAGAGAGGCTGTGGTTTGTCATTCTGTTCCTGTCTTAGAGATGTGACTGCATCCAGTAAAAGGCACCAAATGTTACATTAAAGCATCTTTCAGTTCAAACCAGTAATGGGGAAGAACAACCTTCTCTACCTTGCAGGTCAGCTTTGGTCAACTCAACTTTGTTAGCAAAAAAAAAAAAGAAAACAAAAAACAAAAAAAAAGCAAAAACAATAAACAACAGGTTAGTATAAAGGGTAACATCAATTTGAATAAATAAAAGCAACTGGTACAACTATCACAGCCAACATGTATAATCAAAACATGAAGAAATGACAACATAAGCAACAAGGGTGCAGAGGAACAGTAACTACCACAATGCAACCAAGAGATAACAAAACCAAATAAAAAGAGAAGAAATGCATTTCATTCACGCACACACAAAATCACAAAATTTACAGGTAATACAAAGAGAAGAAAAAATGTCACATTCTTAAACCCATCTCTCAGCATTTATCAATAGTTTTAGAGAGATTTGAGTTTTAGTCTTATTTGAGAAATACATAGAACCCATTTAAGCAAACAAATCTATTTGACTTTCAGTACCTAAGTCAAGCATATATTTAGTTTGTTTTTACATCCAGGCTCTGGATCTGAATTTAAATTCTCTGTCTCTCATAAAAGCACAGATTACTCCAGCTTTTTGTCCAAAGTGGATTTATTGCCAGAAAATCTTAGGGGACTGATAACTCCACAAGACAGAAATTTCTCTTTATCCAAAGATCTGAACTTGACACTGGATATAAGTGGCAGTAACACCTTGCCCCCTCACAAGCTGTCACCTGCTCATGAATTTCAACACATCCTTAAAAAAAACTTGCATCAACGGGGAAGCAGACAGCTCAGGCTTTAGACCCATATAGTTTTAATCAATGTCATCAGAGCAATCAAAAAAACAGAGTACTATCTCATTCCTTCACCTAGGTAGGAATGATCTTGTTATCTGTGGTTGAATCAGAGACCACATGGCTGAAGTGAATCATAGATCTACTAAGTCTACTAAGTCCATCTAAAGATCCAAACACACTTGCTGAAAATTGAAGAGCATTAAAATTGAAGAGCATAAAAAGCCAAACAATACCCCTGATGCTCTTCTGTGTAGGCACAGGAGTTCTTCTTTTTTTTTTTTTTTTTTTGTTTGTTTG
>VZRM01001225.1:1118033-1159867 GCA_013397955.1 Grantiella picta
GGGGTTGGGGGGGCTTTTTTTCATTTGTTTCGGTTTTTTATTTGTTTTTGGTTTTGTTTGGTTTTCTTAATGGAGCCCAGTTTACAAGGAAGCCACATAGATTTTTGATGTGTTATACGTTGATTCTAAATTTTCTCTTTCAGAAAGGAAAAGCTAGAGGACAAAGATGGGAGTTCCTGAATCACCTGCCAATGAAGGTTAAATATTTCTATAACAAAACACAATAGGAACAAACAAAACACCAAATCACCAATCTCATTAGTCAAAAACTGGTTATTTAAAAAGTGGATACTTACCATCTTAACCTTCTGTTCTTAAGAAGTTCTAATATCACAGCTTATACTGAAAAACGATTTGGTAGTTCTCCTTTCCCTATTGTCGTCTTTTACCATTTACAACCCAATAAATTAAAACTGACATGTACAAATGCCATTTCCTATGGTTCCTAAGAATTTTAACATTTTTAATCTTTGCTACTGTTTCACAGCCTATGAATGACTCAAGATGGCAATTATCCTCCCTTTTGAGATAGTCAGATTTTTCTTCCCACTATTGAAACTGCTTTACTACATAGAGATATAAAATCCCTTTTTCCCAAAAACAAAATCCAAAAGAAAGGGGAAAGGAGAAGAAGGAAGAGAAGAATGCATTCCTTCATGCATAATTTTCAACACTTATTCTAAGAAAGTAATTTCTCTATAACAAACAAGTACTTTTCCTACTGCCCTGCTCCTCATTTTCTTTGTAGCTGAGAGAAAAGTTCAAATTTGTTCCATAAATGCAGTAGCACTATGAGAGTAGAACACAACAGCATAAGGAAAAGTAGAGATGTCAAACCATCATGGAGCAAATTAATGCTCTGCTCCTCAATGGAAAACCTTTGATTTCAGAGAGACAGTGAAGTATGGCCACATTTGAAGTTTCTCTACTGAGCAGATGAAGGGTGAAATCCTTTTTGACATTATCCTGCCGTGAGATTTTAAGCATGAGATTAGATTTGCTGTTTTTCACATACTGCTTCGTATGCAAAATGTGTTTCTGATTATCCAGCCTGTATGTGTCATTCATGTTTTTCATGCACCAGTGAACTCCAAAGGTTAACTATACTATTTCATGGAAAGTAGCAAAAGATTATGATTTTACTGAGGGATCTGGAAAGAAGATTAAATTAGGACCAAAAAAAAAAAAGCTCCAAAACATCTGGAGTAGTGTCAGCCAGTTTAATAACAATCAGTCTCCTTTGTGAGAAGCTGTTAGTGGAACAGGTGAGGTAGAAGCAACATCTTTAAAACACACATAAAACTGCTAGAAGAAATACAACGTTCTTTAGCCACTGCTGTTAAGTTTGTTTGGCTGGGGGCAGCATGGGGTGGAAATATTTCAAATGTGCAGCTGGATTTCTAATAGCTCTGGTGCCCATGGTAAGCAGCATAGGGATGTACAAATAAAAGAAAGGGAAACACAGTAGAGCATATGGAAAATCAGTAAGGAGGTGAAAAAACACCACAAAGGCAGAAAGTACTCAGTTATATTGAGGGCACCCTCTTTAAACTACAGAGAAAGTTGGCCATCTGCTTAACTTTTCGAGGACCAGTGACAAAAATTCACCAGAGTGAATCACTCTGTCTATTTTTGTAGCTGGAATAAACTGATCTATTCATTTAGTAGTAAGACCAGAAATGAGGAGTTCTGCAAGAAGAATTCATTTTAAAAGCCTCGAAGTGAGAAAAACCTGAGCTGAAGTTTAAATTGTTTACTTTAAAGACAGAAAATGAGTTCACCTAGTACAACTTCTCTCTACCAACTCCTGCATATACTCCATAGTGCAGACATATTTTCTCTCAATGTATGTCTGATGTAGAAATAGTCTGTATTACTCATACTCAGGAGTAAAAAGTTTCCAATTACCCTTCATGGGCTGATGAGATGGAGACTGGAGAAAACTAAGTTCTGAGAGAAGACTTCTTTTCTTCAGTTTCTAATGCTTTGCTCATGTCCAGGAGCCTCCACCCACTATTTCAAAGTGGTTTTCAAGACACAGATGAACTTCATACTTTTATCACAAATAGATGAATCACCTGGCAGATTAATTTTATGGGTGGGAAAAGCAAGGCTCAAAGTAGGTGGCAGATCTGCCTTCAAGCTTCCACTAGAAGAGGCCCTCCCATCTGAAGTCCTTTCTAAGGATTAATTTTGTCTCTTCAGAGTGTCCAGTACCCTGATGGAACACCGGCACAAGGATCATTTAAGTCTTAACCCCTTCCCTATCTTTGGTAGCTTTTCTCTCAGGCTCTCTCACCTTTTTGGGGTGGTAGTGAGGGGAAGTGCTCTCTTGTTACATCAAAGATGGTGATGAAAGCCGCGGTTAGCACAAGAGCTCAAGAAACTGTAAAAATGAACAATTATGTTGGTATCATGTCATTCTCCCCAAGCTTTATTCTCCTCAGAGCTGTGTGTAGCACACCTGAGCACACCAGGCAGCAAGGTGGTTTCAGGTTTTGTCAAATCCCTTCCAGGAAAACACAATCTGCCACTACAGATCTGACCAGACCTTCAAGATACGTGAAGAGCTGCCTGTTGTTCCTGAAAAATCACAAATGCAGCAATTGCAAAAGAGCAATGAAAATAAACCAACATACCCCATTAAAAAAAAAAAAAAAGGGGGTGTGTGATAGGAAGCTTTTAACTCCACAAACTCATTTGGCATTTCAGACACTCTTGGGTTCTCTTCTTCCAGATAATCCCCCTCAAAATCCTTTGCCAAAAACAATGGTACTACAGGACACATTGAAACACAAAACATGTCAGTGTCTTAGCTATCATCTTGTCGAAGACACTGATGATTGAATGGTAGATTTCAAAACCTTAAACCATAAGTTTGTACAGCACACATGGAAGTTGCATGATGCCAAAGGGAGGTGATATGTCACCTAACAAACATGATGAGGAGGTTATTTAGCTGTGCTAGCCTAAACAAATCTCACCATATATAATTCAAAGAAATTATAGGGATAGAACCGATAAGACACCAGCAATAAAGTAATTATTGCCTTAAGCCTTGAACTGGCTTTTTTTTCAGCACTATTATACACTGTTAAACACCATCCAGTTTTAGTCTCAAGAATGCCTGCATTTCAAGAGTGACTCGTATATATGACTAAGAATGTTTCGGAGTTCTTTGGATTTCAAAGAAAGAGATGTCCTATAAATACAATTTATTGAAAGTGCTTCCTGCTCAAGTAGAAGCCTTACTCATCACTGGAACAGAGACAATTCTATACTGTGGTAGGTTTGTGCTTTGGTGCACAGGGAGGCTGAATCATGCTTAAGCACATGAGTACAATGGAAATTTAAGGAAATTCAATGGCTTGCTCAAATCAAATACAAGGAGGTGGCAGTAGAAGCAAGAAAAAAAGGAATATTATTTTCCTATTAAAACTTGTGAATCTTATTTGGTGGTATGAAACAGGGTACTGACTACATGAACAGAGATGACAAACACAAACAGGATGCAATGTCACCCCTTTGTAGCAGTACTGGTGCATCTTAGCCAGGACAGTGCTGGCTGCTGACCTACATCTCATATTCTACTATTCTCAAGGCTTCCTTCCTCTACACATTCTTTGATTCGGTGCTGAGATCAAACTGACAGTTTCTGAGAAAACAGCTGCCCCCTTGTAATCTCTGCCTCTGAAAGCAAAGCCGCAACGAAAGACAAGCATTAGCATAAATTTCTCACATGACCTCTGAAAGACAAGATTCGTATGTGGAAATGGAATGACTTTTCTTTAAGCATGCATGTTCTCATCATGGATGTAGTACCTCTGCTCTTCATGATGAAATATGGAGATGTCCAGCAAATCAACATACAGCACAACTATTCAGACAAAAAGCCTGCAATTGTTTACTAAAAACATCTTTAAACATTATGAGGCAGCAAGGACTACTTGGGCCTTCTGCCCTTAAAAACATTAAGGCTGCAACCAAGGTCATTCCAGACAGAAACAAACTAGGAAGAGATATATAAGGACCAAACATTCTTAGAGTTTTTCTTTCCTTAGAGAATGGGAGAGAGGTGTGACTTTAACTGGCAACTGTAAGAAAAGGCACCAGCAGGCAGCAACAAAGATCTGAGATGAAGCCTTGGGAATTGCTATGATTCAAAAACTAAGAAAAAACCCAACAACAAATGTAACAGCTTTACGTTGACCAAAATTCTCAGGTTTTTTACTAATTCTAGATACGATGGGAAAAAGAACGCATTCCTTTTCAGCAGTTTCCTTGCTACTGAACAGAGACCATTTGGGAAGCTAGCACGGGCACAGCTTTCCAAGATCAAGTGCTTCCAAAGGCAGAATGAGGACCACCACCGACCTTACCACCCATTTTTCTAGGTCTCTTTCCAATTTTGAGTTCTGGTTGAAGTACTTTAGAAGAGAGGTGGAATTTGCATTCTGGACAGTGAACCAATCTTCACAGTCAGGCAGCAGCTGTGCTGGTACCACATTGGCACACAGACAGGCAAGTGACATGTTATGTGTTTTGGGAGTGGCACCAGTTACACAACCTCAGCAATACCACACTAAATCAAAGAGCTACACTGGGTACAGGAGAAGGAAACACCACAGCTCTAATAATGGGGCAGAATCTTCTGGGAAAGCATCAGGGCTCTGTTCCTGAGCCACATACCGAACAACAGGATAGTTTAATTGGGAGGTCCTCTGATGGAGGAAGGCTAGTAGAGATCATATGCCAGCTAAATAGCCAATTGATTAAGATAATTTTAAATAGAAGAGTCATGAAAAATCACTAATATTCAAGAAGAGCTTTCAGTGCATCAAGGATAAACAAAATAGGTGTTTTCAAAAATCTCAAATGCAATTTTTTTCCTTAAACTTTATAAACAACATTACAGAAAAAGTGAACTTTATATGGCATGTTGACTCTGCCACAAATGGACAAAGACACAAATGTTGCTACACCGGGCACATTTCCACAAGGGACAATGTTGTTAGTAGACACTATTAAGAAAAAGAGAGAAAAATAGAGAAAAACAGCCTACAACAATGCGGTACCTACCACTGCTGTGAGATGGGAGTTAACATGGGGTGAGCTTCTGTGAGAGGACACAAAATTCTCACAAACCAGAGTATTATTGTGTGAGCATGGAAGGAGGGCTGAGGCACAAAAGCTCCCAGCCAACCAGAACACTGAGACACAAGCAAGGGACCAGATCTAATTGGATGGTCAATTTGGCACTCAAAGATATCTCTAAGATGACATTTTCAGTCGTAAGAAGGGAGAGTTTTAACAAGTGGCAGGGCTTGCTCATGACATAACCTGTAATCTCAACACAGTAGTGAAAGATGATCAAGGAGTCATTTCACCTTGTGAAATTTTTGAAGGATCACTTTGGGACATAGATCTTGCCTTAGCAAACATACATACCAACTTTACAGAAAAAACTGTCTTCCTCTAGTGACTGATAGCCAACACAGCAGACTGGTATTGAATGATTCTAGACATAATGGTGATTGTAATTTAACCCAGACAGCAAAACCTTGGAGTTTTGGATGGTAAGTATCCCAAGTGCTCTCGGAATTGAAGCCATATGCATTTTAATGAGTCAGTGATGCTGATGTCAATATTCTTTTAACTAATGGGCTTACAGAAAGAGCAAATTATTTCAAGAGGCTTCAAGAAATCACTACTATTTACATGCTTCAAAAAGTAACTCATCCCACTTAGTTCTAAACTGCATGGAAAAGAGAAACTACTGAAGATAAATGTTTTCCAGGCAGAAGAGGCAATGTCTCCAAGGCTTTAACTGGAAGCCCACCTCACCAAAAATTAACTCCTTTTTTGGTCCAATCTTTACCATTCAGCTCCTTCTACCTTCTGTTTCCCCAGTCTCTATTTCAAAATACTTACTTCTGTGAATTCCAAGAAAGGATGCTCTGAAGCACAAATGAACTGAACACTCAGGACGTCTTCCAAAGTATTTTAAGACTATTGTGATGCTAAAAAACCACTCTGAGAAAACTACTAGTAAGTAGTGGTTCATCCCAGCACCATCCTTTCCCACTAGTAAAGGTACCAACTCATAGGGGGTGGAGCATATATGGAAAGAGTTGCTAAGCCATTCAAGAAACTAGCAATTCTTAAGCTGCATTCGGGGGACATAAGGGTAGTGATGGATACTGCAATGGAAGCAAACTAATAAAATGGACAGTAAGATAAGCAAGGAGATGCACAGAGTGCAGTCATGAAGCAAGAAGTGAGTGCTGGAGGGTGGAACTTCTCTGAAATCAATTATACCTTCACATCCACGCTCAATCTGCCCACTGCGGTGCAGAGCATCGTTGATAAGGTCAGGCAGACGCCCATTCAAGTCCACAGATGCCAGGCAGCCCTGAAATCCATCACGTGAGGCCACAAGCTTCGGGAGGTTGCTATACATGCCTTGAGCTAGGCCAGCAATGTAGAGATCACCTAGAGGAAAGAAGGATAAACAGACAAGAAGAACAAAGTTAGAGTCATTTTAGAGCCTTTTAAAGACATTCTTCTTGCCCCCAGTTGTGAATAAAGCAAAGTGATCACATGTTCAGAAATAGCTGAAAACAGAGCAACTTATTGTGCAAGAAGTAATTTCTGCTACCTTTACTACAAAAAACCAAGCAAACCTCAAAACAAAACAACCAACCCAAACAAAACCAAAATTAAAAATCACAAAAAAACCCAACCAAAAATAAACAAGCAAACAAAAACCCCTCACAAAACCCTAAAATAATCCCAGTTGTAATTTCTCCCTAACTAGGAAAAACCACAAAATGACAATTTCTGACAAAGCAAAATATGACAAACTGTTCTGCTACGAGAAATTGTCAATCAAAAGAGATAAATGAATTTGAAAGCCAAAATGTGGAAAGTCAAGATTTACTGTTCTGTAATGCATGGTTACTGTAAGCTTTCTCTTGTTTACTAGTTAAGCCCAGGAAGAATAAAGAGGGAAACTGTCAGTCTTGTAGAGTTTACCTTTAAGATCCAGATTTTTGGCACCATTGATAACCTGAGTGACCACCTTAGTGTCCACTTTTAGGCTGTGTGTGTTGCTGTTATCTCTGGTAATGACGACATTGTGCCATTGGTTGTCATTAAGAGGACGATCACTGTTGCCTTTGATAACATTAGGTCCATTTCCAAGGTCAAACACATAGTGTATATACCTGTAAATACAGCGAGAACTAGTTAAAGACCTAGAAGAACTCCAGCATTACTGACCCTTATTCTAGTCAGAGTTAACAAATTAACTTTACAAAGTCATGAAGGGAAATATCTCTGGGTTAGACACTTCTAATAAGCCAAAATACTAGCCACTTCTTTGAAAGAATACAGCTGTTTCCTTTCCTCCAAAGTGTAAGGATTAGTATTTTCAGTTGAAAACATTTAACGTAATCAAATTCTAACCATAAAGCATTCCTCTTTTTCACAAAGTTCTCACAGATCCATAAAAACACTCTCTGTATATATAATTATTTTTAAAAATTGATAATATTGATAAATGTATTGGGGAGCAACACCAGATATGCTTATTTGGGGCATATATTCACCAGGTTTATTCTGAGTTTTGAATAACTCCCATAAGAAACTCACTTCCCATTGGGAAACTCACTTAAAATATTGTACTAAAATTCACATGAGATTCTAGGCTTATTCAAACAGCTGGAAAACAATTAGCAAGGCTTTTGGCAAAAAATAAAGACCCTAACGAAGACTGAAGTCATGGGAGCATTACTCTGAATTATTTATATAGTTCAAACACAGAAATCCACCTGAGGATAGAAGAGCAGTATTCTACTTGGAAAAGGAAAAAAATTAAAAAAAGACAAAAAAATTAAACTCTCAACAGAGCACCAGGAGATCGTGACTGTTGCTTTTTTTATTACTCAATGTCCCACTTACAGAAGTATGTGTGCAAAGCTAAAAATGAAAACAGACTGAACTGAAATAAACAGGACTAGTAAACTGTGGAAAACATGTATACCATGACTAAATCATAAAAGATCAAAATTTATTAAGCAAACAAAGGATTTTTTTTTAATAAGCTATTGGTCTTTTGAAAAGAATAAGCAGCTCAAAAGCAAGCTGAGTTTGCTTTTTGTCAAGCATCAGCAGCAGAAGTACAAATTCAGCAGCCCATATGTTTTTTCTTTTTCCTTCACTGAAGATGGCAGAAAAAACAAGTATTACAGGAGGGGAAAAAAAGAAGGGGCAGGGGGACCAGGGAAGAAGAGAGATACAGAGCCCTCAGCGCATTTCTTCCTCCTCTGTGCTAATCTGCAAAGTTGACAGGACAAAACTTTAACTATGTCCAAACAACTTAAAATACTAATGTTGCACACTCTAAAAATGTCCTTCCCACAGCCACAGGAGGAAGTCAGTGATAAAATCAGGAGTCCTAAGCTTCAGTGTTTATGTTTAAATGCTTTGTTTTTGTCTTACAGCTCAGCAACCAGAGAAAACATGAGTATAAGGTGAATTTTTCTTCATGCAAGCATCTTAAGCTCACCTATAAATAAGTCTATCTATAAATAAGCTAGTAGAAAATAACAGAAAGTTACTTACCCCTTGACTAGTTCAACTGCAATAAAGTCATTGCCATCACCACTGTTAAAGAGGATGAAACCATCAGCTGAGGTGGTCTTGAACTGAAAGAAGAGGTGCATGGACGTATAAGCCTGCAAGGTGGCCAAGCTCAAGTAGCTGCTCTTAGTCTTGAATGTCACGGGGTCAGCTATAATGTTGCGGAGACCAAAGCGTGCCTTCAGCTCGCAATAGTCAATGTCACCATTCTTGCACAGGTCAATGTAGAGCATCCCATTGAACATGAGGCTCTGGAGATGGCCGATGAAGCTGGAGGGGATGACAGAGATGTACCGTTTCTCTGTCATGATCCCTGTCTCAATGTTGTGGAACTCCAAGCGGGTATGATCACCAACCATTGTGCCTGAAGGACAGGAACAACGAGGAACATTAGGGATCAGCAACATGTTATATGGGGCCCTTCAGGCTCCTGTTTCCAGACTAATAGCAGAACTAAATCCTATCTGATCACTGTTCAGTAGCTTGCATAAGAAAGAACATGTAGAATCTTGGTGAAGAGGCTTGGTGGAGATGCGTGAGTCTAGCAGTTGCCAAGACCTGGTAGAAAAGACAGGCTGCAAAAGGGCTATGGGCAGCAAGCGCTGTACTTTTCCCTATGGTTCACAGACTTTCCTGTTTTTGAAGAAGACCAGGCGCCTCCCTTAAAGACTACAGTGATCTGTTTGATCCAACAGACCATCTGCCAAAAAACTCAGACACTTCTGAAAAAACTTTTCCAAATGCGCTTCCTGAAAACATTTGATAAATGTAGATTAATATAAATAGTACAGTGAGAACAGTCATAAAAATATTGCTGATATTTATTCCATTGTTCTCTCCTGGTGCCTGATATTAGTCCTCTTCTTTTAAGAGCATGGCAGGAGGGAAACACAAAAATGCAACAGGTAAAAAGCCCTCCATATATCTAAATCATCAACCTGCCACTTGGGCTATTTACCACATCATGACAGATTTTAATCTCTCAAAATATCCAAGCTATTCAGTATACCAAATACTACTGTCAGACTACTCCTACAGCATATTTAAATGCTTCACTAAGTGTGCTAGGCACCAGTGCAGACACAGAACCCATGCAGACAGATGAAATAAAACATCATGCTATATAGACAAGTTGGGCAACATCAGAACAAAAACCCTTTCAGCCAATCTTATTTTAGCCCTCCACAGTTCTTCATTAAGGTAGTTTTAACTATTTGGTCACATATGCAACTATCTTTTCTACATTAGCCTTGGTCCATTTAGTAAACAGCAGGAATGAATGAAATACTAAGAATTTACTTGTTTTCCTATCATTCACTGTACAACCACTATTCAAATTTTACTACATATAGGCCATTATTTTTTCTCTGATGAAATTTTCTGCAGTTCTGCACTGGGTTTACGCCGCATGGTGCTGGCTGTGGGGTGGCTGCAGGGCAGCCTTTGTGAGGAGAGGCTGGGGCTATCCTGGGCCTGATACATCCTGTTCCAAATGCCTCCAACCAACCTACCATAGGGCACCGCTGAGTCCCTTGGCCAAGATGGTGGTGCCTGGGGGAAAATATATGTAAGAGAGGACATAATACTTCCCACAAGTAAGAAACAAAGGGGAAAAAAGCCCAACTCGAACGCCTGTGAACACTAATGACTGAAAAGAGAGAAGAGGCATTCCAGATGCCAGAGCGGAAATTCTCCAGCGTCCATAAAGAAGACCACAGTGGTGAAGACAGCTACACTGCAACTCATGGAGGAGTCCTGTGCTAGAGCAGGTGGGTATTTCCTGAAGGAACTTCAGCCACTGGAGAGAACACACCAGAACAGGTTTTCCTGAAAGCATATGGAGACCACCCATGCTGGAACTCTTCATGAAGGACGGCATTCCATGGGTAGGGACACACTGGAGCAGGTGAAAAGCGTGAGGAGGAAGGAGCATCAGAGAGTAGCTGTTACAGGCTAATCATGGGCACCGTTCTCCAACACCCTGCTCTGCCTAGTGGGGGCAGGTGGGAGGGTGAGAAGAAGCAAACCCAATAAAAGAGAGAGTGGCAGACACTGTTCGCTTTTTGTCTTTGTTTCTCACCATTTAACTATATTTTTAATTGGCAAGAAATTAAACATATTTTCTCCAAGTCAAGTATGTTTTGTCCATCATCATAATTATTGCACAGGGGAGGTCTTCTTTTTAATAAGGTTTTCCAAAGCAAATAGCCACATTACGTGTTGGTCCCTCTCACAATATTTAAACATGCTGGTCAAATTCACCAGGTTTAAAAACCAGAAGGAACAAAGATATTTAAATTCACACTGATTTTGTGAAATTTGAGAACTGGATAAAGACCTGAATAAATGTTTGCAGTGTGCTACAGACAGACAATGTTTGGCAACAGTATCTTACTTGACTGCATCTGCTGGTGAGCAAGAACATATATACAACTCTCGATCAGTCACTGCAAGAGATATTTATCAGTTATTGGGATTATACGTGGGAATCATACCAATCACCACAGCTGAACCAAGGACAAACTCTTCCAATTCTCCTAAGTAATATCAACTGGGACTTTTAAGATATCTCATATTCTGTGCTATCGCCTGCAATCTCCTAGCATTTCTCACCTAAAGAGCTTCCAGGCATTAAAAGGCAAAAAAAACCCAACCAACCAACCAACACAAAACCAAAAACAACCAAAAAAAAACCACACAAAAAACCACAGAAACAAAAACAAAAAAAACCCCAAACCACAAAACCCCAAAAACAAATAAACAAACAAACAAAAAAAAAAACCAAAAAAACCCCAAACAAAAACAAAAATCAAAGACACCCCACCATCAATCAACAAAAAAAAAACAGTAGTCCTTTCAAGACTTTTCCTACTAATTGCAACTTTTTCTGTTGGGCATAGAATGAAATTTGAACATATCTATAAAGACACTTGGATGATAGATCCTGGCTTGTAGGGTATAGAGAGTCAGATTAAATGAACTGATGGTCATTTTCTTGCTTAGAGCCCCTGGAAGCACTGAAATATTCCCAATTTACCTGTCATGATTATGTAAAGATTGCAATTTTTCAAGTTTTATCATGACAGCAAACAAGCACAGTTGTTATTGAAAAAATGTTTTCAACTATCTACTTCAAATATGGAGGGAAAATATTACACTAACCAATTCATCTTTTTCACTTATTCCAAATTTTAGCAGTGGATCTAAACTTAAAGGCAATTGTACAAGGACCATAGAAAATTTTAATCCAAGCAGACACAGCTGATCAAACTTAGAAGCAGCTGAAGGTAGTCACAAATTTCTAACCATTTAGAAATTCAAGTGTTAGGACCAATGCAAATGTTTTTAAATCCTGAAACAGTTCTTTACTAGAAATAACATTATTTTAGTTTGAAAAATGCTGGTTTCCAGAAATTGAAATAATACATGGGAAAATTTGTTTAGACAAACTTTCTCACTTCCACTATTGTGATTCTTAGAGGCTTAGAGTTTGAGTTTCAATGTTATCAAATGAAAATTTATGATTTTTCTAAACCAGAAGTATATTTTCTTAAAATTAGAAAAGTCAGTTTAAAAAAAGAATCCTGCTGCTTTACTTCAAATTATTTGAAAAATAAAATTAAGAGATGTCAATGCCCAAATGCAAGAGAACTCCTCCTTTGCCCTTCTACTCTTAAAAAAATAGAAAGCAGTTGTGGCCTGAGCAGGAAAGAAAAGCCTGGACTGGGAAATGTGGAGTACATTGGAACAGGGAACCCAAATATAAGGGGCATTAAAAATGGAGTGAGGGAGTTTGGAGGAGGTAAGCCCAGAATCTAAGAAAAGGTGAAAAATGAGAGAACTAGGGCTGGCTTAAGAAAAAAGAAACAGTGTTAGAAGCTGTAGTGTAGCAAGTTAGGAGTAGTTCAGTGAAAAGCTGAAAAGGACATGGCAATACAAGATCAGAATCAGGACAGATATATAATTTCCTAGGAAATCATGCAGTGCAATCTAGTATTTTCTGATCTCATTAGCTATCAGCTCCACTTGCAGAGTTCACCTCTAGCTCCCACACTGTGCTCTGTAGAGTACCTACTGTACTATTTCAGATATCCGAGGCTCCCTAGTCCAAGTGGTAGCAGAAAGAAAAAATTCCAGCCTGCACTGTGGTATTTGGGTGCTAGCAAGATGTCACAGGGAGGAATACATCTGCAATATTTGTGTTCCATTTATCACTGATGTTCTGATGTCTGTTCTGGGGTGGGGCGGAATGTGGGACGAAGGTTTTGTGATTAAACAGCAAAATGCTGTCCAAAAGAATTTGATTCTGTCTCTCCCTTAGATGTCCTACAGGAAACCAAGTCAGACACTTTATTACAAACTTTTCATCTGTGGTCATTAATTGTCTACAACTAATTCTCCAAGTACCACGTTAAACTAATTTACAAGATGTAATTTACAGACATGCTGAATCTTTCTGATGCAAATGACTAAAAATACGTGCCAAATTGACACCAAATACATCCAGCTTTAATCTGATGCCTTGTTTCCAAAACTGCAAAATGGGAAGAAGATGCACACTCACTTCACATAACACAGACATGGGAATAAATCCAGTTAAAGCTTCTTAGTTGTCTATAAACATATTGATGAATAGCATACAGAACACACACACAAAAAAAAAATTTAAAAAAAAATAAAATGCAGCTCTAAATTTAGAGCAAAATTTCACTGGTGTGCATTGTTCCAAACAAGCAATAAGAAGACTGAAATCAAAAAAGCTGTTTGTTTTTACTGGGGGCCTAATTTAGACTTCTGATCTATGCCTAGGACAGCAAGAATCCTGTGGAAAAATCTACGTGACCACATCACTGAAGATCACTGCATCCACTACCCAAGGAAGTGGGATGCAGATTGCACAGAAAATCTTAACTCTGGCTTTTCTGACTTTTGACTTTGCCGTGATGGCATTCTTTTAACAGGTATTTTTAGCTGTAATGCATCTTTAATTATGTAATTCATATACATGTACATATGCGTATCCTATTTTAGTATAAGATTGTATCCTTATTATTTATAAACTCAGTTCCATGAAAAAGACTTCAAAAACAGATGGCTTTGGGGGATTCATTCGGTAATGCAGAGAGTGCCACCTCGTGGTGTTTCCTAAAAAAGCATATCCAGAATTGCTCTCAAATTTTGAAGTAATTGGGATGAAGTGTTCGCCGGTATGTGTCACAAACTCAGAAAGTTTCCTCCTAAATAAAAATATATTTTTCCTATAAGCTAATTTTGACCAAGCTACAACAAGATGACTTTCAACAAGGAGAGGGAATGATTTTTCTTGCATATGCTTCTTGTTCTCTATTGCAAAATCAGAGCCTATACAGCACAGCAAATATTTACTTCAGAGAGAAAACATCTCAGACCATCTTCCTGTAAATACACTTTTTGGGCTTATTTCAGATTTTTGACTCCTGGCTTTCCAAATAATTAAATTACCATAATATTTTAAATTAATCACATTTATACAGAAGAAAAAGCTTGTTGCAGAGATAGGATACAGTGTTCTGGCACTGTGTATGGAAGCCATTTCTTCTAGTTCTATTCTGAGTAGAAGCTACTCAGAAAAGAGTATTTCGGCTTTTGGCAAAACAGCACAGGTGACAACTAACAAACACACCAGCATCAGTTTTGAATCCTAGGTTTCTGTTCTTTTTAACTCTATTATCAGCCTACAGACTGTCGATGTTTTCCTCAGAAACCCAGTTCCTAAAATTATATACAACTATGGGAATTTTAGACCTTCAAAAGAAAAGAAAGACAGATTTCTGGCTTTTGCAGTCATGGAAAAATGGACCAGAAAAGTATCATCTCTAAAATTTTACAACTAAAAAAAGGAACAATCTAAAGCATCTGACCATTTCAATGCAAATGTCAACCTAGGACACACCAGCTTTCCTGACTGACTGATCTTTTCTTTCTGCTCTTCAACTACATTTCTGTGCTCTGAACCATGACGACAAGAACTGGGGAAGAAGAAAAAAAGAAAAAAAAAAAAGGAAAATAACCAAGAAAACCCAAACTACAAAAAAAAGAAAATAAAGAAGAAACAACGAAAACCCACAATGAACAGCAAAGACATAAATCCATGCTCTGTAACACACGTACTGAATGCAGGTTTATTATCAAGGATAAGTTTGTGCAGAGGAAAGGTTTACAGAGCTTTGGCTTTGATTTCACAGCATTGGAAATCATCACACGCACAACTCAGGAATGGAGTGTACCCAGTCTACCCCAGAAAAATCCTGGACCAAGAGAAAGTGCTGCAGAACACCTCTGCAGTCTGAGAGATGTGCAAGCTTATCTGTCCTCTAAACCCGTATCTCATGTCGTTAACAGTTGTCACGGAAGTTTCTGGTCCTGGCTAAGAACAGTCTCTCAGACCTGAACATTCATTATCAACACAGTAACACTAAATAATACAGGAGTTGTAATAGAAGGAGGGGGTGGAAATACACACAAGAACAGGGGGAAGGGGCAAAATGGCAAAGATTATGAATACAGATACAAAGATAATGATCAAAATATCCTCATACATCACACTTACCCTCAGCAACATCGTCATCCACCATCAGCTTGAGGCTCTTTCCTCGCCGAACCACCCGGACAGTGTGCCACTCATTGTCATTGAGTTTCTGCCCAGCATAAAGGGTTTCAGGTCCCTTGCCTGGGAAGGGTGATAGGTGCAGCAGTTAAAGACAGACCCACAATCAGTTTAGTAATTGCTCAGTGGGAAAAGTCATGAAAATCAACCTGGTGTGATACAGACCAGTAGAGTGTACAGGTGTATAACAACTTGTAATCAGCCCTCACACCTGCACCTTCCCAGCTCAGGGAACCACAAACCCTTCCAGCCAGTCAGGTGCCTTCCTGCACAGAGACCTCTGGTCACATGCATTTAAAATGGGTAGAAATCGTTCTTGTGCTGTGATGCTAGTTTCCAAACATCACATTGTACGGCACACTACAGTAATAGGAAAACAAGTTGATGACTGAAATGTCCCCCAAGCAGAGCCATTACAGCAGCACTTTGCTCTCCTAAGAATCTGGATTTACAATATCCCCAAGGTACTTAGGCTTCTTTTCAAAGTTAATCACACTGATCTCTCAACACTTCAGTATCAAACACCAGGTTGGTTTCAGTCTCCAAAAAACAAAAACAAAAATTAAAAGGAAACACCCCCCCAAAAAACCCTCACAGAACTGTAAACCCCACCTTCAAAAACAATTAAAAAAAAATTAAAATCTCAGAAGGAAAACCATTCACCAACCTGGCTGATTGCTTTAAGGTTCTTTGGCAAAGCAGCCTAGCTTTGAGGTGCTTACTTCACCCCTTGAATTATAGTCAAAGGAGAAAGAGGAGCCATTTCTTCAAGGTTGTACCACAGTTGCCCTTGCAAACAATGCTCCTGGGAAAACAGCATTAGTGCTACCCATATTTGTCCAGTTTCGCTGCTCACCCATCACAGTTGACAGGCAATTACTTAAAAAATTAATTGTTCAGATTACAGGACCAGAACACCTCACTCACGTCAAATGGTAAGTGAAATTGAATAATAGTGTGTGCTAAATTAAAAGCATCTATCCTCATTTCAGTTCAGTACTAAAGTGGGGGGGGTTTTGATCCAGGTACACCAGAATGTGTAGAATGAGGACAGCCAAACTTGTTGCACATTGGATTTGGACTCACTGCCCAAAGTGGCAAAAAGAAAACCCAAGAAAGAAAAAACAAGACATGTTGAACATACTAAAAGAGATGAGATAGGGACAATGAGGCACTGCTACAGCTCATCCTATTGCACCGGTAAAACAAATATCAGATAGCCCATAGCCCACAGGATGCACACAGCCTAATGAGCAACATTACTGGAATTGCTTCTCACCGAAGGAGGAACATGGGCAAAGAAGGTTGTGTCTCATTCAGCTACAATACAACATATAGTAGGGGAATTCTTCAGAAGAAGACCACAGCAAAATAAATATTCTGTTATTCTTTTAAAAAGATCATGCAGCTCATGCTAATAAAAAATAGGAGTTTAACACCTTTTCAAATAAAGCCCATTGCCAGCCAGTTTTACCCTAAACTAAGATTAAAAAAAAAAAAAAAGTTTTTCTAGCGATCTGAAAGACAAGAGTCATTCTTGGATTCAAAGGATGGGGAGTCATATATTGCAGTTACAGGGAGTATCTCCTTAGCAGGAGAAACCCATAACCTCTGCAGTCCCTCATCCATATGCCAAAGTCACATACCACACACGTAAATCCAGCTGAACAAGGCAGCTAAATCATGGCCAGAAAGCTTAAGTTCCTTGGAGCCAGACAAGCAAGACTCTAAGAATCCAAGAAAGTTATGGTAGATTTACACCAGTAAGTACATTTTAGCCAAGAGCAGAATTCACAAAATTATAGCTCTGGATGGCCAGCAAAATTATTGTCTAAATCAAAATATACTGCATCAGTTCCTACAGTTCTGCTCAGTCACATCTTGGGAAGGAAGATGAAGAAGGTCACCTGGTCCTGTGTGTTTATACAATGCCACCTGAAACCAGAGGAAAGGAGGGGAGGGATAGCAAATACTTTTTAAAAATCCCAATCTTTTCCACATATCCATTAGAACCCTGGAGGGCTCAGCCAAGAGAAGCAGTCAGATGTGCTGGAGTCTGCTCAGCTGATAATGTAACACTTTCTATGCATCAGCTCCATGTTCAGCATGGTTGAGTAACTCAGTTGCTGACCTTCTAGTTCCCCTTTTTCAACTCTACTCTGACGAAACAGGGGTCAACCAAAACTAATTGGGGGTTGGCTTGTCTTGATGCCCACTGTAACACTTTCAAAACAAAACTGTGACACCAACAGAGGTTACATGAGTATATGCTCAGAAAATGTAGTTTATCCAATTCACAAATAAACGAATAGAAAGTTCGAGCATTCCCATTTTTTCCTAATGAATAAGGTTGTCTACTTAGAAGCTACTAGTTAGTAGCTTGGACTAAAAACTTGAGTTTAACACTGCAGATATAAATATTTTGTTACGTCCATGTCTTGATCAGCCAATCTTATATTTGATCGGTAGAAACAAAAAAAAATGTTAATACTTTTGTTTACGTACCACCTTGCCTTTTTCAACAATGGGCATTGGCTTCTTTTAGTAGGGTTACCCAAATAACACTACATAAAAAAATTTAATACATGAGCATGCTTAAGACAATTCAGGTAAGTTTTTCAAACCAGACATATCCGAGCTTTAAAAAAAGCATTAAACATTATTTTACTTTATGCTAAGTGTTTTATTCTCAAATGCTTTCAAGACATTTACACAGCAGTATATTGACCTGAAAAGCAGCAAAATTGTGTTGCCATTTTTCAGCTGAGAGTGTACAAATGAATTGCTGCTCCTTGTGTAAGTTCCCCTTGAATTCTGAGTAGTTCCAAGAACTGTGTGTACAGCGACTCTCACATCTGGCTACCAAAATTCATTTCATTGAGCATGATTACTATATGTGCTGTCACTATACAGACATTTATGTATGATCAATTTTTAAACAAGGACTTGAAGATTCCTAATCCAACAGTTGTCAATGCTGGGGAAAACAGACAGAAAATGGGCCACATGGACAAGGACCATCATGCTGTCCCTAAGAACAACCTCCTGCCTGGTATGGCATTTCTGTGGTCTTACAGCTAAACACACAGAAGTGTATAGACCAAGATTGGTGGGGTTTCGTTGTTTTGCAGGTTTGTGTTTTCTCCTCCTTTCAAGCTATCTGCACCTCTATCACCTTTCAACAAGGATAACAGATATAGGAGGAAGCAAAGCAGAAGATAGACAGAGAAAGAGAGCTAGAGATTTGTATCTTCCCTTTGTACAACATTCTCCTATGATAAAAGACAACAAAAGGCAGACAAGGAACTCTTGTAGCAATGAGCAGCACACCTGGAAACACTTTCTATTTCAAATACTTTGGGCCATTGAGCATTAGCTAATTTCCACAATGTATTTAATTTTTATGCACGGAAGGACTAAAGGATAACGTAACAGTAAATAGAATAAGAAAGTTTTTACTGTAGAAATAACTTAATAGTTAAGCTGACAGAGCATCGCTCCTGTTGGCATGTCTGACTATCTTGGTAGTTCCATCCCCCTTCCTATAGTTCTCTGAGGAACTGTGTATCCTACAGAATTGATCACTACATTTCATTTTCCTCCTCAGATGAGGCAGACTAGTGAATATTCCCTCTATGCTTCGTAGAGGCAAATACTACTTAATCAGAAGCAAAAGTATCTCTTAGCCATCCCCATATTCTGGACACAAGTTCAGCTGCGGTTCAGGCTTCTTGAGCAAATATTACTTGATTCAGCTGCAGTGACTCCTCCTCATGATCCCACGAATCCTCCAACATCTACTCAAAATATTATGCACATTGTTCATAAAAAACAATTAGTATAACCTTTCAAACATAAAAGAACTCCATCCAATCTGCCCAGAGTGTCCCCAGCATTATCCCTGTATAAAAGGTGCACTGCTGCTAATTAATAGCTTGGTTTAAATGAACAGTGCCAAGAATATACATGCCAAAGTATAAAGAATCAAAAAGCAGATCGTGCCTTCTAAAAATGCTAAGTTGCTTTCCACATGGCCCCCAAGAACACAAGCCTGTTTAGAACAAATAACTGGTCAGAGGGATGCAGTTCTGATAATACGTCTGAAAACACACTTGTTATCCATCCTATCCTATCCAGTGGCTAACAGCACATGGATATTTCCTCCCATGAGGTAAAGGAGAAAGAGGGTTAATCCCCTCTGCAGTTCCTCACAGCGGGATCAAAAAGTGTGCTTTTACCTTCATGCAGGCTGTCATAATCTGATCCATTTATAAAATTAAAATGACCTGCATGAAATCAGGCTATCTCCATTACTTCGTATCTTACCCAACATGACAGAAGTCAAACATTGAAGTCTACAGAACAGAAGAGCTGAACAGAAGGGTCATTGCCACATTGAGGAGAATGGACAAGGTGCTTCCCTCAGTACAATTTCAATAATAAATAATTCTACAGTGATACTAATGCTTTAAAACAAAACTCTCAGTAATGAGAAGGTTTTATCTGCTTTTACTCTTTAATTAAAATGCTTAGCTACCATCTCAGATTTTTCATTGGAAAGATGCATTTTTGTATCTCTTTTATACACGGCAACATCCTGCCAGAATGCCATCAGCATCCCAAAGCAGGGAGGGGCTGGGAAGAGAAAGTTTCTCTGCCTGCTTCTCACTTTTTTCATGTGTGATGGAGGTGGGGTATTGGTTGTTTTCACTTCACCTTTACATAATGACCAGGGAAATTGTGGTTTGCTGTGAAAAATGTGTGCAGAGACTTGTGAAACATGAGAATGAATCACAAGACACCAAAAAAGGAAGAAATAGGTGTAAGGAAAAAAATGCTGACATTTTTTCACACACCCTTATGGATTCCTGATATATAATACGTTTCTACAAAGCACAGGTTGAATATTAAAACACAAGCAGAGCTGGCAGCTGCTCTGAAAATCTTCAGTAACTCAGTCTTGGTTAAATATAAATCAATAGTGCAAATTTTTTTGGTTTTTTTCACGCAGCACTAGTATGGACAAAGTGTTTTCCTTGACCAGGATCTGCTGTTCAACCCCAGGAGCATTTTTAATTGCTAGGAAACAAGTGGCAACCTCAGACTCTGTACATCACAGACATTTATGTAAATATCCCAGTCAAATCAACATATGTTCTCATACACACACATTTGTTTTGCTCATACACAGGCTTTAGAATTCCTCTTTTCAAGAACATGTTGGCTGCCAACAAGGAATAAGCAGTTGCACTCCTGTATAGATACTCAGTATCATCACTGGGGATCTTACCTGCATCCGTCTTTCCATTTCCTCAAGGAATGGGATCATATCCATGAGCTACCCCACACATTAAATAAAACATAGCATGCACTCTAGAATCAACTTTTCTGTAAGGCATGCAGAAAACTGTTATGTTTAGAGCTTTACACAGTGGCTTTATTGTGAAAAGTCAATAAAGTTGAGATTATTTAGATCAGCCTACTCAGAAGCAAAGTTTAATTATTTACATTCATTCAGCAGTAAAAAGTGCGTACACAAAATCCTTTAAATGCCCACAGAGTCAATTAGCCTCACAAGTGCAAGTAAGAATTCCCTGAAACACCCAGACTAATAAAATGCATGGAATTAACCCAGCAACTACTGAAAAGTAGCAAGACCAGCCTACTAGTTTTCTCAAACATAACCCTATCTCGATATAAACATGACAAAAAATAAGTTAAGCTAGGTTTAACTATTTTAGATACAATCTTTTTTTTATTTTCTTACAGGAAGCCCTTATTTAAACAAACAAAACAACAACCAAAACCAAACCCAACCAAGCACCACATAGTTCCTTGCTTTTGCTATAAATACATGTAGCACCATATGGAATGACTGTTACTCTCACTGCAGACACCCTGGCCAATAGCTCTAATAAAGTTCAACACAGATTCAGGCAGCATTCAACATGATTGCAGCTTTTCCAAAGGGCTCTGAAACAAAACTTAGCGCAGACATTAAGTTGCATGTCTTTCAGGTGATGTGAATGTAACTTGTGATTAAGAACAAGGAGATGATTTGATTGAATAGATCATACAGGTCACACATGGCACAAACTGCATTTATGTTGAGGTTTTTCCATCAAGGGCAGTGGGTTATGCTCCCTGTTTATCTCAATTTCACTGCTGCTGAATTTTAATGTTTTTAGACATTACATAACTACTGTGTATCTAGAGCAGAATCACTTTTAACTGGAAAACATTTGAGTTAATAGAAACTTGATCCCTTCAAAACGGTTTAAATAGGAGATTACAATTTTAATGAAAGCATGATTCAGTTCATCCAAAAATAATTTTATTCTGACTTAGAAAACATCCAAAATATTTCAACTTAAAGCTAAATGAAAAAAAAAAAATCACTGTTTAAAAATAAAATAAAGCATTTCTTATTATCTATTCAAGATACTATTAACATTTAATGGAAATAGATGGTTTTCCATTTTTATTAAGTGAGCTATTTCCACTTTTAAGGAAAGGGATTTTATTTTAAATTCACAACCAGTGAGGAGGTCAAAAAAGGACACAGAAGTATGTTTAAAAAATTAGGTATTCATGCTTTTAAAATTAAGATTTACAAGAGTTTAATTAAATTAACTTCAAAGTGACTTCAGTCACACTGACTCCATGTTTGTTTTCAAATAAGGTTGTCATATAAACCACTTCACATTTGCCAAATGCCTCAAACTGCTGTTCCTAACAGATCAGGGCAACAAATGCTTCAACATAGGTATGAAGAACTCAGAAGGTGCTATACTGCAACTCATCTACAATTCGCCTAAGGAAATATTTGGACACACTAATTTTCAGAGATTTTCAGAGAGCAAAGCTCAAGACAACTCTTAGGGTAGGTTAAGCAGCCAGGCAATCACAGGAGCAGCGTCTGTCGCAGGGAGCACCACTAGAGGGAAGCCGCATTCACTGAAGCTGCTGCTTAGACAGTCTGGTGTGACTACAAAGGAATTACAGCACTCTTTGTTGTTTTCCAGTTCCACCTGCTGATATAATTTGCTTTGAAGATGACTACACCCAGCAATTAATAAAATAACTCCAGAACTTCAACTCAGCTTCACCTCTGTAATAGCAAGTATCCACTGATTTCAGGTACATTCAATATGGTGTAATTTGCCACCCAAGAAATGAGTACATGCAGAAATTACAAATATGCAGAACTTCATGAAGTTTTACCATAAGAGAGAATTTCAAAGTAACTATTATAGCAAAAATTATGCGTAGACTTTAGTACACCACAACAGTAATTAAGAGGAAAAGAGATTCTATTTTAAGAAAGTTTTACATTTTATTAGCTTTCCAGTGATGCAGTGCCAATCAAAGCAAGATGCAGGGGTGACAAGCTAGAGATTTAATTCTTCTGTTTATTCCTGTGTAGATACAATAATAGAGATACCAAAAGCAAACAGCTTCTCACCAATCCCATTGAAGTGCCTTACTTGAAGCATAGAGGGACTATGCTACCAACAGTAAGACCACTGAAGTTTCTCTTCCTGTTTAGTTTCAAATATCCCCATAAATGCTACAAAAAAAGTGGGTTAATCATGATGTTATTGAGAAAAAGATGCTGGCAATGAGACTGAGACAACCGGAGTGAGCCACATGTATCATACAGACACACATATAGCAGCAATGAAATAATTTGACTGCTAACTGCCTGGATGAGATTCAAACCACTTAGAGGGAAAAAATTATGAATCAAATGTATGAGTATTTAAACCACAAACTGCCCCTCTCCCCCACACCCCTTCTCAAAGCTCTTCGCTTTTGCTGTGTTACTAAACAACAGGAAGGAGCAGGCTGGAAAAGCTTGTATCATCCCATTTAGTGAGGGTTCTGATGCTCTAATTGTCTCTATGACATCATTTGAAAGGATTATCTGAATTTTGGAATTGTATGATTCTTATTGTAGAGGGGGCTTTTTGCGCTTTTTTAAAGTATTTTAGTAGCAACTTCTCATCTCAATCTGAAAAGCAAGGAGATCAGAAGGATGGATAAATCACACAGTACGTAGAAATACAGTGCCTTACGGTAATTGCACATGTCTTAGAAAAGGATCAGCGACCACTTCCCAACAACAGACCAATTTCTAATCTTTGTACCCCTTTTTCAGAACACAGAAAATGTAGCAGTTTGAAAAAAACATGAACCCCACTTGTCATCTAGCAATATCATCTCTATCAAACGCACTTGATTACTTATGTTTTTTCCTTGTACGAAGCTTTAGATTCAACTACACAACCAGCCAACAGGAGAGAGAGAGAGTAATCATGCAAGCAAGCAGAGTTGCTTGCAGAGAGCAGACGTTTCTTGCTCTTTATCAAAAAACACTCATTCATCCCACACAAATTCACAGCCCAGTTTTCTGGGCCTGTTAATGAAAGCATTCTCACATAGGTATTAATGGCTGGAGATGGTCCTTTGGTATGAGCTTTCCCATGGGAATAGGGATGTTACAAGGCCAAGATGGCTGAGCAGGCCAGCAGGGCAGCAGCCTGGGCAGCTGCAGAAAAAAATGCTAAAGAAAGGGTCTCCTCTTTCCAAAGGAACATTTGGCAGTTGAACAGGCAGCTCAGTCTCAGTCAGAGAAAAAAAAAAAAAAAAAATCTCCTTGAACTCCAGTCCCAAATATTGCATTAAAGGTTCCAGTCCCAAATATTGCATTAAAGGTTTTTTTTAAAAACGCTCTTTAGGACACACTGCACAGTCTTCACCAACAGCATAGCATTAGTACAGAAGACAGTCCTGGTACCAACGCTTCTTTATCCTGATATCAAGGGCAAAGAATAGCATCATCATATGTTCAAAGGACTGAAACTTCTCTCTCAATTAAGGTACCTTTCCCTGTGGCACCTGTGTGCCTGAGGTGTTACAAATGAACACAGAGTTACCTTCGTTTTCGCTAGGAGTATGACATGAACTAGCTTCAGCCTCCCTCCAAGAGCATAATAGTGTCACAGAAATTAGGTCTAACTGATTACAAAGCCAGCAGGATTCCAGTCTCCTGCAGGGGGTGCAAAACACTGCATATGCTCTTTAGGTTTACCTCTCCTTTTGCTATCTCCATTCTGAATGGTGCCACTCTTTTATGATCTTTTAAATGAGCTTTTAAATCCTCCACTGCATACTAAATAGTATGTATAAGTTTCCTGGAAACTCCAGGTGTATTGGTAGGGGGAACACCAAAATGCATAGAAATCATACGATTGACAAGTACAAACAGCGACCAAAATTTGTAAGTGGAGATCTTTTGTTTTCAGATATTACAGGCAAGCTCTGCGTTCATAACTGGCAATGCACATTGGTCCCCTCTGCCTGAAGTGAGACATTTCTGAGAGAAGGATGGTAAGTGGTACTTGGACCTAATACGGAAGAGTCTTTTTATTTCACTTAAGGAGCTATTGAGGAAGGATCAAATGCTTCTGGAAAGCTGAGGGATCAGAAGTGCAGACTGGAGTGTTTAATGTTAAAGGCATTTAAAAGCTTTCCCTCCTCAAAGAGTGTCTTTCAAAGGGAACAGAATAGACACCTCAGCTGCTGTTACATTTTGAAGAGTCACTGACTATTCTTCCACTTCTTAAACAGGAATGGTTACCAAAAAATAGTGACCATATACCAACACAGATTACACTATTGTAACCGAAATTTTTCAGTTGTTAAATATTTTGTTGATATTTAACAACTAGAGCATTGGTATATATTGGTAAACCACACTGCAGTAAAGACTAAACATTTCCAGCTTACATATCAGAAAACAAATACAACCCAATAAAAACACTTCATGGGGAAGTTCTACTGAACCTACCTATACAAGGAATACAGATGCAGAAGGCTGTCTCCAAATGTCCCCTTATCCTTTCTCTTCTTGAGCTGCAAGTTAAATGCTGCTTTTTGGTTGCCATCCTCTAAGCCTTTCATTTTCATCTTAGTATTTGCAGAATTCCTTATTTATCCAGGACACTACAGTGCTAATGCTACCTTAAAATAGAGTTTTAGGATGCAGAATGTGGACAAAATTGTGTTGCCAGCAAAAGCTTGGACCCTCTTGAATAAATATTTTCCTTTCCCTTTAGCAAACATCTCAAAAATGGATAAAACCTTATTGGAAATTGGAACCCAGATCTACACTGATTACTGACTTTAAAGATTAAGACACATCCAGCAGTCAAGAAGCTGGTTAGAAGTCTAGCTGCAAATAATTTTTTTAATGCCACTTAACCCTTCTGTTTCCAAAAACCTCTCAGCAGGAGTCACAAGGCATACTCCCAAAAGAACTGTGACCCTACTAGCAGAAACCCACTTCAATCATAGCAACAAGATCTGTATCCACTGATGAAAATCCTCCTTAAGATCTTCAATCACCAATCCAAACCACCAATCTCCAGTCTACTGATAGCACAGACTGGTTTCTTTCTACCTAAACTGAGAAACTCAGAGGAGAAAGACAAGCGGTATGTAGACCTACAGGCAAGAGACTCCTTATTTAGCTTAAGGAGCTATTCGGGAAGGATCACAGGCTTCTGGAAAGCTAAGGGATCACACGTGCAGATTGAAGGATAGTTGAAGATTTACAGATAAAGATGACATCTGAGGCAAATATCGAGAACTCCTTTGAAATTCAGATTTTAAAAGTCACAGCTTTCATGTCAGCTAAGGAGCATGTAAAGGAAAAAAATACCCTGGGAGAAGAGAGAATGACAAAGTTAAGCACATAGCTTTAAACATACCCATATCTGTCTGTCCTCAGTGCTCTCAATAACAAACAGTGTCTAAGGCTCAAACAGATGCCATCCCTCTTCTCAAACATACATACCTCTTGAGTCATTTGATATCATACATATACCTTCATAAAAACCCTCTATGCTTCATACAACATCTACATGTAATTCTAATATTGCTAATATTAGATAGAAGTACACCAGGTAATTAATTGGCAGGAACCATCCTAAACCAGCAACAAACCAGGAGAAAGAGAAAAGAGAAACAAAGCAGATCTCTTCCAACAGGAAGTAGAGTTACTCCTGGAAAGGTACCACCAGCATTTGGGGATCTCCTTTTTGTACCCAACATAGAGAAAACTTAATGCTCACTTTAAAAAGGATAGAGCTGACAGCAACGTCAGTGCAAAAATGATGAGCTGAACACAAGGAAGGAAAGTGGTGACTTTATAGCCCCTGAGATCAAGTGATGCCTGTGCATCTTCATCAGCCATCTTGGTTACAATCAAAGTTTATCAGTCCTTATGTACCACATCTAAAATAGTAATAAAGTTTTTAAATAAACAAAAAAATCTAGTTGTATTGAGATTATATATTTGTTCTTTCAAGGACAATTTAACCAGTAATGTTCAACTATCCAGAGACAGTATATACATTGACCTCTGGCTAAGTTGTAAAAACTGTAGAATTTGATTAATGGCATAAGCTGGTCACAAACATCTCTCTATAACATTTAATTCTTTCCATTTCCCATGGAAAGCTTAGTGACAAGCATACTTTATTTTCCATTGCAAGTTGGGAAATACATCCCTTTCCTCTGAGAAAAGCTTATTTGTGTTTTGCCTTTTCAAAGATGCCCCAAAAAAACCCCAAACCTACCAACACTCAAAAAAAATCTTTTTTTCCTTCTCCAGTTGTCTGTTAAAAACAAAGGTAGTGATTGTTACAGGGATGGGTACATTATACACACCATTCTCTCTATATATTCTTCCCCACAATGTCTTCATTTCTAGCTGGTGAACAGCTGGTATGCTGCAATGCTGAGCAGACCAACATTTCTCTAATTTCTATTGTTCACAGGAGCACTGTGAGAATGAATCCATGCATGTTTAGAAAGCATTCAGATTCTATGCTGAACAAATGCTGCAAAACTAATAGCATTCATACAGTCCATACCATCAGCAAATGTATAATTGTAATACTATCAGAGCAGCAGAACATTTACAAATTCTTTTTAAAATGTGAATCTTCAGATTCTACAATCAGTGCAAGAAAAATACCACATAAGTAGAAGAGACCATCAAGTCCCATGGGTCAATCAGTTGAGCAAACTTGATTCCCAGGACAGCACCAAACTGCTAATACAGGCCATGACACAAAGAAGTGGCACGACTACACAGGGTAAGAGTTTTAAGCTCTCTATAGTTCCCACAATTTCAAGGGGAATAAGCACTCCTCTCGAGAAGGGTTTTGGCTGGGAGGAGTTGTTGGGGTTTTTTGCTTTGTTTTAAAATGCAAAAGGAAAAGGCATTTCAGGATGATTTATTAAGAATCACTACAGAATCAGTCGGGAAATACAAATGCCATCACTTAGCTCATCATAGCCCCAAGAATGTTAATTATGTGGTGAGGTAAGGGTTTGATGGATTATTCAAGACAATAGCCAAGCCTGGAGAATGAGCATTAGGCCTCAGAAAACTCCTGTTTCTAAATCTTTAAAGTACTGGTTCTTCAGAAGTCAGGTTTCCATAGAAATAAATACTTTCATCTGCAAGTGTCACATTAGCCTGATCTCATTAAGGTCTTCTAAAATAATGCACTGAGTAACACCACAGGACCACAGGTCAAGTGTGGGGTGGCTTTTTTTTTCTTTTGGTTTGTTTCTTTGTTCTGCTTTTTTTATTTGTTTAACCTGAATTGATAATGATGCTTTAGATCACTGGTTGTAAACTACTCCCTCTTACTGGTTTGTGAGGATTTATCAAGTCTAGCATTTCCAACCTGCAGTCTGGAAAAGAGCTGGATGGCTTGCTTGAAACTTGAATTGCTTAAGAGACAAGCAATTATCCCAGGTCACCAGTCTGGGTTTACCACTGAATGGTTAAACAACTCTGCCTCTGGGCTGAACCCCACTTTGCTAGGAAGAGGCCTCCGGGTTTCTCTCTTGCTCCCTATTTTATTTACTATTTTTTTAAGGAAAAGATGGAAATTATTTCTGATCCTTTTTCACTGCAAAGACTAATTAACAGTATCTCCAACTAACAGCAGTTCTCTTTTAACAAATGCATGTGCACAAATTCAATGGCAGCTTGATTTTCAGGGGTGCTGAAAGAGAGCTATCAAGCACATCAGTCTGGAAAATCAGATGAACAGGTATACAAATTCAAAGTCTCAATAAATGATAGAGAAATTTTACAGGAAGGGACGTATTTATAGATGGGTCATCTCTCATTCAGTCCCAAGTCCAGTTTTAAAAGTTGCTAAACATTTGCTTAATGCAAAACATTCCTGATTGCAAATTGGTAGCTGAAGTTTTATCTATAAACCAAGCTATTTGTACAAGCCTGCAAGCAGCTAGGTCACATTTAATATCCCTTAACATCACTGTTGCAATTTCAAGCAGGTACAGAGTGAAAAATGTGTCAAGTACTACTGAGGCAACTTGGAATTAAGGGGCTTCTAATTTCTCATTCAACATCACTAGCATCACAAAGCAAAACAGCTTCTAGTTTTATACCGATGCTGACTTTTAATGAGGTGTCAAATACAGACACATGGTTTCATGCAAAGAACAATAAAAAGACTATTTCTATCAGAACACCAATCTAGGACAACCATCTGGATCAGCAATTTTACTCTTTTATATTTGTAGTCAAATAAGCAATAGCCACATAGGCAAAAATGATGCACAGAACATCTGCTCTCTCACCAACACAAACATCCCTTCAGCATTTAAACAAATTCAATGTGAAAATACACCTTTTCTGTTACTTTTCTCTTTCATAAGCCACATCTGATTATCTACTGAAGAATGCTTGCTGCTAGAACAGAAATACCATGTCTATGGGATTATGACATTAAGGTGAATATTTATACTATATGCAAACACATGTTTGCCAAACAAACCACAGAAGTGCTGCCACTCAACAGATCCTGTTTGACATCCAGGAAATAAAAAGAACAGGAGGCATTTTTGGTTCAGTAAACAAATTGGCAACATCAGCAGAAGCAAGAAAAAATCACTTCATGCCAATCTGAAAACGTCCTTGGTTTCTGCACCAAAAATTGTCCCCCCAAAAGCAACACAGAAACAGCTCGGCATGGAGGTTTTCTTTAATTCAAACCCAAATAAGGCTGAAGTACTCACACTATGCCTTCTTTGCTGTGGTATTCAATGGCAAGATCAGGCCTCCAAAGTTTCTGACATATATAAATAAAGTCATGGGACCAGAAAGGCTGCATCCAAATGTACTGAGGGAGCCAGCCATTGTCCATGAAAGAACACCTTCAATCACCTTTGAAAGGCTGCAGTCACAGAAGGAGGTCTCAAAGAGAAAAAAATATTTTTAAAAGCTGGCCTTGTTTTATGCAGAGTTGGACTGAGACCCCCAGAGACCACTTTCCAACCTAAACTGTTCTAGGAAAACATTTTATTTCATTGGAAACCAGAAGTTTGTTTTCACTGACTGGGACAGGAAATAATTTTAGAATGAGTTAAACATTGAGACACTGTTAAAAATGAAAAGTCAAAATGTTTTTATATTAGATGTCATAATAATTTTATGTTTCCCATTTCTTTTTTCATAAATACTTGCCAAGTTCAAACAAACTTAACAAATAGATGGAGTCAACATAAATCTGCACATTTCAGCCAATAAACTTCTCAAATGAAAACACTTAATCTAGTTGTACTTGGCAGCTGCTTTCAGCAATACTACTCCTGCAAAAAACAAAACTTTTGTGAGAAAACCTGTATTCATAAAAACTGCATATAAAATTAACTACCTCAGGCAAAACCTATAGATTAATGCCCCTATTTACCAGTATTTATTAATCTAAAGTACTGACCAGAACAGATAAAGCTATTCATAGCATCAGACATGAAAACAACTGACTGCAAGTCTGTGTCTGACAAACTCAGGTCTGCAAACTCAAGCTGACCAGCAGCTCTGCTGTACCATGAGCAACAACGTTCTGCAACGCACTAATGGCAGCTGCCTTTTCCATCAACATTATTCTTCTGGACTGCATTCTTAAAATGCTATGGATGCTTACAGTATAATCCCCTGCAGAATGATCCCTAGGGAAACAGGCAGATTTTGCATATACTTATCAGTTGGGAGTGTTTGCCCTTATCAAATTGATTTTGATTCTTTTTACCTTCATAGTGAGAGATTCGTCAAAAATGCCTTCCTACACTCCTCATCTGTGTTCATGGCAGAGGTGGCTCCTATAGCCCAATCACTGACACTGTATCAGAGTAACATGAAGAAATCAAGTCTGCCCTGAACGGGAAACCATTCTAAATCAACCACCTTCTCTCTGGGTACCTCTCTTCATAGCAGTGAATCAGTTCAAGCCCTCTTCAGTCACAGTTATTAGACATGAACAGAGCAATCCCCAGCACCTCTCAGCAGGAGGAAGCCTGGACACCTCCACTTCTCCATATGCTCCCACACAGAGGGAAATGGGCAGCATCTCCAGTGCACTTAATCCGACAAATCTCCTCTGGAAAAAATAAAAAAGCATGAAGACACATTTCTCCCCCTGAACAAACACTGGGAATAAGTTTTTAGAGTCAGACTGCAAGACTGTGCAGAGAAATGCCTGAATCTCCTTACCAAGGTTTTGTTTGCAGCAGTTTTCAATTTCCTTCCTGACAGTGTGAACCCCTTTATTAATATAACATGACTTATGCAAATAACCACAGCTAACATAGGAGGCATTTATTTTGTTCTGCCCAGAATTTACAGTGCACTTAATGAAAGGTAATTTTTTTCTGGCTGACTGCAAAATTGCCACTAATGTTCACTAAACACTTCTCCGGCTTTAGGCCAGAGCCCCTGCTATGCATACATCATATATTCAGTTAACATCCAGTTTCAGGAGGGCAAGATCTACAGCTAAACTAATTCTCTGAACAGGTCTAGCACCAGCTTTTGTGACTGGCCTTTTTGGTGAAATTGTATCATGAGGCTGGCAGTCAGGCTTTCAGTAATACAAAGGTTTCTGCTAGCCACCACTCTGAAGCAAAGGAAGCATGTGCATGTGTGTGGGAAGGCATGGCAGGGAGATGCAAAGCAAAAAAAGTTTATTTTCCCACTGTGGTGATCCTGAAAATTTCTCTTCCACTCCTTCCTTCTTCTCTAGTGCTAGTATACCTTCTCTCCATATGGGCAACACACAGTGTGCAACAGAACTGCAATTGGTCAGAAAAGTCTTGCCCTACAGTCTCTCTCATTCAAAAATTACAGAAATCAAACTGAAGCAGTAAAGCACCTCAGCAAATGACTACAGATCAGAAAAGTTCAGAGAGGCTTTAATTCCATTATGAACCTTTAAAATATTAGAAATATTTGGGAAAAAGTTTGCATTTAGAACAACTTAGATATCAGTGATATTTAACCACAGATAGTCTTATGATGGAAAAACAGGTCAAGAATTTCTCGCAAAAAAATACAGACAATAACTAAGACAAAGGAATACCATGAAAATACATGGAAAAGAATCTTTCCTCTCTCTGATACTTTCAAGTGGAATGACACAAAGCCAGTCCTATACAGAATATGAATCAGCTGGATATTAGCCACTTGAACAGCTTAAACTGCTTTCTAACTACCACCTAAGTATATCAATGCTAAGACATTAATCACCACCAATTAGATTCCAAGTTAACAATTACAAGAATCTGTCAATTGCCTTGTAATTTCAAATTATTTTAGAATTTTCTCTCCAATATCTCCACTCACCTATCCGGTCAAAAAAATTAAATGCATCAAATAATAAGAAGGAAAAGATGTATTTCTAAAGGCTCAGAGGGAAAAACCTCAACATTACAAATAGACTGCATGAGCCCTTGGGAACATTCAAAATGTATTCAAACTTGCAAAACTGAACAAACAAACAGAGTTACTTCCAGCTGACACCGTATGCTATCCTGTCACAACAGATATATAACAGATAAAAGAAGAAATTACCTCAAAGAGCTTCATACTTAAATAGCCATTTACTAAATCAGAGGCATTTCTCTTTTTCTATAGAAGCATTACAGAACTGAGAGGTAGAAGAGTCTGAAGTCCTCACACTCATATATATCTCTGGATCTAACAAATTAACATTTTATTCCTACATTACAGCAATATTTAGAGACATCTTGAAAAATATTATGCCTCTTTGTGATAGGTGTTTATCAAAATTAAATGGCTGTTTATCACTCTAAGCACAAGTAGCTTATTTGTCCAGAGCCATCAGTCTTATTTTTCTCTACAGACAACGGCTGGTAACCTCAAGTTAGGTTAGGTAACATTAAAATTATCATGACAAAGAAATGACTCATAAATATTTTGGGAGGTTCCAGTGCATTTCTCAGAGTTGACTGATCTGAATTGGTTCTTTCTCAGCTTCTCCTCTAATCCCCGAGAGTCTTTGGGGAAAACAACAAGAAATCTGGTTCCAAAATGATTTCTCCAATTGACTCTGTGTCACTTTCCTTTCTGTGTATCTGACTCTTTCACTGCAAGATTCCTGAGGACTCAGAGGTTTTACCATGCTAAGAAAGTCGGACTGGAAAACTAACTACTTGCACTGGTGTGAACATAGGCTTAGCGCACACATGCAAATCTGGGGAGGCCATGTACATCTGGAAGAGCCAATTTGTCCTCACCTTATATACTGCTGGAACTAAATTAATCCCATCTATAGTATCTTTGTGACCCAGGGGCTCCAATCTTATCAGGAAGGAATGAATTAGCTAGGAAACCTGGCATCACACAAGAAAACTTAAAGTTGTCCATAGGTTACAATATAGATGTATTTAAGTATTCTATTACCACCAGCTGTGGGGCATTAGCTGTTATCTCCTGCTATGACTCACCCCTGATAACAGACAGTGGGCCATCAAGAACCAAACACATGACTCATGGACTTACCCTATTGTGAGATGCTCCACCAAGGAGGGAGGAGCCAAACATTCCCACCTGGATATAACCTGGCCTTGGAAGTGCTTAAGACAGTCCTGCCTACTGGGTTCCCAGAGGACAAGAGCTACCACTGGACCTTGAGGTGGAGACCAGACCTTCCACAGGATCACTGCTTCAACTGAACTACTTCATTTGGACTGCTACCACCACCCTAACAGGGTGTCAGGTTGTATCTGACTTTGTCAATGTTTTTCCTTGTATTATTGCACTTATTTAATTTTCCTCTTAAATTTTAATCCTGACTTGTGTTCTCCCACTGGTTTCTCTTCAAACTAATACAAAAGTAATTCTTAGAACAGTTCACTCTACAAGCCACACAAGTGAGCTGGTGGTAAATAGTACTCAAGATAGCTGATGTTCCCTACTTTCCTGTGCTTCTTATTAAGCCTTCTTCAGACACTCACTAGAGCTATAGTCAGTCAGCCAGCCAGCCTTACCTCAGCCTCTACAGACAATGCAAGATCTCCCTGACAAAACTAAAAGTAGTGTCTGCTCAGAAGTGAACACAGTCCAAGAACCTTGTATTCATGAGGAGTTCAAAATTCATAAGGAAAAACATTAAAAAGTACAATATAAATGTGTATTTGAACTTCCCGGTCAGCCAGAAAATTAAAAGCCTCTTGCTACTCTATCCAGTACTTCTCCTTTTCACCCAGAGAAAGTCTGCATGGAGAATAAAGAATGAAAGATAAATCTACTAGTCCAAGGAACTCAGAAATTACTGACATGACAAGGAGAAAGGACAAAAAAAATTAAACCCCAATTGCCAGAACATCCTGTGTCCACAGACCCCTTGCATTCAAGCCCGGAAGTGGAATCTCAGACACCTCCACTGCCAACAAATGCCACGATGTCCTAAAGGAAGAGATACAATTGCAGAAGTTTTAGGGTCACGCTTCAAAATACACCCTGAAAGTAAAGGAAGATACGTACCACTATGAAGTTCAGAGGCAGCTCTGCAACCTGGAGGAGCCACTGGTATGAGTTACAGGTAAAGGGCTAGGTGATTTATTTGTCACTATGTGGACAACCAGGAGGAAATTATAAGCTACAAGCTGAAGAAACAGTTTGGAAGAGCCAAATCTATCATTTTAGAATGTGGCTTTTCTTCAGCTGTCCTCCTCAACTTGCTAAGATTCAAGCAAATCTCTGCTTAGCATCTGAGTTTGTCAGGACACAGGAATGAAAGCTTCTTCTACCTACTGTACCTCTACAAATTGAAGCTCTAGGTAAAAACTGGACAGTTGTTTCAATACTTGTATACTAAACTGATGTAATTGTGGTGCTTTGCATAACAATTTAGAAATTCATTCAAGCATAGCTAACAAGTTTGGTAAGATTGAGACATATGATCAGTCATTATTGTCCATAGTTCACATTAACTAAATACACCTCTCAATGTATTATTCAGGGATTTCATAACATCACTGATAAAGATAAATACTTGCCATTTAGACAAGTCAAGTAGTCATTCCATGAGTGACTACACACAGAAGAAAAGCTGCAAAGAAAAAAATTACTGAAACTGTCTACTTTTAGCAAAAGTCACAAGTCACTTTCAATATTTATAATAAACACAGCACAAATAGTAGAAAATGCAATATTTTTCAATCATTTACTGTTTGAATAACCATGTCAATAAGCTTCTGATCTGAAGATCTAGAAATGGCTGAAACATCTTCACTGAGTAAAGTAACCAAAGACTCTTTAATTATTTGTTTGGTTTGTTTTTTTGCTTGGCTGGTTTTTGTTTGTTTTTTGTTTGTTTCAGGCCTTTTTCTTCTGATATGAATCACTTTTATTTAATACCATTTCACGCTTTTGGTGTCCTAACAATGCTGCGTAATTTTAGAAAAGCAAAGCTTACCACTGCTATGTTTAATTCCAACAAACATAAGAGCAGTAATGTGTGCTATTACCACAGACTTTCTCACAGACCAACCAAAGCAAAATTTCCAGTTGGTTCTAGAATTGTGACTGTCAACTCTGTTTAAAGATATGCTCTTTGACAGCTCCCAGCATCCTTTCATCATTTTTATGTGATGTTTACATCCAGTCCTCTAAATTTCATCTCTTACATTGCTATTATGGTCTTCTTTGATTAGATTTTTCTCTAATAGTAATAGCAAGGTACTTACATAACTGTTACATAAATGTGATAAGTTCCTTATGAGAAAACAAAACTGCATTAATTTTACTGGAGCTGCAAGGCATATTCTCTCAGCTGCTTATCTCCAATTCCACAGGTAATCATCAAAATATTGTGGAGAATTCTGCTTGCAAAGCTCTGCCACTTCTCACGAAGCTGCCTGCGTGTCGCACTTGCTCTCACACCATAGCATCTGACAGCAATGCTGTCAAGAGAGAGAACTTTTCTATCTGTTTTTAAGGTGTTGAATAGACTTATGATGACATAAGAGTGGGAATCACAAGTTGGTGAGCTTTTTAGTGACATTCAAAACTTTACTGGATAAGGCCCTGCAGACTAACCTAATCAAACCTACTTCGCTTAACATCGCAGATGAATGGCTCAGGATATCCTTTCCAAGCTAAATTTTTCAAAATTATCTTTTCTTGTCTCCAGGATCATAGAATGGTTTGGGTTGAAAGGGGCGTCACAGATCATCTAGCTTCAACCTCCCTGTCATGGGCAGGGACACCTTCCACTAGACCAGGTTGCTCAGAACTGCATCCAACCTGGCCTTGAATACATCCAGGGATGAGGCTTCCACACCGTTCCTGGGCAATCTATTCCAGTGTCTCACCACCCTCACAGTAAAGAATTTCTTCCTAATATCCAATCTGAATCTATTCTCTTTCAGCTTAAAGCCATTCCCCCTTGTCCTATCAGTCCCTTATAAAAAGTCCCTCCATCTTTTTTGTAGGCTCCATCATGCACTGGAAGGCCCCAGTTAGGTCACCCCAACCCTTCTCGTCTCTCGTCTCTCGTCTCTCGTCTCTCGTCTCTCGTCTCTCGTCTCTCGTCTCTCGTCTCTCGTCTCTCGTCTCTCCTCTCTTCTCTCTTCTCTCTTCTCTCTTCTCTTCTTTCTCGGCCTTTTCTTGCAAGAGAGGTGATCTAGCCCTCTAATCATCTTCATGGCCCTCCTCTGGACTTGCTCCCAACAAGTCCATGTCCTTCCTGTGCTGGGGCTCTCAGAGCTGCATACAGCACTCTAATAAAACTGGGGCCTCAACAAAGCAGAATAGAGCAGCCCTGCTGGCCACGATGCATTGGATGCAGCCCAGTTTGGAACTCTGGGCTGTAAGCACACATTGCTGGGTCATATCCAGCCTCTCACTCACCAGCACCCCTAAGTCCTCAGCAGGGCTGATCTCAATGTGCTCATCCTCAAATTGTGTTGATACGAGAATTTGCCCCAACCTTGCAAGTACAGCACCTTGCACTTGGAAAAATCACTTGGCCTGACTAGCACACAACTCCTGGTACCCAAGATCTGTAAATGAAATTTTTTTTTTTTTTTTAAAGTACAGATAATCTGGATGACAGATGAGAAGCTGGAAATTGAGAGAGGCACAATACGTTAGCAGATGGGCAGATAAAAGATGAGACGATACACTGAAACATAAAGTGGTGTAGAATGACATATTAAACTAGAACAAAGGAGAACATGCCCACAGCAAGAACAATCACTGTAAGAAACAATAAAGATAGGCTTTGAGGTACAAAAGAGATACAGAATAGGTGACAGGAAAGAAAGACTACATAATTTGAAAAGACCCTAGGGAACAAAGCAGCTGAAAGAATGCTAAAAATAATGGTTTTCTAGATACATCGTCCAAACATGATATTTGAAGAGGAACAAAAAAAAATACCAAAAAGACAAACACAGAGAGGTTGAAAATTGGTTTTTTAAAGCACAAAGCTGAGGAAGGACAACAAACTGCAGGCCTTCATGCTGAAAATAGCATTTGCAAGTAACCTCCAGCTTTTCTTCTAAAGAAAATATTTCAGAGTGCCAAACAACAAAGGAGAGTATGGCAAGCACCATCCCAGGCATTTCTAGGCAGCTTTGAAAATCATAGCTCAGCGTTCCATCAGCTCTCAGATGGAAATACTGCCCTCCCACCCACATAGTACATATAATGTACAGCCAAGTAACTGTAACCTTCTCACATGTACAGAAGCAGCCAAAGAACGACTAAATAATCAGAAATCTGCAATACCACAAGCATGTATATTTTATTGGAGTGAGGAATGGAAGAGAGAGTTGTACTGAGAAGACGAACTTTTAGTTATAATCCTGTATTAACTGCTGCATTTAACAATACATGCAGGGATTTAAATACTTGGATATTTACATGAAAACTGTATACAGACTTAATTGTTTTCCTAGGTAGACACTTGACAAAATCAACAAAAGTAAAGGAACTGCAGCTTTTGCTGGGGTAGTAACTTATTTTTACCCCTTTCACACAAGTGCTAGATGAAAAATACATTTAAATTGCCAAGAACTTTGGTTCTTTTTCCACAAACTACCCAGTCATTAATCCATCTTCTGCAACCAGCCTTCAGAACATAACTGAACCCTTGTTTTTTACTGGACCCTTGTGAAACATAGTAGGCCTCTTCACAGCAGGCCAGGCAAAACCACCACACTGGAGTTGGATTCACACTCCAAGTAATTTCAGTGAAGTTGCATCCAGGATTAATTTGGCTCATTTTCTCTCTCATAAAGATGATGAAATGACACAGCAACTACTGTTACTATAGTACAATGCCCCAGAGAACCACGCAGGAAACACCTTGCCCAGAATTAATCTGTCCTATTACTGATGTTCATTGCAGATTCTGTGGCTTCTCTAACAGAAATGTAGATGTTACATCTACATTTAACATTAAATGTGGCTGATTTCTTGGGCCACAAAGATCAATAAATAGAAATAATTGGGGAAAAAATAGCAATGAATTTTTCTTAACCCACTACTGGTTTTTTTTATATTTGTCACATGGAAGCCATATTGAATTAAACTTCAGAATGCAAGTGGATTCACTACGGCACTGATAACTTATGAAGAACAGACAGTATGCTTACTTAATTTACTTCACTGAGAAACCATTGAGAGGTATCCTTTAGAGTATTAAGTTATTTTACATAGAGGAAAAAAATAATAACAACCGAAATTTGATTGCACTTTAGGAGACAAAAATAAATAAGAATGCTGCGGGACCACTACAAAATTAACATAAAACTAGAAATATTAACACTGAAATTAAGTGTTGGGCTGCTACCATATTATTGAAGAGGAGTCACAATAGAATGGTGTTTGAAATTTACCAAATAAGCCGATTTTAATTTCAAACACTCTTCAGCACCCAAAGCTTTCAAGTCAGGCAAACACTTTGGGACTGCCATGAAGCTGACTGACAATGACTAGTTCCTTTGTATCTTGCATTTTAAGATGTTAAGTAGGGACTATTTTAGATTTTGTGCAAAGCTCATCTGGTCTTCTCTTTAATATTGATATTGCCCAACACCTGCTCATCATCAATTCTTGCAGTTTATCATCCACCTGGTACAGAGCTACATCTAGAATGGACTACAGTATTGTACTACAGATGGTAAAATGCACAAGAAAAGTAGAAAAAGGAATTATCACCCCTCCACACTGCAACAGAACTTTTTCCCATGGAGCTCCAAATCCAAAAGGACAGCCACACTATAATGGAAGCTAAAACTGAAGGGTTTTGACACTCACATGACAGCATCCCTTTCAGAACTTGAAGGCAACTCTCTCACTTCCCAAAGAAAATTACTAGTAGAAAGAGACATCTCTGAAAGAGAGACACTTGTGATGAAGAAAAAAGGGAAACAGCTGATAAGCAAAAGAAGTTGCTTCATGTTCACATATTTGGACACAGGAGTCCTTCACAGAAGGGCCTTTATTACACGCACTGCCTCAAAAGCCAATAGGATTGAAGAGCCTGAGCAATACAAATCTCTGGGCTTTACACAACTCTCCACACAACTCTCACGTTCACTCCTTGAGAGCTCTCCAGCACTTCATCCTGCAAATCTCATTTACCTGTCAGCCTCCCTATCCCTAGAATTCTCATGAGACATCTCTGACAAAAAGCAACACATTCAACTGCACACTGAGTGAATATAGAGTCCGCAGGGGTATTGAATGTATCCCAAGCTTCATAATCAGATATAAGACCGCTCTCCATGGCACCTAGCAACACTAATTGGTACCAATCATATCTTTTTTGGAGAAAAAAAGGCCAGTCTAAGCTACATCAGTAGTATGATAAAAATAAAAAAAAAAAAAATTTAAAAAACCAAAAACTGAACAAGCAAAACCAACAAAAAACAAACAAAAAACCCAAAACAAACAAACAAAAAACAAACCAAAAAAACCCCAACCAAAAAAAAAATCCTCCCCAATATCTTCACCACAATCACTGGGGTAAGAAATAGGGGGATTGACAGGTTAATTTCCCTTTGTACACCACTTGTTCCACACAATGGATGGGAACCATTTTTGGGCCTTCTGAATACAATGTGAGGAAATTGAGAGGTCCTAAAAAACATTCATACCCTTAGACACAGAGAAACAAGCAAAGCACTCTTTGTTAGTAACACTTGAGAATATCAGAAAGAGACAGTTCACAATATAACTGCTAGTTGGAGGCTGGTTTGATCAATTCAAAGGATTGCCTGCAAGGTGAAAAACTGATGAAAACATATGACATTACAGGACACTGAAGAGCTCTTTCCAAATGCCTTTGAAACACAGTCAGTGAATGCTATGCAACTATTAAGTATAAGAAATGTAACAGCCTCAAGTCATGACCAAATTATAACAGTTCTGAGAAAATAAGAACAGAAATGTATCTGCCAAATTCATGAGGGAAGGAGAATGAATGCAAGAATCCAAAAGCAATTACAAACAAGAAAATGTATCACCCCCTTCCTAAACATAAAGAAATGAGAGTCCCAGGAGAAAAACCCCTAGGGAGGGAGGATAACCAGGGCCACTTACAGTTTTTATTTTTTAAAATAGAAGTTGCTACATAAATATATAAAATATATTATATGGCATATAAGGTGGGAGAAGAAAGTTAAACAACCCTATACTTGTGCTGTGTTTTTTCCATGGGTTTTCTTTGTGGGCTTTTTTTCCTGTTTGAAATTCCTTGTAGCAGCAAAGCTGGAAATGCCTTATGAAGGCTCCCTCATAAAGTATCAGAAGACCCTTACATGATCATATCAATACTCTGAAGTGCGCCATGTCAGAGAAGTGACAAGTTTCAAAATCCTTACCAATATTATTTTTATTATTGTAATCTATTAAATGTACATCTAAGTGTTTCTGTTACACAATTCAATTGTTGAAAAAAAAAGTCAGTGTTTTGAAAGTTAAAGCCCAAGCTATTTTGGGATAAAATGTAAGGGAAAGGAAGCCCTTTAAGTATTACATATTTCCTTCCCAAAAGAATAAAGTCTTTATTCCTATCAATTTTAAGGTTTTTCTGGTAATGACACATTGACAATTTAATTGAGAGAGAAAAAAGGAATCAATTTATGTGTGCATTTAAACACAATACCACCAATCCTTGGATGGTCATTCTTTGAACAGTTTTTCCAACATTCATTCAGTGTATATAAACTCTTCAAGGAGAAAGAAAACAGCAGGGACATGTCAAGACTGCTTTCGTTTGTGAAAGGGAGAATAGCAGAATACAAATAAATCTTTGAGAAAACATGGGCTACTAGTACATGGAGCTTTTCCTGTGCGAATAACCAATGAAACCTCCTTTGCTTGTCTGTAAATTAGCTTGGTTCTAGGCAACTCCCCAGTTCATCACTGAAGCTGTGACACTGGAGACATTATTCACAAATATAATACATGGAATAGACCTAGTTAATCAGCATTATTGCCTCTTTGATTAACTTTCTTCTATTCACAGAGTTGCAACAATACTACTACTAGTAGTAATGATAGATTATAGTATTCTCAAAATTACTATTGATCTGCTTAGGGATCCTAAAGGAGTTAACATCAACTTGTATACCATGACTGAAAGGAAGTCAGATTATTAATTGATTTTATGTGAATTGCAAAACATAAGCAGCAGCAATTTTATTTTTACAAAAATGCATATTGACTGTATGTCCAACCATTATTTTCTTTGGGCTCTTCTGTAAACAATGATTTATACTTACAAATTTCAAGTACTTGCAGCATGATTTGAACAAAATAAGATACAATTATCAGTATTTTGTTAAAATAAAAAAATTATTATTGTTGTTGAAGTTTCTGTACAGGTATAATAGTTACCATTCATAATTCTAGACTTGTTTCAATAAAACTATTAAATAATAACAAAAAATGTATTTGCAGTAAGTTTCTTATCACTAGTATACCAATAGCAAGTTATCCTTCACAACATTCTAACCACGTACAAAATAGTCAGCAGTTAAAGTCAGTCACAAGAGACCTGGGATCAATTCCTGCCCTTTTTAAGGCTGTTTATTTTAAGGCTGTTTATTCAGTTCTACTTTCTACATATAAACTTTGGTCTTATTTGGTCTAACTTCGGCAAGTCGGGGTGGG
>VZRM01001225.1:1161167-1175172 GCA_013397955.1 Grantiella picta
TAGTGATGAACAGATTTAAGAACCTGCTCTGTGGACTGAAAAAAAATACCCCACACTCTGCCCCTACCTGAGTTTGTTAGTTATAAAAGAGGAAAGGGGGTGAATACTATAAGTTCGTAAGAGGGAGGGGGGGAGTGAACAAAATAATGTATGAAAAGTGTATTTTCACCTTGCATTTATCCTCCCAATTCTGTTAGGTAACTAAATCACGTTTTTTGCAACTTTAAGCTTAGAGCCTGTTTGCCCTTTTTCTTTTTCTGTGCATCCTCCTACCAACCAGTGTCCTATCTCAGGTGACTCATGAGATTGGTGTGTTTTGTTTTTAAGTGGTTTTTTTTTCTGTAGCATGAGAGAGTCGAGGTGCCTGGCGTTTAGTCAGGGTCAAACCTTGACAAACATCAAGCCACAAATTATTCTATAACCAAATCTAAGATCTTTAGTCCAATTGAGGCATATAGGATCCGTTATGTCCTTGAAGAAACATACTAGAAGCTCTAGAAAACAAATATATGTAGGAAATAAAAATACAACCCCTAAGAATTTTTATTTCATCACCATTTTATATATTTTACTTCTTAAGAGAGGCTCTTCAATGTCAAAAAACTGTAAATCACTAACAGCCTACTAGATTCTGTACATCAGGGACTTTATGTGTCAACTGTGGCAATTGAGAGCATCTGTTAATTTGAGCTGTACTTTTCCTGCAGTTTGTTCCTGTTATTAAAACAAGAAGCTACTTGCATATATATGACAAGTAAATTCCATAAACATCACCAATTATAATATCCTGTCTCAAGTATCTGTTCAAGGACTGAGGTTACAGGTTTTCCCCCAAATTGACTGAATTGACCTTTCCATATTCCTCAGCAAAAAGCAGAGGTCACAGCCCATATGATCTCTCCACAGCTACTTCATGTCCCACATAATCTAGGATTAACCAAGGCATCAACGGTGACATCTGATACTGTGAAACAACAACACTGCACGATTTTTCTTTTCAGTTACCCTGCTCTAGTGCTACTTCTACTTTGACAGCTCACATTGATGTTTGATATGCTGGGTGGAAATACTGGAAACAGTTTTTCCCAAGGGAAAGTTTTCAAAAGTCAGTTAACAGAAATGATGTGCCTGAGGTTGAATGTTTCGTTTAGAATATGTTTAAATGTTGATTTGATCAAACTGACCTATAGCAGAAAAAAGCAACATGCAATTCCTATCAATAAATTAGCATGAATAACTTTCAAACAAAACCAGTCAGAATTTTTGCCATTGGCTCCTTTTGTTTAAAAAGCTATGCAATTAGAGGGAGAAGAGTTGTAGCCAATTATCACTAATATTTACCACTCCATGACTCTGCTTTAAAAAGGTCAACATAGAATCACTTCTCCACTCAACTCCTGTCTGCCAACGTAACGTATGATAGAAAAAAGGAAAAGCAACTTCTTTCCACTGACAGCTAACAATTTCAGTTTCTCACAGTGTAAAGTAAATGAAGTGTCCTAATATCTTGACAGTCTAAACGAACTGTTACAAAAATACCGAGTCAGTCACTACCCATTCATAACTGAAAGGACTTGTAACCTCTTTCTTAATGAAAGTTAACTTTCGCACAAGAATCTGGTTTAAATCTGTACTTGAATAAGGAAAATCTTCCTACTTCTTGATTGTGAAGAAGTTAACACACTTTTGAAACCTCACATTATTCTTCTTTGATGAGAATGATAACTTGTATTGTCACTAAACACTAGACTTTTTTAGTTGTCCTACCATCTCTTTTCTCCTACTTTATAAATACAGTTTTGAGCAATGTTTGACCATCCCCCGCCTCTGAGTTAACACCACCTCTACAAAGTGGAATTCAGTTGAACTGCTATGTCCCTCTTCAGTGCCCTGTGCTTTTCCCCACCTTGCTTATGCTAGGTTCTGAGGTGGGATTACAGATCTCACTGAATGGTTTCCTGCAGCAGGGTCTATGAGCAGAAGAAGCCAGGCATCTCACACAAAAGCAACACAGCTTACAAGCTTTGCTTGCAGAGGGAATCACTGGAAAGGAAAAAAAAAAGGAAAAGACAAAAACCCAACGAACAAACACAGGATAGTATCCATGGTTATTATCAACAACAATCCAACACAAGGATATTTCAAATCATTTGTAATGAGCTTATGACTGACAGAAAAGGGAACTGGCCCAGAGTAGTTTTCATGCTTTGCAGGGAAATATTTTATCCTATTACTTCTCTAGCACTTCACAGTGACATTATTTGAATGTAAAGACATTCTGTTCCTCAATCTATATGAAAAGTATTGATGGATGATCCTTAACTATTATAAAATACAGACACTAATGTCTACCTTGTGACTAAAGCTGAGTTCAGTGTTTGTCTGTATGCAAGTAAACAACAATCTTCAAAACAGGGATATAATCTACTTTGCATAATATTGCCATCACTATCTACAAACATCATGTAACTCCAAAGCAAGTTAAAGAATGCCACAGTTACTTGGGAATAATGACCTACAGATGACAAAACCACAAAAAATCTACCCTTTACAAGATATTGTCATCACACAATTGAAGATAATTAGATAAGGATAACATGCAAAGATCTTTTCTTAAATAAAGCAACCACTCAGATGGGTCACAACAGAACAGTCAGTCACACTGCAGAAAATGTCTTTCTTTTCATTTACAGCTGATTTCATCAGTGACATTCTCAATACACCAACAGATAGCACTTCTGATGTGCAAATCACAAAAAGCCCTTTGCCTGAACAGCCCACAGGCAACACTTTATCTGACTCTCTGTGCACAGCTTAACACCATACCCAGGATCTCAACTCTGCTGGAAGCTTCTCACTCCCTTCAGACAGTATATTCTACATAAAAATGCAGCAAGCAGCGTGTATTTGTACAGACATATATACACACATAGAAATCTACTTTTTGTATTCTTACTGCAATTTCAACAGATATATTGTTATTGCCAAAAGCATATAGTAGCAGCATTGCCTTCAGCTTCTAAAAATATCAGAAGACCTAGAAATTGTTTCTCATCATTTGAGTAGGATGCATTTGCTGTGGGTTCACAAACACTTTGAAGACTAGTGACTGTATTTCTTCAGTTGTTCTAGGGGTGGAACCTTATATCTGTGTAGAGGCTTTTTGTGAGCTAGTATCTGCAGCAAATACTGGTAAAATAAAACTTCAGCAGATTAGTCATCACAAGCTCTCGAAGTAAGTTTTGAAGCTGTTTAAACATTCACAGTAGTTTCCAAAGTATATTATCTCACCACAGATTGATCAGATTGTTTACGCTAGCATTTTTGCTACTCAGACAGAATACTTCCCTACTGAGAGATTCGCACACATTTATTTTAAAGATCATTTTGAAAGTAATATCAGTTTTTAGAAACTTCTGGGAGCTCTACATCATTTTACACCATCTCCTTAAGTTTCCAGAAGGATTTCTAATATCTTCTAGAAGCTGCTGCTGCCTCAAGAACATGAGAAGAGTACCTAAAAGACACCAACATTTGGTGTAGTAACTTATTGTTTCACTTGCCAGCACAGAACTTCTAGAAAAATAAACATGATGCACACTCACAGGGAGAGGTGCTGTATATAAGGCTCACATGCATGAAGGAACATGAGTGTTACTTCCACATGGACATTTCATGCATACTTAACCTGGATGCAGTATTTTCACCAGAATAACTATCTGCACACTCACTTGTCAATTATGAAAAGTACTGCAGAAAGCTAGCAGAGACGTCATCATGCCTTTTCTCTCCCCAGCTTCAGCACTGAAATTACACTGAGTAGTTGCACAATCTGCTTCTCAACAACCACCCATGTACAGTGCACTTCAGAAGAATACAGAAAATCAGAATACCGCCAAACAATCTAATATAACAATACAGCAGACACACAAAAAACAAGCACTGTTGAGAGACTCAAGCTTTATTACCATCAATATCAACTGATTTCAGTAGTTACTAGCAGAAATTGTTTCCTAATTGACCATCTGCGCAACTGCTCTCTCCTCCGCTCTAATGCTACAAAGATGCATTTCATTACGTCAGACAGTAGCTCTTAATCAGTGTTTTGTTACCTTTTTCTCTTCAATTTTATTCAGGAGTATTTTATAAAAGCTCTAAGTATTCATGACAGCTTTCTAAATCCCCAAACTACTCAAACACAGTTACTCCTTGCAATTGCCTAAGCAGGCTACAGAGAGTGGGTAAATTCAATCAAATTGGAGTGTCAGTGACAATGGGAGCAACACCAGTGCTTATGGACAAAAAAATTATATTCATCAAAATCTTATGATGAATGGGCCCATTTAAGGGCACCATTGGATGAGGGCCTTAACACGAGCAGCAGGTTTCATTATTTTGAACGTCAACACCTTTACACTACTAGTCAAATCAAGTAAAACACCACAACAAATTTAAAAAAAAAAAAAAAATTAGAAAAAAAGAACCAAACAACGACACAAAAAAATCCCCACCAAACTAAAAGCACTCAAAATAATGAAAAAAGTAAAATTTTGATAGGTGAGGAGAGAGATAAGTAAACAAATGCTTCACCTGACCCAAGATATCCAGTGCAACTAAAAAATTCATCACAGCACAATATGTACCAGCACAAACACAAAGTCAATTTTCTCTTTTCCTCTACAAAACAGCAAGCTTCTCACATTTTCATATAGACAACAAAATCTATCCTATTGGTATCCTATGTACTGATATCACTTAATGCATCTACCACAAAAATGTGTCATTACCTAGCTCAGCATTTGAACAGTGCATAGGCCTCCTTTTCAGGGTTCAAGTTTGTTTATCCAAAAAGTACACTCATTTTCCTTTGTTCAGTCCAATCTAAACATTTTATTTCCATTTGCCTATGCATTCATCACAAATAAGGCACACATTCCTGAAAAGTGGTGAATATTAAAACAGAAAATAAAAGTAGCCTCTACCCTTTATCAGCCCATTTCTCTAGCAAGTGCCTCAATTACTTCATCCAACAGTCAGTTTGAATCTGTTCCCATTATGTTTCATAACTGAAGTCCTCTTTGAATGGTCATCAAACCTATATATACAGGCAATTACTTTTTCCCTCTTCAGCCTTCCAAAGCAAATATTTATTATTATAAGGTGTCTATTCATCTTTGTATAAAAAATTAAACCTGCAGGAGGCTAGGACAGTACTTGCCATCCAGTCCTTTTGTCTGCTTTTCATAACCTGCATACATGGTTTTCTTCAGACTATTCAGATTCTGTACAACCTGGACAATCTCTGATTTCCATCAACAATTCTAGTTTACCATTATGCCAGGACATGACAGGACTTGTTTACTCTGCTTTTAGCCTCAAAGCACTTATCTATTCATACATCTAGAAGCAAAATTAAGTTAGTGAGGCACTGAAACATTTTAAAGAATAAAGCATAGTTCAAGCCACATCAAGAGAGATCAGTCTGTATGACTAAAATGCCTGACAGACTGCTTTGCCAGGTATGAGGAGAACTAAACACTGTGTCAAAAAAGGTCTACAAAACAAAAATGCATAGATATTGTAATCATTAGCTACACATTTCATACCTAAATTCCTACTTCCTTCCTCTCCCACTGCTCAACCATTTTTACCACACATATAAAAAGCAGCAAACACACAATGTACAGCCAATTTAGTGTATTTTAAAAGAATTTAGATGTATTAGCGGTTTATTGCTTTTGGCATTTCTTTTGGTTTTGTCACAATAGTGTATTTGCACCCAATCTCTGACGTTAGGAAGCTGCAATCATGAAATATCTCCCCATAAGCATAAGTGTTTCTGTCTCTTTCTCAAGGATCAACCTCATTTCATTTGTCAGAAGATGCACTGTGGGAGGAAGAAGATGGCCCTGGAAGGCTGGCACACCTTTAATTTTTAAAGGATATATTCCACAGCTTTTCTTTCAAAATTCCCAAAGTGGCTTAGCATGGAACTCTGAAATAAACAAACCTTAATTAGAGACTGATTAAGTATATTAACATAACAAAAAAGCTAATAGCCTTAAAACTACACAAGAGTAAATTTAGATAAGATCAAAAGAAACAGCTTCTTAAAACTAAATGTAATTTTGAAGAGAAAGTACTAATTTAAAAAGTTGTGAAAGGACAAAAAAAAGGAATACTAAAATCAGGATTAAATAATAACTCCAGTGAAGCTGCATTGTAAAAAGTCTGCAGCAGTTCCAGCACACGTTTGTCCCCTACTAGCCATAACCCCTCAGATGACAGACAGGGAGTGACAGCACTGGGGAGAAGCAGTAGTTTATTCATTAGTACCTATTTTTGTGGAATGCCTTTTCACAGAAAAATTTAGGTCAGGAGAGACCTCTTATCTAGTCCAATAGCTGTGGTTCAGTCAGGGTGACCTACAGCAGGTTGCTCAGGAGGATGTCCAGTCAGGTTTTTGATATCTCTAAATGTGGAGACTCCACAAGCTCTCCCGGCAAACTGTTTCCATGTTTAAACACCCTCACAGTGTTTCTCATCTGGTACTCACATGGAAGTATTCTGTTTTTGAAATCTTTGGCCACTGCTGGGAAAAGCCTTGCTTCTTTACTCCCTCCTAATTCCTGAATCTCTTGTGCTCTTCTTCCTTTCCCCCTGCTACTTCCTCAGATCCTGTCTGATATCACTTAAGAGGTGTCTGCTAATCTATGTAAGCTTCCTGCTTGGTTTTGCTCCATTTCCTACTTGTTGGGACAGATCTTGCTTCAGCTTGGAGGAGGTGACCTTAGAATCTCCAGCAGATCTCCTACACCCCTCTCTTCTCCTCCAAGGCTATATCCCATGGGCAAATCCCTGAAGTGGGTGAAGTCAGCGTTCCTCAAGTTCAGGGCTGTGTCCCACTTTTTTGTTCTGCTTCCTCCACTTAGTTCATGGTCATCAGTTCATGGTCATCAGTTCATGGTCAGTGCAGCCAAGTCTGCTTCCAACTTTCACAATCATAATCACTTCTACCTTGTTTGCAAGCATCAAGTCCAGCAGAGAACCCTTCCTTGTTGTCTCCCTGATCGTCTGTATCAGGAAATTGTCATGAACACACTCAAGAAATCTCTTTGAGCCTTACTGAGTTGTCTTTCCAAAAGATACAGCGGTTAATGTTGCCAAAGAACTGGGGCCTGTGAATGAAACTCTTCTTCCAGCTGTCTGAAGGCAGTTCAAGCTCTATTTTTGGCGACAGACACCCACTCTAACACCACCCATGTCAGTCTGCCCACTAGTCCTCACCCACAAACTCTTGACTGAGTCCTGACTGGTCTCAAAGCAGTGCCCCATCCATACAGCTGCTCTCATATCAAGAGCAACTCTCTCCTTGCCTTCCCAGCCTGTCCTTCTTGAAAATGGTCTCTTGATTATAGCCCTTCATCATGTAAGCCATCCCACCATGCCTCCACAATCCCAGTGAGGTCATAACCCTGTTACTGCTCAAGGACTTTTGTTCTCAAGCAAATATGCTGAATAACGGAAGCTTTCCACAGCTCACCAGGAAGTTGCAAGACACTGCCCCATATGCCATCAATGAGCATGCTAACACTCAATGAATTCAGCAGAATTACACAAGAAATATTCCCTTTCACAACCTACTGGCTCAGTCAGAAGCGTACCAATAAAGAAAAGTAGCACAGTGTATTACTGATGGTTGCTAGTATCTATAAATAGAGAAAACTGACAAATTCAAAAGATGAAAAAAGAGGCAATAAGACAAGATGATGAAATGAAGAAAGGTGAGACCTAAAGCTCAAAAAAAGTGGTAACATAAAATATACTCCACAGTCAAATATGAGTATGTGTGAGGGAAAACAGTTAAAATACTTGGTTTATGCAAGAGATGTGACAAGATGTTAAGACAGCTTAGGGACACCTTCTTCCTCTTCTACCAGACAAAAAAAGATCTGTACAGATTCAGGTGGGTGTTTGTAAATGCTCCCTGTTAAAGTGACTCAGTAAAACACAGAATGCAAGAGGACTTTCTGCTGTCCTTCTGTAGGACCAGACTTCTGTTTTTACCTCCAAGGAATATGGAAGACAACGCCTTAAAGGACAACAAAAAACTTGTCAACTTGAGCAAGATAACTGGATTCTTCTCTTATAGCAGATGGTGTATGGGATATAAATAAACCCTCTTCTACTCACAATTTTAATTAAAATGAAATAAAAGAAAAAGAGGAAAAGTTGTGTTTGATTGATACATTCTAAAGAATTATTTAACTATGTCCTCCTCTACAGTCCAATCTCTGATGTCAGTTCCACACAGAATGCCTAGGAAATGGCTGTTACGCTGCATGAAGGGCTGTACAGCAGAAAACATTTCTTAAAATAGAAAGTTTAGTTTTCCTTATGAAGTTTCCCTTCTCACTCTTGAGGTTATGTTGAGACCGCACCTTGTGCTCTGATCATCACATCAGGGTCATGACCATTGCCACAGGTACTGGCAAGCAGAAGGCTGTTTGCCACTGACCAACCCTGCGCAGTGCCTGCCTTGCACTTAGGACCATTCTGGAGCCTACCCTAAGTCCCTGCTGCTGTAGGAGTACCCCACCATCATGTCTATCCATATTGGTATGCCAGCAATACCCAAGCTAGCCTGAATTGAGCTAGTCTAAATCTAGCTTGGGAACCTCAGGAAATACATATCCACAGGGGCTGGGAGGGTCTTGGCCTCTCAGCAGCCACTGAGCTTTGCTACCCCTACTATTTTCACAGCAACTGCTACAAGAAGATCACCTTGCCAATATAGCCCCACAGTTTCTCCTGCTAATCTGCAAGGCATTTCCTATGCAGTCTATGTACTTCCCCAGATGAACGTCAAGAGTATGAAGTGCAGAAAGGCATCCAACTACAGCAGGGGCTCTACAGTTTTGCTCTGTCTGCCAGGCCAAGGTCTGAAGGCTCAGCATTGCAGCACCCCAGCTTCTTACCTGGAATAGTAGCAGTACTCTCTTGCTAGCTTAGTTTTTAACATAACCAACATGCAGAAACATTGTTGAAAACCAACCTGGAGTTCTGTATTCCTACTAAGAGGCAGACTGAACTCAGCCCCCATTACTCTCACATAATAGGCTTCCCCTTTGTAGGAGCAGCAGCCAGCACAGGCCTCACATTTCTGCTCTGCAAGTACAGGTTTCAGTCAATGAGCTAAAATATATACTCCATTAATTATGAATAATGTAAAGCCAAGAACTCACAGTACAGCTGTCCAAGAGAGTGTGCATATGAAAGCACTAGACCTCTCTGATATTTACACACTGTGGTGCCTATAGCTTTCCAATAGTAAAACCCCAAATCCCTACTATAAAAGAGCAGTTTCAGTTTCTGTTGAAGATCATTGTAAAAGTAATACAATGGTACAACAAACTAGCAGGAAAAGCTCCAAATTATTCTGAACTTTCAAGTAATCATCAGTATTAGTGTTTCTTTAGATGGTATACACATACATATGAGTTGAGACACAATATACATTATTTTTATCTCTTAAGCAATTTTTTAAGCACATGCGGTATCTAAAAAAATACATTGTATAATTCATGCCTTAAGAGAACCACTTCACTTTTGTTTACATTTTTCTCCTGTGAGATGCCAGGGCACTCACTCCCCATTACACGTGTTTTAAAACAGGTCTCACAGGTAGTGGGAAACAGCTGATGCCCAGCCAAGCAGACACGCCATGCATCGGGCACTGCGTCACTAGATGGAGCTCATCACCTACCAAAGCTACACACGGCACAGGATAGCGAGAAAGCAGGCGTTGGAGAAACAAGTAAATAACAAGTAAATCAACCAAATTTACATTCAGGCAAGCTATTTAGTTGGTTTGCTTTCTTGTTTCATTTTTTAATATGGTTCCATGCATGCTTAACCATAAATTGCAGCAGACTGCTAGGACACAGAGAGAAGAAATGGAGGCACGCGGTACGAGTCCTTTTTCTGCACATTCTAGTTTATGCATATAAACCCCATAGTTAACTGATCCCCGTGCAAAGGAACTAATGCCTTAACTGCTTGTTTCTGGGGATAATCTTTTCCACTGAGGTAAATCCAAATTATAAATGCTACTTTACTAGATGAGAAAACTGACATCTAGAAAGCCCAGGCCTAAACATCAAAATCTGACCGTTTTGAATTAATTCTATAGTTGCAGGATATACTTAATACATTCCAAACTTGAGCTGAAACTACAAAATTTTGAGGTCCTACAAAAATTAAACCTCAGCAGGCCAGATAATCAAACTCCCATCAATTTCACTAGCAACCAAATGTCAATAACATTTGAGTAGCCAAACCTAAATGATTTGCCTGAGTTTTATTGCTTTGCTAGTCTTGCAAAAAGATATAGATAATATAGTCCTTTGCCTAAATCAAAAGGAGCTTTTCTTAATATTAACAGTGATAAATGGCTCCAGAAAAAGTATCTATCTACTCTTAAAAAAAACAGGGAGCAGTGTAGTAAGACCTTTGAAAACCAGAGACTCATTTTCTCTCAGTATGTTCTTTATCAGTGCGTGGTTAGAGAAAAACATACAGCTGAAAAAAGGATTTGGTGCTGTTGTGGACGCAAAGAAACAGAAGCGCCAAGAGCAGAGACGTTTATAAAATAAGATGACTGCTTAGCAAGTTGATGCTGTCAGAAAGGTTTGCAAACAGCATTCTTTGGTTAATGGACAGCTTTGCAAATGCTTACGTGGCCTCACTTGCAGTTTGCACATACAAAGGATCTTCTGGTGACTAAAGACAAGTGGAAAAGACACATAGTGCAAGAAGGCAGCAATGTCTTTATTCCTCATGCATTGCTTTCATAGCAAAACATTCCCCAAACCGCAAAACATTTAATCAATGGTGCTTGAAACACAGGTGATCCTTCTGAAAATACGAAAGGTTTTCAGACAGAAGATTTCAGACAGAACTGGCTTTAAGCAGTTAAGAGTAGAAAGGTGAAAAGCATTCAGTACTGGACCTCTCTCCTGGTCTGGTTTGTCTGCTCATGGTACCCTGGGCCTAAGAACAGCCAAAACAGAGTCCCAGAGCAAGTACAAAGGAAAGTAGCAGTAAGCAATCACAGAGGAGTCTGATCATCAGGAGAGGAATCCGTGTATGTGAGAAGCATCTTCCAAGCCTGAAGGAAGGAAAGACGGGAATAAAAACTAAATGAGTGCAAGTCTCGTATGTCCTCTATGTATATTCTAATCCATGAAAAGAAAATTATAACCTTATCCTAGATGTACTTTTATGCAGGTGAATTTTCTATTAAAGAGCTGCAGTTAAGCTCTTTGCCTTGATGCTATCTTGTGGTAATGAGTTTCACTGCTTAGTTACAAAACATGTCAAAAGTATTTTATTTTATCAATTACTGTTGAATCTGCTGCCTTTCAGTTTTAGTTCCATGATTTGGGTTCTTCTGTTACTTCAAGAAAAAAAGAGCATCCCATGCATCTTATCACCATTCATGACTGAGTAGCTCTGTCATTGTCTGCCACTCACACCCTATCTCATTGATATATTCTTGATTTCTCCTAGGAGTATGACTTTCTTGCGAACCTTTTATCATCACTCGTTTCTGAAAAAATGCAAGAAAAGATGACACTGTTAGAAGGAATTTTCCTATTACAGCTAAACTTTACTTAAATAGGTAAATATATTTAAAAGAACGGAATACTAAAGATGAAAAAGAGGAAGACTTGTCACAACATAGAAAAGGAAATGCCTCACTGGGAAGTATACAAACAGTGAGTAACAGACTACAATCAAATCTTAAGTACAGTGAGAGTCTGTATCTTACAGTGAACTTGCAGCTAAAAAGTAAACAAGCTCTAATCCCCTTAATCCACTATCCTATTTTTAACCGTGGCCGTTGCCAGAGGCAATGGCATAGCTATAAGAGCAAGAGAGGTGCACTGTTCTCTGCATCACGTTTATTTTCAAATTTTTTGTTGTTAAGAGATTAACCATGAAATTGAGCCATAAAACTCCCCTCAAACCTCTATGATAAAGAGTGAAATAGAATCCAATCATCTATACAGAAAACTGAGAATTTATTGAGATTTTGAAAGCATCAATCTGAATTATTACAACAGTTTATCAATTTTTAGAAAAGTATTTTCTTGTAATAATTTTGCATTTTCTATCCTTCCATTTTTAACAGGATTTTTTTCAGGTTTTATTCGTTTCATAAAACTATATTTCCTCTATCATTTATCATTTTAAGTATTTGATCCTTCCTTACTTTCTGCTGAAAAAATAGTTTTAAAATTTGAAAAATCTTTCTGACATCTTATCTTTGCACAGTTTCACAACACAAAATGTCTTTTTTTAATCTAGAAACACAATCCCAGATTTTTTAGAAACTGAGAACCAAGTATTTATAGAAGCAAGTAAATTCACACAGCTTATAATTAAAGAATCCTTTGCTCACAAAGTAAGGATTCCAAGAAGCAGGATAAAATTAACTAGACCAAAGTTAGTCTGCAACTAGAGCAAAGAAACTAGTGCTAAAAATTTTAAAAGGAATATTATGCTTTTAAATTCTTTGCATGTCCCAAACCCTGCAAGTTTTAGAATCAATGTCTGAAGTCCTGCATATATTTAAGTAGATGGAAGTAGATTTTGTCCCTGCCTTTTCTTCTCTCATGTTTAAACTGAAACCTGTAAAGCTTTTCCAAAGAACAATTTTGATTACTCCACCCTCAATGGATACTTTTTCCTCTTCTATTTCCTTATCCTCCAGGGAAATAAAGGGCAGAGAATAAAGCAACCTTTCTTGGGCTTCATTTCAACTAGAAAAAAAAATAATAGAAGACCCTAAAGTTCTGTGAAATGGATGGAAAAAAGAAATAAAAATTGAAGAGAGGCAGTAAAAAACCCCTACAGTCCTGCTGGCAACTATCCAGCACCAACACATGCAGGAAAAAAGAAATTTAAAACTTAAGTAATATTTTAGAATTACTGCTTTTTAGTCTATTGTTCAGTTTCCTTTCCCCCGTAACCTGTGTCATTCTATGTCAGAGGCACAAGAAGAGAAAGATTAGTGCTATAAATCACAAGATAAATTCTAGACTAAATTCTCTGTTCTCAACCTGCTTTCAGGGTTGCATGTGGCAGCTTGCCCCTGCCAGATATCAGATTCTATAGCAGCAGAGTGTGGGGAGGACATCCTGACCAGCTCATTCCACATCCACAGCATGTTACTCCTCTTCCACGAAAAGGTCCATTTAGATGAGAAGATCACTACAAACTCAATTATTTGAAACCTAAGCCACAAGTCTAGGTAAAAGCTTTATTTCCACCAAAATAAACAATTATATTAACCATGAACGGGTATCACTAGACATCTAAATGAATTTTCAAGTACTTACACTGGTTAAACACACAAATCATTTCACATACTATTAAACTGCATCCAAGTCCTAAGTTAAGCACAAAGCAATACTACAGAATAACATCGCAAGTAAAGACTGTCACTGGTAAGTGTGAACTTAACCTTCCCGTCCTTGGCAAACGCCAGTGAACAGAACCAGGTTTCCTTTCTCAGGCTATACAGGTTTCTATTGAATCAGAGGCCAGTCATATGGTATGTCAGCACAAGCTACATCAAATAATATTAAAAACATCATTAAAATTATGAGGTGCTGTTACTACCTTGATTTCTGAAGAATCGTCAACAATCATATGCTCGTCTCAGCAGCAGCTAGCCCCACTATATATTTATCTCCCATCTGCCCTAGTTTTGCCTGGTGCATAAAATTTTACTTAACACAATATACTGCTGCCTAAACTCATATGTCTGCACCACTTAAAATGCACTGCTGTTTTCTGAGACACCTACACAGCATGGGCAAATGCGATAAGGAAAGCCATGCTTTCCTGGAGTGCCAACTACAGGCCAGACCAGCTACCAGACGATATTTAAAATGGCTCTGTACACCACCCTACAGTCAGTTGACCCCCCCCCCCC
>VZRM01001225.1:1175206-1247981 GCA_013397955.1 Grantiella picta
CATTCAGCTATCCTAACCTAAAGTTTGGAGAGGCTGGAGAAAGCCCACACTCCTCCTCAGTTCCCCTAGCCAGCAGCTCTCCTCCCAGAGAAGCACTGGTGAGAAAAATTGCTGCTGCTCAAGTGAGATGATAAAGCATCTCATGGTCAGGGATGGTCCAAGGAGACTGCTGATGTTGACTGTTGCTTTTGAGAGGGGGAGCCTTAGAAGGATGAATCAGGTTCTCCTATCCATACTTCAGTCTGGGAAAGAAGTACTCCAGAAAGAGTTTTCCAACAAGTGAAATTCACTGGTGCCCAAGAGGTCTGGGTAAGGGCTGAAAGACAACACTGCTCATCTAGGCCAGCACTCCAGATTCTGGTAATGTAATTTAACTTCATGATTGTACAGTGGATTTTAGCACTGGTGGTATGAAACACTAGCAACACATGGCTTCACAGCTGAATGGAAAGCAATCGGCTGCAGCTTTCACCAGCAGGCCAACAACTTACAACAAATGCAAATTTTGAATCATCTCTGCCATGCTCCTGGACTACCCAGTCTGACAAGATTACAACTACAGTAGGAAGAGATGTAAACAATTTAATGGGTAAAAATATGTGGGTTTTCACTCTGAGTAAATGGCTTGGAAGGAATCACAGTGAATTTCAATATTCCTACACCTACAAACTTGCAACAAGGTGAGAAAGACTTAAAAAACCACAGGCGAGATTAGTTGATCCGATGTAACCCATATCTTTGCTATCCTAGTGGAACACAGAATATTTCTACAGTATTTCTGATATTTATTTATTTATTGAGAGTTGATTTTTGCTTGTTTTGACATAAATTCCTTTTGTCAGTCAAAATGCAAATTAAGCATTAGTTTTTGTCAGCACCAGTCTGACAAGAAGTACAAACTTACTGCATTTCAGTCCTTTTGCTTTTAACTTCCCTGTATCTTTTTTGAAGTCTTATCTGAATATACTAGTTCTCCACTCCATAGGAGTGCTTACTTCTCCATAACAAGTGCTAAGATGCAATAAATTTTCATGTATGCAACACAGATTTTTCATCCAGCTTTCCAAGAACAGTTTTTTGTTGACAATTACTCACTAAAGAGTTCACCTTGAGACCAGAGATCACTGCATGCACGGGTACCATCAAAAGCTATTTAGGTGATAATGAAATTGGTAAACTTGGTAGACAGGAATCTGCCTAAGTATGTATATATTAACCATCCCAAGGGGCCAAGGATGGACTGTACACTATCGTTCTTAACACAAAAAAAGAGCAGAGCTATGAGAAACAAAATTTTCAAGTCTTTTACTCCTCTCAGGAGGACAAATTTTTAAGTCTCTAGGATCCTAGAGCCAGAACAAAAACATGGCTCTAACAACATCAAGACTATGAAAGGCAAGACATAAATTGGAGTTTACTACCTCATCTTACAGAACATGCCTGCACAGCCTAAAATCCAGGTAACTGTAATGGGTTATTTATTGACTTACCATAGACTGAAATCTCCATGTACTACACTGCCCTTGCTAAGTCTTGCTAGCTTGTACAAATATTAATTCAGCTGTATTGTTTTCCTGTTAGTTTCATTTCAAATTAATAAACAGCTCTAGGGAACTTTGGTTTTGTTACCAGCAATCAAAAAGATAAAACATGAAAATATAGTAATAAATAAGAACAAGGAGTTTCTTTTTTTCTCCCAAATGCAACTTAAACCAAACAAGAGGTAACAAAAGAGTGCACATTGAAATCTCCTCTCATATCTGGAAGAAAATTGGACATTGTCTAAACACCCAAACAATTTCTAAAGAAAAGTACATGGTATGACTAGGAAAATCATAGACAATAGCACTGCAGGCATATATGAGACGATGTGTGCTCCAGATAGATGTACCTCTCCCAAAGCTGTGCAGTGTATAGATTCTCAATATATCACCAACCAAGCAGACATAAAACCACTTAAAAAAATCCCAACCAATGTCTGTATAACCCCATAACTTAGCTACATTGATGGGGCATGTGACTTGGTTCTGTACAATTTCTGTGTGTCTCCACCACACTCCATTTCATTGTGAAAATATCCCTTCAGCTTAAGCTTCCCCTCCATTTCTACAGGTTCTCACATAGACCTTGATTGAGAGGTAAAAGTTGATCCACATAAAAGAAGCACTGGTGAAAAGAAGCCTGTGAAACTCCAAGGCAGAGCTGGGGAAACTGGGTTGCCCACCTAGAAAACAAATATTCTCACTATTTTCTTGATAAGTATCCACAGCAAGCCAGAGGCTTTCACTGTGTGACCATGAGGTAATGGTGATCTGCTATTTCTGTTCAAATTGCAATTTTAAAAAATGGTCATATGGATTAGATAGTGGATCATGACACAAATACAGTCCAGATTCTTTTCTAAGCTCTTCCCCAGCTTCCATTTAAACCTCTATCTGTTCATCCTTAATCTATTAACTGAGACAAGTTTCTCTCTCTCATCAAAGACCATTATATTAAATGCATCAGAAACGTATCAAAAACAGCTACATCAGAAATAAATGGCACAACATAGGCAACTGATGCAGGAGATGGTCCCCACCATTCAGGCATCAATCTGAGCACCACAGATAGCTTCTGCATGTTTTAGACGGCTGAGCAGATCCTAAAGGCTGCTGCTAAGCTTTTTCTGTAGAAACAGCCCTGGTCCCGAGCTCAGATGATATCAACATTGAACAGGCAACAAAAATACAACAGAATTAAGCTGTAAAGTTTAATAACCCTCAGTGAGTGGAGCCATTAGAAAAGTAAGCATATTTGATCTCTATTCTGTTCGCTATGATTTACACATCTAGAGAAAATTTTGCCGCAGTTATATGTTTGATATAAACTTGAACAACACAGGCAAGTCCTTTTCAGTCACCAAAAGACAGGGACAGCTCTTACAAATTAAGAAGATGGTCTGTTTGTGGAAAGACAAGCAACCAAGCCATAACAAGAGAAGCTTTGCCTAAAGACTGGATAGGCAACAGAAGCATTGACATTAAAGTATCACTTCATCTCAATTATTTTTCCTTGAATTAGATGAAACATTATGTCAAAAAAAATTAGTCTTTGTTGTACACAAACTGAACTCCAGAAGGGAGAAGGCTGCAGTATTAAAGGAAGCACAAGCACCAATATCCACATTCAAACCCTGCAAGTCTCAGGGCACTCTCACATGACTTGAGAGATATGCACAGGAAAGGCTAAAGTTACTTCATAGTTAAAACAGTTGATACTTCTTCTCTCTAAAAGAGACAACAGAAGGTAATAGGTCCCATGCTAGGAACTGTACCTACATGTCCAGCATTCCTCCTGCTAATTTCATTTGCCTTTAAAAGATCAAGTTCTTCCACTTCCAACTCTGTGGCAAAGGATACCAAAGAAAGAAGAAAGAATACCTCGGCCTCTAGGCCAGGTCCAGTCAGTTGTGATCAGCAGCAGGGAGTCAGTTTGAAGGAAAGCCACTATGATGCACCCAGGGATTGGTACTGGGGCCAGTCCCATTCAATATCTGCATTCATGACCCAGATGAGGGCACAAACACCCTCAGCATGGTCACTGATGACACAGGAGGAGGATTGGCTTACACATCAGCTACTTGTTGCCCAGTAGATCTGCAGCTTTCATCTTACTTCCCTGGTTATGTTATTGCTATTATTAAGATCACTATTAAGCAAAGTCCTGCTTTTCTAACGATTTAGCTGCAACCACAACACACCACATTCTCAACAATACACCATCCCATGCATATGGATCGATGACTTTCACTTTCTGCCTTCTATTTATATTTTCACAAGTTTTGTAGTGTTGGGTTCCTTTTGTTTGGAATTTGGTTGGGTTTTTTTTGGTTTTTTTTAATAGAAATTAAGCATTCTGGATCAAACATTAAATGACAGTGACCGACTGGGTTGAAAACTCTGCTCTTCTAGTCTGTGATAACTAGCAAGGAATGGAGATCAGTAACGTTTAAACAAAATTCATAGAAAATGGCTTAAAAACAGGACCCAACAAGATCTTTTGAGGCTTTCATTCACCTGTAAGTATTGTCAAGCCCACAGGTAAATTTCATGGAATGTATTCTCCTTGCTTTCAGATGTTAGGAATGAGAATGGGGGTCAAGGGAGGAATTCACCTTACCTTTTTCAGAAGCACCGTCTGATGATACTTTTCAAAAGCATTTTATATGAAGTTTTCACCATGGAATATTATTGAACACATACTTACTTTTGGTGCATATGTTCATTCCTCTATCACCTACCACAGGTACACTTCAGGAATAAAAAAGCACCAGGCACATGACTTCTAACCAAAGTAGAGAAAGTACCAGAAAGATCCTTCAACAGGAATAGACAGGAACTAGCATAAAACAAGATTTTATTGGGAGGCCATGCCCACAGATATCCATAGCAAAATATCTTTCTCATCATAAAATTCCAGTGTCTCCAAGCATGACTTACCAAAACAACCTCAGATGCTGGGAGCCTTCCTGCTTTTTTATTTTTCTTTTCTTTAAAGAAGTGAAAACAAAAGAAATCCAAGCTACACAGACAAGCAAGACAATTTAATTCACAGCAGCACAAGCTGCATCACTTAGTCAAAGGAATGTTCTAAACACCTGTTTATGAGCAAAACCAGTCATAAAAACAGCTGTTAGCAGCAAACAGAAGCTAACAACAACAATTTCCCATCCTTTTCCAGACACATAATGACATTTAAATCACATAGCATCACAGAAGAATTGCATAGAGCTGATGGTAATTGACGTAATTACTTGTATGCATTTCTCCACTACATAGTGTTGTGCTGTAAACCCAAGCACGCTAAAAGTAAACAGAGCTTTTGAAATCCTAAAATACAAATACAGCATTCCCTGCTGGATCCTTTTAACCTGTAGGTGTAAAGAAAACAATTTACTTCAAAGTTTTAAAACTTCAAAATGCATAATTTAAACCTCAGGCAGACACTGAAAAAATTAAAACTTTGCAAGTTCCTTTTGGTTAAGTGGGTTCAGATCAGAGTGGAGATGATATACAAACAGGTAATGAATGCTTTTGTGATTAAAGATGAAGACAAAAAGAGAAAGAAACCACTAGGGAAAATATGCTTAGTCGTGTTTTTCCTCTCTCTTTCAAAAGAACCAAATCTTTCCCCTGAAGATCTTTGATGGATCAGAGCAGGGAAAAAATGCATCAGTGAATGTGAATCACAGAAAACTCTCTTTCCTTGAGTATCCATTTGCATCAGCAAAACCATAAGGGAAGCAACGAGCAACATGCTGAAGGTTTTCCCTCAGAAGGGACTGCTGTTTAGGAAGATTCCAAAAAATCCTAAGTGGCAACAGATTTTACTAATAAGTACTTGAATCCTATGTATTGGCCACAAACAGGAACTTTGAACTACTGTTGTGGGTTGGGAAGAGAAAAGTAGCTCTGCAGTCAAACGTGTCTCTGGTTTCATACAGATCTGTGGGTAAACTGTGACACCATGGGGAAAAAAAATCTCCTATAAATACAGTTAAAGAATCTGATAAAGAACATCGGGGGGAAAATCCAACCATCTCCCATATAAATAGTAAATACACCACTCTAGATAATGAAACTCAACAGGTTAAGTGATGAGCCCAGGTGGAGGATTGATATCAATGGGATATCCTATATTAATCATGGAAGAATGTAAAGAGGACACAGCATCCTCCATATACAAAGCTATTGGTTCTTCTATACATATAAACTTTTAAACAACCAACACTCAAATGATTTCTTTTTGACTCTCTACTTGGAAACATTTTGGGATTCAAAAATCAAATAAATAAGTGGCAGTGGGAAAAAGCCTACTGGCAGAGAGTGTAATAAAAAAACCTCTAAAAAAACCCCAATCCTATCTCTCCCAATATTTTTTAATTTGGCACAGCTTTCACCAGTACTACAGACAAGTGTGAAAGATGCTGTGTCTATTTCCAGAGCCATGACTGATGGGAGGTGTCTCATAAGTACTCTCTAAAGATTAAGACAATTGGGTATTTTATTTCTCTACATAGCTTGACCTGAGCTGCCTAATGCATCTTAGTACCTTTTAGTAATTAATCCTTCATTCTGGTTCCCTGTGTTAGCAATTTATTGGGACAGCACACAGGCTGAGACAACTTTTATATATCAGATGATATGTCAACAGATAATCAAATAACGTGTTCTCTGTTCATTTGTAAAACAGCCTTTCTATTAAGCACAGAGGAAGACCAAGTGATCTTGAAGCTGCATTAATGGGGCACTGATTTTTTCTCCACAAGCACAGTACCTGGTCTTTAGAAAGAAGGGAACCAGGTCACATGCTGATAAAAACCCTTGCAGGTTCTGGTCTCAAATGTATATAGCTACTGAAATAACTCCAAGAAAATAATGAAAGGCTGTAAACAGTGGAGAGTGAGGGATCAAGGATGGGGAATGGGGGACATACAGAACTGACATGCCTAGACACCATAAATTGCACCTTTACTTAGCTGCTACACTGTCCCAGCATCAAATCAGTACACATTGCAAGATGAGCTAATTAGAAATTACAAAATAATATTGTTTAAATAAAGCATGCTTTCCTCCAAAAAAAGTCAGAAAAGCACATTTTCTTATGCAGGAAGATCCTAACAATGAACATGGCTTTCCCCAGGTTAAAAATGCTTGTCTTCCAAGATGACCTCGTGGCCTACCTCCCAGACAATTTCACAGTACTTTTAACTCTGTGGTATAAGGATAGCTCATTTTTCCTAGTTACTATTCAACCTAAGATACACTTTAGACCTCTTCTAATGTAATGTAACTCGGTCAAAATCAAGTTTATCTATCCAGCACTAGAGCAGGTCACTCCGGTTGTTGTTTAATCCCAGCTAACAACTAAGTACCATAAGGTGCTTGCTCATTCCACACCTCATATCGTGGGATGGTGAAGAGAGTCAGAAAAAGGTAAAACCCGTGGGTTGAGGTAAGAACAGTTTAATAACTGAATAAAGTAAAATACTATAATAAAAGGAAAAAGATAGAGAGGAACAAAACCCCCAAACACCATGTGGTTCACAATATCATTGCTCTCCACCTACTGACCAACACGCAGGCCAGGCCCCCCAGCAGCGACTGGCCCCTCACAGCCAAGTCTCCCCAGTTTACATACTGAGTGCAGCGTTCTGTGGTATGGAACATTCCTTTGGGCAGTTGAGGTCTGCTGTCCTGAACATGTCCTGGCTTCTTGTGCACCGGGTCAGTGGCAGAGACCAGGAAACTGAGAAGTCCTTGACTTAGGGTAAGCCCTGTATAGCAACAGCTAAAACCTTCACTGTGTTATTAACACCATTCTCACACCAAATCCAAAACACAAGTCTGTGCCAGTTACTAGGAATAAAATTGACTCTATCCCAGCTAAGACCAGGACAATACCAAAAGTCAAACCAATACTTCCACTTGCCTCTGTCTTAACCTCTCATGAAAGCTATTAACACTGGTGAAATAAGCTGATCTCCATGCATTACAGTTTTGGTTATCAAGTGCATATTTGCAGCAGAAGCTCTGTTTATTTTAACACAGAGTCAGTTTGCATATGCACGGCACCTTCTGGTTAAGAATATTAGACAGAGATACATCAATTCCTCCAAAAATGCACTGTTCTACAGCCAGGAAAAACAAGAAAAAAAATGGATTAACTTTCTAACGCTTTGTCAAGTTTTTCATGACTTGGTTTTTAAGGGATTTGACCGAGATCCTCCTGATGTTCAGCAGTGTCAAGCACCCTATTATGCCACTGAAGTCCGCATCCTTAGCCATTCTGAATGCTTGGCACGGAAGTCTTAGAATTTTGACATTCAAACTCAGAGAACAATTTTTACCATTTTTAAATCAAATTGTTTGTTCCCAGCAGTTTACAGGTAGAGTAAAATAAAACTGAGAAGCTAAGGCTCATATGTACATGCCCTGTTAACAGCAAATCTATGAATTAGAACTGCATAAAAATGTAAGGACAATATAGTAGAACTAGCTCCTACCTTTTCCTCAAGTACCAAAAAAAAAAAAAAAAAAGAAAAAAAAAAAACAACAATAAAAAATTTTTAAAATGCTTTGGGTAGTGAAGCTGATAGTTTGTGGGCAGCATCTTTGACCACCAGAAGATCTCCCATACATCCAATATTACAACCTTACACTGTGACATTGACATAAGAAATGGGCAAAGGCACAACAAGCAGCACTATACAGGGTACCTACAATTACAGTATACTACTATAGAAAAGCAAGTTGCCAGTGTTGACTGCTGTCTAATATAAAATCAGTATCATCTGAAAAAGCCCAGTACAGAAAGTGAATCTACCCTGCCTGCTGCTGTCTCCTGTTAGAGGCTTGATGTGCCTCAGAAAAAATCATAAAAACACAACCAATAGCATCTACAGTAGCATCTCTGTACATCTACATCTACAATAGCATCTCTTATGTAAGCTCAGGAAATCCTAACTCAAAATTTCCAGGCTACACATACTCAGATGTATATAATTTTATACTTTTTCTAGAATTTTGTGAAATGGATGAAACAGAAAGGCAATCAATCAGAAAAATTAATAAGGCTGTAAGTAAAACTACAGCGGACATAGCCTGTTCTTCTACTACTAGTTATGGCTGAATATACACACAAAGGCCAAGATTTAGACAGCAAATTAACTGATTGAAGCAGGAACCTTTAATTTCTTGCTTTTTCATCCAAAGCAATCCAAAATATCATAAAGATAATAATCTCAAATCCCCAGGCTTTTCTTACTTTGGTGTTACAAAGTTTTCCTAAGTAACTAACTCTCTTAAAGTTCCCATTTTATGACCAGCTTCAGACCAGACATTGACTAGCAAAGCAGTACCCCTTGCCTCCTACACGACAAACACAACTTGACTGAATCCCTAAGCCCATAGAAGCACTTGAACTCTCTCTCAGCAAGATCAATGCATGATACTTCTCTATGCTGTATATATGCTATACATATATATAGTTATATATATAGCTATACATGCTACAAATACCATGTTGGTATTTATACACCTTCACACAAATGACCAAAAATCTAGTGTCCAACAGAAGAGTGTCCCTCGTGTCTCTACAGGAACAGGATGATCCTTTGCATCATTTGTCTTTTCAGTAAGAAGATATATTGCTCTAAAGGCAATCAATCCACAGAGATGTACAGCAGTATTCATCAGAGTGTGCATCAATCATGTGTTCCTGAAACACTTCAGGGAGGACCACATAAAAGAAAAAATCAAAGTGCTTTGAAGAGAACTATCTCCTCCCCACCGCCATGAAATCTCACATCAGTACCATTCATCTCAGCTTAAAAATTATAAATATGCTTAGAAGTAAAGATTAGTTTCAGCTAATTTCCACTCTCACCTATTTACCAACAATCAAAACATATCAAGAATATTTTGTAACTCTATAAATCCTTCTTTTAGAAAAATTCAAATAAACACTAACAAAAAAATGTAACTGTCTTCATTTTATGAGACAGGAAACTGAAAAGTCTTCAGGTGTATGTAAATTATAAAATACTGCCTGAGCTAAACTGAACTCAGCTGCTTTGCTTTCTGACCTTTTCTCCCAACCGTCAATGTCTGTATTCTTCTGAGACTGTAATTCTGAGAGTTCTCCCACATGATTCTGCTCTTCAGAAAGTGCAAAGAGCTATCCAAAACCTCATTTTTCCAAAGAAACAAGGACAGTGTTTATGCATCCAGGAAACAGGTTCAAGAAACAACAAGTAATACTTGTGGATTGTTTACCACCAATGAGAATTGTGAGTCACATGAATGCTGAGAATACATAGCACAACGGGAAAGCTGTGCCCAATCTCTGGAAGCCATTCAGAAGATCATGCACATCAGCCTGCTGAGCTAAATCAACAGCTCTTCATAGGGACATACTTTGAAGAAGAGGGAATAAGCAGGAAAAAAAGAAAAAAATACTAAATTACCAAGTATAACAAATTATCTATTGGTGAAGACTGAAACCAAAGCCAAAGTTACGTTCAGCTATAGGAAGATACATTTAGTTGGATTAGAAGGAAGAATGGGACAAAAGGACAGAAATTAATCAAATCTCAGAAAAGTGCCAGCAGAGATTTATTTTATTAATTAAAATTTTAAAAAAGGTAGGGCAGCTAACAGGACCTGCATGTTACATTTCAATAAAAGAGTAAAAGCTATCACGTGTCCTGCGGCACACAGGCAGTGGGTGGTGGCAAGCAAAGAACAGTATCTGTTTAATTGTGTTAGCACAGCACATCAGTGGAGTTTTCACACTCAGAAGTGCCAAATAGTGGTTAGCAAGTATTAGAAAAAGAAGGATCAAAGGCTGGTTACAAACACTGCAGAACTACAGAGCACAAATCACTACGACAAAGATGTTTTGTGTGTCAGAAGAAGTTGCACCACGTGAAAATGTAACCAGCCTTGGAGGAGACTGGTGGAAAGGACAAAAATTTAAAATAATTAAAGCACAGGTGAAAAGGACAATTATCTGGCATCATTTAAGTGTTCAAATTGAGACAGTCCCCTAACAAGACTGTTCTCCAACCATACTCGCTGATGTCAATACCTTCAAAAAATGCTCATTCTCACTAGCACTAGTCGTGTTCTAAAGGAAACAGAGACTTCAACCATATACAGTACCAGCTAGACCACCCAGTAAAGGTATTACAGAATAGCAGTGAAATAGCACCCAGCAGATCTCCTCTTAAATCTCTACTGAAAGAGTAAACATTACAAAAAACCAGAAATGTGAATGTATTGAACACCTGTTTATAAAAAGGAATTTGAGAGTTTTTACCCTATAATAGTTTTTATTCCCAAGAAATGCAAATTCGCTATCTGTAAAACACTAAGTAAACTAACTTGCTTAAACTATATATTCGTGGAAAGGTGAAGCAGAATATCAAGACTTAAATTTTCAAATAAAGTAATACTGGCTTTAAGTACTAAATTTATTGTAAACAATGCAATATGTTTATGGGAAAATGGACTTCATATGAGCCTATCCTACTCTTCAGTTTTTCACCTAATTGTCTTTTGGGATGTTTTGGTTATTAATTACTTTGCTTCAGCTGAAAATGATTGCTCTCTCTATCAGACCTGGCACAGCTATTTACTCCTTCAGCCTAGCACATCTATTAGCTTCATTTTCATGTCATATGGTCATTCAGACATTAGTCTCCTGCTGGAGAAGCACATTTTTACATAAAAGCACTCATCTAGAGTCTGTTCAATTTTGCACTGTCCATCACACCAGCACGTTGTAGCTGCATCCCCAGTCTATACCAGAGAGGTATCATCCAATTGTTTTGAGAAGTTTCTGGTATCAATAGGAAAATAAATGGCTGATCAGGCAGAAGCTTGAAGAGGTAGTGCTGTACCCCAGACAACACTGAGAAAATTTGAGGACCACTTGTACTTAAGAGCTAACTTAGATTGCCTCTCAGAGGAGGGGTACCTCAGATGAATGAGAGAAGTGTGCTAGCTGAAAAACTACAAGATGTCACCAAAAACTATTGTTCAGTTACTAATTATCAGGGTGCTGACAGCAGAAAACTCCCATCTGGTTTAGATAAACTCCAGGAAAGGGAAGCTTTGTCCAAATGCTCAGATAGAAAAAATTGGAAATGTCAAAAAATTTAAGCATAAAATAAAGCTAGTAGTGTTTTGACAACATTGTGGAGAAAGGATAAGGCAGGCCTAACAGTCAAAGCAGTAAAACAACTATACATCGAAAACATCCATCATTCCAACCTTTATTTTCAGCAAGTTCTGCTCTAAAAATAAAATCCAATATGCATCACCTTTAGCCAAATGTCCTGAGGAATAACTGTTTTACCTTTTGCCTCTTTACACTCTGGTAGTAGGCACATGGCTATGATGGATTCTTTCTCCACTGATTGAGAAGGGGGGCAAGACAAAAGTATTATGAGGATCTCACCCTTCTGCAAACAATCCTGCAGCTCAAGAAAAAAAACTAGCCCAGCAGCATGGAAAACTCCTGTCCCTCCTGCACACATCCAAACTGCTATAAGAATAAGCACAATACAAAGACACAAGCCTGTCAATGCTGCACCATCAACAGACACTCTCATTTCAAGCAACCTCAATTAAAGAAAATTTAAATTAATTTAGCTCTGTACTGTGCCCTTTTGACGTCATTCAGGCCTGAGAGCGCTTCACAGTAGCCCACAGCATGATGGAAGGGAGCCAGCAGTACTGGTCAGTAAGTTTTGGACATTGGTGTCTTCAATACTGAAATAAGAAGTGCCAGTTCTATGAAGGGGCATGCACAGGAGAGGGTGGACCACAGACGCATCTAGGCGTTGACGCCAAAATGGAAGTCAGGACTTACAGAGGTGCAAGGGCAGCAAACAGACATGGGCTTCTCTCTTCAACAGACAAAACTGCCTTTCCAGCACAGATAATCTAATTTTTTGGCACAGGACGGACCATGTCTGGATTTGTGGATATAAAATGAACTGTTTCTCAGCTTGGTGAAAGGCTTGTTTGTGTTACGTATGATGTAAAGAGGAGTATAATGATTGCATGTATTACAGACCTGCTAAAAGGTAAAACACTATGCTTTTTTTCCAGCTTTATGGAAATTGTCTCCCCTGGACATTCTGAAACTGGAGAATACAGAAAGGTACTACCTGAAACCAACTGTTGTTTTCTTTATCTGATATACTGTGGGTGAAATTTTAGAGAGAGAACCAGCAGCAGTTACTGAAGCTGGATGGAGCTAATGAGTTCTGTGCCAGAGTCTTCAAAGCCCTCTCTGCCTTGTCAGAATGATCTTGAACATTACAGGGTGACACAGCCTGACTTGAAGCACTTCCTGACAAGAAGACTTGCTTCTTGCAAGACACAAGCAGTGTTTAAACACCAGAAGGACACACCACTCATAACCCAGGATTCACTTATTCATTCACTGTTGCTGAAAGATCACAAATTATAGTTTAATACCATCATCAGAAAGAATTACAACCTTTCCTTCTGTCAGCAAACCCTGAACCCTGACAGAACATATCTGAGTTCCAGATGCTTACCATTACAGCTACACCACTGAAGTGATAATTAAGTTAAAAGTGACTAAACACACAGACTTTAGTTGACCTTTCGTTTCATATCTAAATGCAAGCTTGTTGTTAAAAAACCCACAACAGTAGTCACATCTATCATTAATGCTGCTAAACTGTAATTAGAGCTGGCTGACATCTAGTTCAGAAAGAGAAGCAAGTACCAGGTGTCTCACCAAGTAATGCCATGTTCCAACCTCTCCTTCAAATAGTCTTTGCTACAGAAGTTCCTGGAATTGTTGGGCAGGGTCAGACCAGGAGAAAAGTTCTCACACAATTTTCTGTAGCTTCAGGGAAGCTATACATACAGCCGTAACAGCAAAGAGACTGGGATTTCTAGGTCCACATATTTCCTGACAGTATTTCTGCAGCCTTCACAGCCTTGATTATTAACCAAGGTCTTGTATCTTCAGGGAGGTAAACATCACTTATTCGTTTACACATAAAATCACCAAGTTTGAACAAGGTCACTTCCAGAAGAGCCAGGAACAGATTAATACATTTTTCTGGGCAAAATGAGTATTACGATCATATGCATTAACCTCCTGCATAACACAGGCCACAGCACTTCAGCCAGTAATTTCAACACTCAGACCATAACTTCAGTTTGAACTAGAGCTTATCTTTTAGAGAGACATTCAGCCCTGATTTAGAGACTTCAGGTGATGGAAAATCTTCCATCCAACTAAAAAAATTGTTCCAGTAATTAATCACCCACACTGTTAAAGAGGGGTTCCTTATTTGAAGCCTCAATTTGCCTAGCTTTCACTTCCAGTCATCAATCCTCATTATACCTTTTCTGCTCAAAAAAGATTAAGAAGCAGTCTACAATCAAAGATCTCTTCCCTGAACAAGTATCTGTAGGCTCTCTTCAATACCCCTTCTTAACCTTCAGTTCTATAAACTATGTAGAGTGAGTTTCCTTGTCTCACTATGCAAGTTATGACACTCCTAAAGTACACATCCTTTGAAGTAAAATATCACATCATTTTTATAGCCTCCTTCTGAACCCTTTCAAGTTTACTAGGAAATTCTAGTTCTGATGCAAAGGACAAAACATTACATCCTTACTTCATTAATGGTCTCCAGTGTCACATACAAGGTAATTCCAATGCATGTATATTCCTCTACTTGTACATTCCTCTACATGTACAGACCAGTTTTCTCAGCTACACAATTAGAGCAAGCATATGCTTAACTGGCTAAACAAGTCTCAGCTCCTTTCTCAGAACCACTGCTTCCAAAGAAAGAAATAGTATTTGCTACTAGAAAAAAGAATTTGCCACAGACTGGATTAAGAAACCAATTACCCAAATGAGCTCACTTTACCTGCTATTAAAAAAATCTAGGCTGATTGATTTTCCCATATCAGTATTTGTTTCTTCATTACCTTTTTGGTAATTTTAACAGCTGAGTCCTTCATCTTCTCATAACATTACACCCATTACTTCTTCCATGCTCTTGATCAAATAAAGTGGTGCATGTGTGGCACATATCATCCACAGTGCCATCTTCCTTGTCCTCAAGGGTGTCACTGCAACAGCTATTAATCAACAGTGCACTTTCTTTTCCATTGTCTAGGCTTGACTAGAAATCAGAACTGATATTTTACAGATCAACTATTTCACCTTTAAAAAATATTTTTTGTAATAAACACCTAGGTCTCCGAGGCTCAAAACCCATATACACAGTACACACTGTACACACAGGATATTCTATGATCACTGCCATCAAACTATTTTGACAGCATAACTGGCACTTTTCCAAATACAGACTAAGATATTTGCTGATTATCATTGCTTTCCCTGCACTACAAGTGATCACTTTAGATATTCATTCATCTCTCAACTGACCATATTGAAATCTTTTTTTCAATTAATAAATTTTTCAGAATTTAAACTTATTTGCCATAGTGAAGCTTTTGGTGAGGTATTTTTTTATTGTGTTTTTTTTGTTTTGTTATGCTTTTTTGTGTTTTAAATAAATCCACATGTAATTCCTATAGTGTTCTTTTTCAACTGCTTGCACTGAATCTCCCAATTTTTATTTCCTTCCCCTCACCCAAAAAAACCCCATACTCTGTAACTTTATCGCAGCCCATTTAAGCACCACACAGAAAGCCACAAAGACTTTCATACATTTCACTATGCACAATTAGTCTCAACTAACATTGTACTTCATCACCATTGTATGTCCCAGCCACATAAATTGGAGAAAAATGCAAATCATTTTTACAAGCATATTCCTTCAATAGAATAAGAAAGACTCATGGTTTTATAGCCACATAGCCCAGAATTATTTGGTTCAGAACTCAACATTAACAAATGCAACATGATCTGTTATCTAGTTGTCTCCAGAAAGTAATCCTTCAGCTCCCAATTCAGAAAGAGACCTAGGAAAACTGGTGGCCCAAATGCTGCAGAGCTAGCTATTAATGCACATATAAAATCTTCCTCTGTAGGAACGTTTTCTTCAAATGTGATCACGTTTCAACTATTTCATATGTACTGATTAAACACCTTAATAACAATATAAAAAAAACCTCCAAAACAAAAATAGCAGGGATACAGATGCAGTTAACAACCGATTCCCAGTCTCAACTCAGAAATCACAAGTTATTGCCATTAAATACTCAAGAGAGCTACATAAAGTGCTTTGATTCTGATTTCCACATCCAAACCCACTATGATGTCTTCCATTAGGCTGTTCTAGTCACTGTACCTGCAGAAAATAAAGAACTCTGGTTCCCTGATGGCAGAGGCCCAGTTAAGCTCTACAGGAAGAGCTCCCAGAACAGAAACTAATTATTAAGCCTATTATTTGCAGTAAATGATGAAACACTGAACAAGAACAGCAGCTTACCATCAGGAAAAGATGAGGGTAAGTACAATTACCCTTGGTAGCAAACAGATTCACACTGGAGTTCCCATTTAAGACATGTTTTTAAATTCAAGGAGACTTTCTGAAACCTAGTTATCTTATTTTCCCCAAGATAAGCTTTAAAGCAACAGAAACCGATTCTGAAGTGTGATGGCCTGTGATACACCAGAAGTTAGGCTACAGTGTCATAATGATTCCTGCTGGGTTTACAATTTATGAATGTAGGTTCACAGACACAAATGCTGTTTACACACTGAAGAGGTGGGGCACTCCCCCACAGAGATGGACAAAATCAGTGTTTCATTTTCTCTTGCTTTTGGAAATCTGAACCAGTAATGTTGACCTTTTCATATTTAGCAATATTTTACATTGTTCACAGCTTACGAATTCTATTTTCTGTTAGTTTTCCCTCCCTCCTATCTTAAATATTGCTTTAACTGCTTCTTGGTCACCTTCTCATTCCTTCTCCCTCCTTGTCTTCCTGCATTCATCCCCTTTGTGGTCAATCATCTTTCTCACTATCAAGAACCGTTTCCTTAGACTCTTTTTATCCCTATATACTCATGCTACTTAGCAGACAATGGGGACAGCAGAGGAAAGAAAAATGTGTACCTTCAGAAACACTGTGAGTCAGCAGGGGCTAGTGAAAAAAAAAAAAAATTACTACCACCACTAACACACCGCTGGAGTCTCTCAGGCTACTGTCTGTCCTAATGAAATGAGTAACACATGAAAAGGAAGGAGGAAGAGGCAGTTTAGACTTCAAACTCTCAGGTAGGGCTGCCTCTTCTAAAACAGCCCTCTGAAATATGCCATTTCAGGTGTAATACAAAGAACAATATTGTTTCAGCTGTGTGCCCCAAGTAAGTCAGAAAGCTTCATGTGGTGCATGAAGCAGCTTCAGTGCTGCCAGTCTGCAGCTTGTGGCATAAGGAACATAGAGCTCTGAGCACAAGCCCAGCTGTGGAGGCCTCCCACACCAATGTGGAGACAATCCTCTCTGCTAAGTGAAAGGCATATAAATGGGAGAGCAGACAGCAATGAAACATTCAGCCAGGAAAGCAGGAGCGACCCAGAGAGCCTTAAACTGATTGGGAATTTTTTATAAGTTCAGTTGAGAGGGCTGGAAGAGTAAATTCAGTTACATTCAAGACAAGCAACCACAAATAAAATGAAAGTGAGTAGCATTAGACAATAACAGCAAACACCAGGTTTCATCTCTCTAGCATCCTGTTATTAAATGTTTCTTAAAAGTTGTATCACAACAAAGATTAGCACAGGTTTAAAGCCCCATTTTCACTCCCTGTTTTGTCACTCCTCTTGGAAACCCCCTACGGCCCAGACACTTGCTTTAAGCCTGTCCCTGTCGTTATGTAAGCACACAATGAACAGTAAATTTCCAGTCTAGAAGGCGAAAAAGAGAAAATTCTAGCTAAGGCAGCTGATTTATCCTGTCCAAACGAGAAATCATCAGCATGCCCTCCTCACCTCCTCACAGACTTACTTTTACTACAGCTTAAATTCTCCAGGGAAAAAAAAAAAAAAAAAAAAAAAAAAGAAGAAGGCGGAAAGGGCTGCGCACAGCAGAAGAAACACATTTCCAGCACAGCCAAGCCCAAAGGCCCTGCACGTCTCCTCCAGCCCCAGTGACCTGCAGCTGCACACAGCCTGTCTGCCCTCATCTCTGGCTCCTGGGAGAGAGAGGGGATCAGAGCTCAAGAGGACAGCAGCCTCACGCACCGCCTCAGGCCTCGCGCAGACAGCAGCGCCCTCAGCACAGCTCTCCCCGTGTGCCTCACATGGCCCCACACCAGCTGAACTTCAGCACTGCAGTGGCTGAAGGTGTTGCCTCACTCTACCTGTTAATAAACAGGAGAGAAGACCTTTTAAATGTAGTATTTCCTTGGGCTTTTGATAGCAGAGTTACAGTGAGCCAACAGCCCAGGATGAAAAGGCCTCAGTCTGTAAAAGCAATGGCAATGGCACATGCTGGAGAGTGGTGAGGTATTGCTGCTGTTGAAGGTGGGGGGCAAGACAATATCATGATGCAGAGACTGATAGAAACTACCACAAGACACCACACAGCCAGTCACCTCCAAAGAAAAGCCAGCCCCTGAATGACTGAGAAAAAAAGAAGGATGCCATGCCATGAGGGAAAGGCCTTTGGCTGGGCAGTCACAGGACTGCAATCTCACTTTCCCAGCTGTTGGAGTCACATCTTTAGGCAAGGAAATGCCTACATGGCTTCTGTCCCTACCAGTACTGAGTAGGGCTACTCTGCATGGTCTGGCCATGCAAAAATGGTACCAGGTCCCATCTGTCCCACCTCAATGTCAAGGCATATCCTCATTCACTCAGAACAGCTACATCAGCACTGGCTTCCTCCTCTCTCAAGGGATTCTAACTAGATTCAAGCCCTCAAATTATTTTCTTCACACCTTGGCAATGTCTTAGGTGTGAACCAACTCCTACACTCCTGCAGAATGTCCAAAGTTTTTATCCAGAACCCCAGGGAGGACTGCAGCTCCCACCAAAGTCTCTTTCTGCTGAGGATGCATGTGGGATGGGAAAGGCTGGACACAGCTGAAGACTGCACAGCTTTTTGCAAACTCTAGCTGAAAAATGGCACTGAGATGGTCTATAAAAAGGCAGGGTATGATGTCAATCACTGAGGTATCAAACCCCAGGGGTACAATTCAGGGCGCTGTTATTCCAGTAATACTACCAGAGGATCCAAATAGTGCCAAACAGGATGAGCCCAACTTTGAGCACTGGGGATGGGGTTCAGTTATTATTGGTTCTGAAAAAAAGCACATATACAGGATTTGAGCAACTTCGACTTAATTTATGGCTTTACTACCTATATTGCATGTGCAATTGGCAAATGTCCCTTCTGATTTTAAGGGACTTGTAAATCCTTAGCATAGACACAAATTTTAGGACAAATGTACTGAGCAGTGAGGCATTCAGATAGAATGTTTCTAAACAGATGTTTCATAGTTCAAAGGGCAGTTAAAAGCAGAAATCAGTCCTGTGTCACATGGGAGGTCAGGATAGATCATAATGGCCTCTTCTGGCCTCAAAATATATTATATAAAGCACATGATAATGCCTGAAGATGTACCGGTTATCCCAAACTCCTGAAAAGAGATAATCATAGACAATTCAATGTCTATGTGTTTTGCAGAAGATGGATGACTCCGTGCAATACTTAAATTTGTTGTTCATGACCTGTGTGTACTGATGGGGATTCTATGACTCCTGTGGTCATTGACCCAGCATTTGGTAGGGCACCTCACTTCCTCCAATATCTTGTACCACACTGACTGCTGTTGCCATGATTTTGAAAACAAACTGACAATAACCTTCAACTTAGCATTTAAGACTAGCTCTGAAACATAACATCTGAATTTAAACTTTGCTATTAGTCATATATTCCCATCATGGTGACACAGTAAACAATTCAATTACCAAACCTGCAAGGCCTCTTTCTAGCAATATTGTTCATAGAACTACATTAGCAGTGATTCACATCCTTCATAGTCCTCAGTTTGTGACTAACACTAAAATACTGAAGTACACGCTTCTAAGCAAAATTGTCCACTCAATTTGTATGCCATTCAAAAGCAGGGACACAGTCATGTCTGAAGTGTGAGATGGCAGACTGTCCTCAGTGCTTCTTCAGACAGGCTTAGATTATAAAAACTTGTATTTAGTTTTTGACATATACAGCCTTAGGAGTATTGAACAAAATACATTTCCAATCAAAGATGGGAGCTGGAAAACCAACCCCACATTTTGGAAAATGATGATTCCCTGTCAGATCCACTCTCTAGGTAGAATATCATTGTATTTTATTTTTAATTTATTCAGCATTCTGTGGATGCTGTAAATGAAAGATTAGAAGGTTGTAATTTAAATATTCATTGGCAGTATATAACAAATAGCCAGATTCCTGCTGAGAATAAATATATTTTAGCAGCAGTTGTTCAGCCTGTGGATTATTTTTTCACTGTTCATGTAAAGGGGAAGATGCTAACAAATATCACAGTGAAGTGTTTAGCTAGGAACAGAGTGCCAAGGATTGTCAACAGATGAACTGTTATAAGGAGTGAAAAAAACAATGTTAGATCTGTCATGTGGGAAGGGGATTATGGGCTTTTTCTCTGCAGCAGGTAGACAATTGGTCCCATTTAGCACTATCTGATCTGAAACTTTCTGTTCATAAAGCCCTTGAGAATTCTTGGCTCGGAAGAAACATCAACACAAAACAAATTTGCAGCAAAATTTCACTTTCCTAACAGGATCCCTTTTGGATCAGAATTAACCTACTTCATAGGATTCATCTCTGATGACTCAAAAATCAGGAATTTGAGAGTAGGATCAAAAACATGCAGCATTTTGAAAGAACTAATTGTCTTTGTCTGTGGGGAGACTAGAGAGAAGTAAACAGCTTTTGCATGAGAGGATACTTCTTCATTCTTTCTTCTTGACTTTTTTAATCCATATGTCAAAAGTTAAATGCCAGTTTCACGAATCTGAGCACATCTGAAAAAACACCAAAGACAGTCTGCTGTCTCATACTTCAGATTTGACTTTAGAAGGTCATAAAGATTGAGCAGACAATTCTGCTAATAAAATCTGTACTTTCCACAATTCTCCAGAACAGCTCAGTAACAAAAAAATAGTGGCCAGAACCACAACCCAGCAGGCACCAGTCTTGATGGTGTTAGCAGTCCAGGATAAACGTGCTCGAAAAGTAGAAGTGTGGAGCATAGAGAGAGTGGTTATTTCCGAACACACAGCGTTTAGGGTTCAGCTGGCAGCCTGAGTTCAGGTGTGAGTGCTGGCCCTCTGTGGGGGTATGCCAACCCTACAGCCAGTGAAGGAGTAACATTGGAAAGAATAGAAAAATTAAATGGACTACTCAGTCCCATCTGTTAAGCAAGCGAAGTCATTGCTTGTTAGTACTAAACAGGAAAGTCTCCTTTGAAATGACTAAAAGCAAAGACATGGGGAAAGGGCACTGGATACCAGCAGTCATTGCACTGCTGATGAAAGGGTATGGAGGACAGCAACACACCTGGACAACTCAGCTGGTGGAGTCACGTCTGCCCTTTTCTTCACTGGGAATCCAAAGCCTTTGTCATTTCATGTGACTTGAGGTAACTCCTGTGCCTGCCTTTAGTTTTCTGCATCAGCACCCCAACTTTTGTCTCAAGCCCCCCAACAGCTGTAGAAATTGAACTTCACTGACACTTTCTGCCTAATTTGTATCTTTCCCTCAGGAAAAAGCAGCTGAAGCCATGGAAGATGCAGAGTGCTGGAGAAATCAAAGTTCAATGAGCAATGCTAGGCACGTATTTTAAAACCTGGTGCTTATTTTTATCTAGGCCAAAAAATACTCTCTCCTGATGAAAATTTCTCTGCATTACTACCCACCTACACTTTTTGGCAGTGGTTTCGGTGAAAGTAGAAACACAGCCTTCGACCTCCCTTGAAAAGACAGGACATGCAAGCTCAGCTAGCCTGTTCTAGCTATTTACCAAGCAGTTAAAATGGCTCCTTTCTTCAGTACCCTTGACATGAACAAATCAATAAAAACATAAAAAGATCAGACAGAGTGAAAGACCAAATGACTGACTGACTTGCAAGATAGGTAAGTTCTGTAAAGACACAAAAACATGCAGAACCATTAAGAACTATACACCAATTCATAGATGCACTCAGTGAACATACACTGTTCAGCAATTGCAGCAGAGAAATTCAAAGACAGAGGCTCTCCCAGAAGTCAAGAGGTAAAGAAATAAGGCTCCAATCTGTAACAAAAATTACAGGCACACACACGCTGTGTTTTTGAGCATGATTTCCTCTTTTATATTCCAAGGCTGCTTGGACATTGCTTTGTGTGTTCAGATCAAAGCAGGAGCTGTCAGGGCTCTGCTATTGTTTGGTGTTATTTACAGAAGGGCAGAGAACAATTATTCTCAAGGCACATGAGGGCTCCAAAACAAACAGGTTAAGGCCAAGCTGAGTGAATTTGGAAACCAATTTGCCACATGTTACATATTTTACACCCAGATTAGAAGCACAGGTCCTCATTCTCTCTCTACTCTGATTTGAGAATACTTGTTCACGTAAAAAAAATAATTAATATTCTATTATCATGGCCAGGTGACCCTCCCTTTCTCACATACTTCTGATGATTCCCTACAGTGAAAAAATGACTGCTCTCTACTTTTAGACATCTAAAATCGACCTTGTCAAAACCAGAATTTCTTTATTTTTAGATTTTACCTTCACCAGTTATTTAAAACTGGCCTCTTTCTTTTCAGTCTCTTTCCATCTCCTCACACATAATTTAGTCTGTTCTGATAAAAAGTATTCTTCCTCTGCATTTCCTCCATGGCTCTTTTATCTAGGTAAGATACCACATCTTTTCAAACCTCATCCCAGAACTTACTTCATTCTTTCATACAGGATGCACATTACAATTCTTTTCCTGATAATACTTGTCTATGTGCTTCTGACTCAAATTCAAAACGAATATCACCTTTTTACTCCAGTAAGAAACAGAAGTATATTCCAATTACATGGGTGTCACTAGGCCTCTGTAAGTGCACATGGAATGAAATGCTAGGAGACACATTTAAAACCAAAAAATTTCTGATAGTATGTACAGCGTTGATAATCACATGAACACTCTTGTGTAACATGAAGATGCCTATGTCATAATTACATAATTAGAAAAAAATCCACTTCAGTTTCATCTCAGATTCCAAGACAAGCATCTCACCAAAGCTGTGAAGTTTAATGCTAGTGGTGTTTTCTACTGCTTGCCAAGGTAAACCATAGAAGCCACAATTAGACATTTCCATGAGTGCAAAGAGAAAGTCCAGAGTCAGCATCAGAGTCATCATCATCTCTTCACTTTTGTTTAAAGAATTCATCACTTTTTAGCACACAAGAAAGCTTCAGCTTTAGTATTCCTTCCTACAGCAACTAAGAGACTGCCATGTCTGTAAGGTAACTATCAAGCTCTGGTGTATAGTAATAAAAGAAGAAAAACATCATATATGGAGAGTAACCTGTTACCCAGTCTGCAGATATTGCAGCCCTCCAGAAGACTGAGATATGCAATTATGTGCAAGCCAGTATAATTTCTTAATGTCAGCCTCATTATTCCAGCCTAATTATTCTGTCATTATTATTGAAATTACAACTGAATCTGAAGTACAGTGCATAAATGCCAAGCTTATAAACCCATACATACTAAACACATTTACAGCAGTCCATTTATTGCTGGTGAAGGAGACTTAAGCATTTGTTTCATTGTTGTTTAAGGATCAAGTCCATCATTTCACACTGTTTTTGGAGACTAAGGCACTGGTATAAGAAACACAGTTATCTCCTTCAATGTACTTTTTGCAACAAATGCAGGCAAATCAAAGCAGAGGAGAGAGACAACTGCTAGTAACACTTTCAAATTTCATGGTAAGATTTGATCATGTATAGATAGAACATTGCACACACTTATTTTTGTAAATATGTCCATATCTTCCTGTTCATTTAAGTTAATTTTCTTTATTGCAGTTTAATCTGGCTTTTTTCCCCCATTTGTGTGCCATTTTTCCTTGAATTGATGATATTTATCTAAATAACTGCATCTAAAATTACACATATGCCATGGATGTTGATTTCTTTCAGGAAATTAATTGCCACACATAAAAGGGAAAAACACGCTTGCTGTGATTCTACCAAAATGAACCAGCTGGACAATCTGGCCTTTAACATTTTGAAAAACATTTCATCTTACTGCCACTTATGACTGTAATGTTGTGAGTAATAAACAGAAAATCACTCTTCATTCATTGGCACTAAATATGTTTCCACGATACCTTTGTATTTATGCTATTAAAGCCATTGCAGACATTCATGACTTCAGTTCCTAAAGCCTTCTGGCAAGAAGATGACTATTATTAGCTGCACACCACTGGAAAAATGAAATGCTGATAAATAAATTACTTGCCCAAAGTCTTGATACTGCAGAGTTATGTAGAGATTATTATTATTATTATTATTACTATTACTATTACTATTATCCGGGGACTGTGTGGTGATGCCTCAATCAGACAATGCTCCTGACAATCAGCCAGGAGGTGCAGTTGGCTCCAAATTACCCACCAGAGGAGGCTGACTTAGCTTCCAGCTTCAAATCATTCTCCGGAAGAGCTCAGTCCTCTCTCCTGACAAGTTTGAAGTATGGGCCAACCAAACAGGAACAGACCTGGGGCAGCGGTCTGGTGATTAAAGTGATTTAGAAACATCTGACTCTGCAGATCAACAGTTCCACAGCACAATGAACCTTTATTACCTGTTCACTAATAGTATTCTTATAAACTAACAGCAAGCAGAACAATGTACAACACTAATCACCACCTGATTTTCCATTGTCAGATTTTCTTTACTCAATGACAATAAGAACTGACTCAAACTTCCCTACAGTCTCTGATGCTCAGGAAGTAGTGTTTGAGTTTGTTTCACTCTGTATTTGTAGGCAAGGAAATTGTATGCCAGTGATTTTGTTAGTACTTCAGATAATTTTCTTCAGAAAGTGCTGATTTTGAAATGTGGTTTCAACACACTTAGGAAATTTCTTCTCAGATTTTCCTCTGCCTTTGCAAAATCTGTACAGACTTTACAGTGGATCTACGGCAGCTGCAGAAGACCTGCTGCTACCTAGAAGCCAAAGATCTGAACCTACTGTCACCTGAGACTGAATGTGAGGTTTTTTTCAGTACTGATGCAATTAACAGTGTTCACATTCACGGGTATTGTTTTATCCCTAACTAACCAGTTTCAGGTATATTTGTAGTTAGCATCTAAGCACTTTCAATCAGTATGCAGCCTGCAGGATTCCAAAAAGTGCACTGGCAATAAATTCAGTCACATATCCTTCTTACAAAAGTAGACTATTCATGCAGTAAGGAAATACTATACTATACCATATACTGTTAGTGCAGTAAGGAAATAAGAGTGAGTAAGAATGCATTATCTTTCTTTTTGGTCATACTTCCCTCTCTACTAAAACTTGTAGAGTAGCACCAGGGGTTGAATGGCTGCAACAAAGCTTTTCATCACTGTCAGAAGTGCTTGGATAATGGTACTGTATTAGGGCAGTGTTGAAAATCTATAATGTCACTACTACTGCTTCTGCACATTCAGTCCTTCACTAATTCCATGCGGATAGTAACTCCACTGCTATTGCAGCCTTGAAAGTATTAATCATCAGCATCAGTATAATACTCTAAAGATAAAAATATGCTGAAGAATTCCTCAGAAAAGGTTTTTAATTTTAGGCTCAAATCTAAACCCACTATGAAACCAAATAAAATAACCTTTTGGTGCTGTGACCAAAGAAGAGATGCCAAAAGAAAGCAATGTCCTTGCCCATTTTCAGGTTAAGTTACTGTTTCTCCACACACACACACACACAAGGGGAAAAAAAAAAAAGTGTGTTGAAATATTGTACTACACATCCCTTCTTCAGTTTATTGGAACTGCAGTTCCACAGGTATCTAAGTTTTTCTATATTCCCAAAGCTCTCAGGAAAGTGATATTAAGTGATGTTTCTGTTACATTTCTTGTCCACTCAGAAAATGCAAAAGCAGAAAAATCTGACATGAAAACATGATCATGTTTGCCCATGGAGTCTTGACATGATACAGGTCCTCAGAGGTAATCCCGTAATACATTAAAACACACAGTTTTGCATTCAAAGCTAAGTGACTGAGATCCTCAGTATTCTCAGACCTAAATTATTCATATCATGGGTTTGAACTGGGCAGCAAGTCTTCCAACATGAACACATACTTGCTCCAAGAACTTGGATTTACTTCATTTACCTCACAACAGGAAAAAATATATGGAAACTCTTACTTGTCATACTTCCAGTTCTGAAAACTTCTCCATAGTTTTTGGGAGTAGATTTCTTAAGGCCTTAAAATTTGTTTCTTCACAAACGATGAACATCTAAAATCCTGTGAAATTTGACAGGGGCTGACTACACTCAGTACCTCTGCAAATTAGAGCTAAAGTAGACAATCATCTCAATAACCTCCGAATGGACTACTGAAAACCATAGTTTCAGCAATCAGAATGACAGAAAGCTGGCTCTTTTCCCCTTACAACACAGCATTAATTGACATTTGAAAACTGTAAAAAGAGGTGCAAGGAAGAGGAATAGATTTGTATTCTAACTCCATTTGAATGAATTGGACAAAAAAGCTTTGCTTGGAAGAGAAAAGCAGAAAAATACCTCTCTCAAAATAAAGAAGAAATATTTTTTCATGATGCATTGAAGTTTACCTGACACAGGAAAGTATCCTTTACTTTTCTATTTCCCATAGTGAAGGAGGTTGCTGACACTCATTCAAAGTAAAATTTTCCCACAATTCACACTTTGAAATTTGGTAGGAAACATTCTTCAGCCCTTTGGCTCCCAAAACAAATTTCAGAGCCCAAGTTCTTCATCCTGTTTTTTAATAGCTCCCTTGCCAGAGTCACTCATTGTGCAATGGTGAAACTCACTGATTTCTTAAGTTTACCTTGGCTCAGTTCAAAAACTATCAGACTGAATTTACGATAAAGCAAAGAACAAGGTCTTGTAGAAATTTAAAGTCAGAATTTTTTGCTATGAAATGAACATCAGATGCAATTCCAGTACTAGCTTAAAGTGGATTTCATATCTATTTGCTTAATTACTCCTACTCAGCATTCTTAGAGAGGTTCCAGCTGCTTCAGTGGAGAATTTGGCTTTAAAGAAACATCATTTCTTCCATGTGCTGCCCTTGATTTCTACAGCCTATATACTCAGATATGGCTGCTACAGGACATTACAATCAACTCAGGGCTAACGTGCTTTTAAGTATCTTACCCAAACCCAAGGCACTTCAGTGCTTAATCAAGGAAACTGCTTTCTGAATTCATGCCTAGCTATGAGTGACCGAATATCAATTATGACAGTATAACTGGGTTTAATAAATATTTTCTATTCCTTCTTAGCCTAGCTGCCCCACATCCACTCTTGGCTGTTCCTATTATGAGGGATTATCCACATTTCCACATGTATTATTAGAAAATACTTCAGTTTCGCAAGTATTCTATGAAATTTCCAAACTCAGGAGGTGTAAAACATTTCTATAGGTATTCCAAATGATATATTTTATTAAGGATGTTCTGTACATCCTTATACAAATACACTTTTCTTATTACATCAAGCCTGATCTTAGTTAACTCTAGGTTTCCTGAATCATACTTTTGGAACCAGATGCAGGTGGCAGAAACAAATGTTTTAAATGCAGTACGGTATCCACCGGATGTGGATGTAAGCCCTAGAAAGGAATAATGAAGCTAGAATGACCTGATTTGCTGTGGCTATCAGAGACACAGAACATTAGTTTCTGCTATGGCCTGGCAGTCCCCTCAGTCTCCATTTTTGTGTTTGCAGCATTTAAGGCACATAGCTTCAGCTGCATGGCATCAGCAGTTTTCATCTGAAGCAAAAAGGAGTAACTTGAAGGAAGCAGAGCATGCAGTTGTTTGCTGTGCTGATTAGTGCTGGCCTATGGTACAGTCCACACTTTGCCAGAGTTACCTGTTTCCTATAGAGCATAACAGACATGGCAGCCAAGTGCTACCGTCAAGCACCTGTTTGCATTCGAGTCTCACATGGCTCTGCCAGACGAACATAATCTCCCTCTTTGCTGCTTTCTACAAAGCATTCTGAACATATCTTCAACCCTTTCACAGGTAGGAAACAATAACATAGCAAACGCAAAACAATCATATCACTTTGGAGATGTATTTAAGCTGCTCAGCACGTGAACTGAGAAGAGACTACAAAATCACCAGCTGCACCACGAGATGGTGCTCAGTCCCCTCTCTAAGACACACATGGACTACACCTGAGTCAGGAAAGTTTGCCTGAACTGGGTACAGGCATTCCCAGCATAAGCACACACAGACAGCTGGGTTTATAAACAATTCGCTCTATGCAGCCCTGCTAGATACAGCATTCCCTGAAAAATACCACTGTGCTGCTGGTGGAGTCACCCAGCCACTGAGGAACTGCAGAAAATCCCACTGAGTCTGCAGAGCTGCAAACTTGAAATCTACCACACTTGCAGAAAAAAAAAAAAAACCACAAAAAACTAAGAGAGAAAAAGGTTCTGTATTTCTAAATGTCTTTATGCCGCTCCATCTGCTCTGTTGCATTTTAGTATGCTTGAAATAAATCAAAGTGGGACTGGTGAGTGAAATATTATAAATCTTTATTTCAGTGAGAACTGATCAAATTTATTGGTGCTGCTTTCAATGGCAATGATGATTTAGGAAGCAAGTTTCCTTTAAATTATCCTAAACAGAAAAATATCATAATATAATAAACTGGGAATACCAAACTTTCATTCTTTCTAATAAAAGAAAACACAGAACTAAATGAAGCTAGTTTCTGTGATCACAAAAAAAAAAAAAAAAGTGATGTTACTCACACTTGTGGCATCAATATTTTGGCAATTCTAGGACTATGACTGGTATTTTCGTGAGAGAAAGTGATTCAGGAGCAGAATAGACTATAGTAACAATGAAATTGGGGTATATGCAATTTAAGTTACCTTACAATGGTAACTACTAGTGTATGATTTGGCTAACTGGGTACTGACCTCTAAAAATCTCTGTAGTCCTCTACAAATATGCTTCTTCTGTCTTGTATTAAAGTTTAGAGTTACTACACGATGTTTGATGCCATCTTCCACAGTAGAACTGGCTACTTATCAGCAGCAATGGATGTTTAATCTGTAAGGGTCCTTATACACTCCTGGCTTCATTCACTATCCTGCTAAGCAAACACTCCCTACTAGTCTACAAGGAAAAAACCTCTCACATTTTCACAGCTCTTGCAAGGGGCCTCTGCATTAAAACATTTTTATATTATTTCTGTCTTTAAAAGAGAATTATGAAATTCCAGCAACATTTGCACAAGGCAGCTTTTGTTTTGCACTGAATGTGCAAACCCACTTTGTTCAAATTAGAACCTGTGCCATTATAAACTCTACACATGCCAACTGCAATGTAGGCAATCTGTTCAACATCTAGAACTCCTCACATGCATGCAAATGGACTTGGGGTTTGGGACCATGAAATATCAAACATATGACATCTTTCCGTAACTCTGATAAGAAAGGTTTGTAGTTTTGCTTGCAGCAGAACAATTTGGCAAATACTGTCCTTCCTCTTGAGGCTAAGAACTAAACTCCACGAGTTCAGGAGAACTATGCTAGAGAGAACTATGCTAGATATGCTAGATAGATTGAATTTTGTTTATGTGCTTCGTTTAATAGCTTGGTAAAGGTAGCAACAGCTTGAAACACGAAAAATGCTCATGTGAGTCAAAAGCAATACCAGCTACATTTCTTCTTTTCCCTTCCAGTTCAAAACAGTGGGCTGAATGATTTCAAATTAGATTCTCCTACAAGAAAAAAAGGGGAACAGAAAACACACTAATCCAAATGATGTCAGCATGCTAACAGTTTATAATTATACAACTAAACCCTTACCTGGACCTACTCTTGCATTAACAGGTAATTAGCATAGTAACTTCCCTGTTTTGTTTCAAGATTTCTGGTAATTCTGTACTCCAATTTCCTGACCAGACAAAAATAATAAGATATCCTTGGATGATTAAAACTCTACCTGGTTATTTGACTTCTAGCTCATAGTCAGGTCTGGACACTGGGAAATCCACCAAAAGGAAGAAGTTATTTTTCCATAATGAAGTGTGTTCATGTGACTGTCTAATATAGCAGTCACTGAAGTGACACAAATAAAAAATATATTTAACTTGGAAAATTCAACTGGTAAAACTTGAGAACTTCTCTCAGGCTTTCTAACTTTTCACGTTCCGAATGAAATTGCTCAGCATATTGCATTTTCCACTAGGTAGAAAATGATTTATGATGATAAAATGAACCTTCAACACTGATCAGACACATCTGTGGCACCTTGCTCAGCTTCCTTGTGCCATCAAATCTTCCCACGCATTGCATTCCCTTTGCACTAATGAAGCAAGAAGGCAAAAACTGTCTTCTTGGCCCTGAAATCTCAAGAATCACCTTTTTTTGAGAGGAGCAGAAGATAAGACATTAGAAAAGAAGAAATTATTGCTGAGAGGTTTGCTAACGGCAAGTTTCCAGAGGTGCAGCAGCTATGCAAGCTTGCCGCATGCATCAGCTTGACCAAGTGTGCGCCAGCTTGACCAAGCAAGGCCCTCTCTAGGAAAAAAGGGTTCTAATTCTCCATGACTCATTTTGTCCCTGCACTAACAGTAAACATTTCTAAGCTGCTTCTTTCAGAGGCAGACCACAAATCTGCAGCTCACCTTTCCCCAGCTCACTTCAGAGCAACAAGTATTTAAGCACAGAGGCATCAATGGGTATTTTTAAAGTGAACTTCTTACTCCTGTGCATAATTGCAGTTCTTTGCTCTCAGAGAGCAATTTTCTAGGAGCAATGCCTTTTGCCAGACAAACCAGCCTAGCAGTGGAAAATACAGGCAATGTGATGGGTCACAGTGGCAGAACAGTAACAGCCACTGCTGAAATAGTTGAGGTGTGTGAGGACTGTTAATCCTGGAAAAAAGCTCCCAGCTGTGGAAAGGCAGTTTTTCTCTATTGTTACCAACCTTCTCACTATTCATTCATGGAAACAGTAGCCAGTACTTAAGTCCGAATACAGTCACTGTTTGATTTTAAGACAGAAAACAGCTTGACATGTCTTCATCCTGGAAACAACACATTTCATACTGCTACACAGCTCTCTGATACTACCACTCCCACAGCAAGTTTGCCCAAACTTAGTGCCTTGTGTAGAAAAAGGAAATCAATGAAATATAAAAAGAAATTATCAAATACTTGATGGCTGGACATCATAAATGACATTGTTTCAGTCTACCTTTAGCCCTCTACTTCACTGTATGGCAGCAAAAGTATTGCCTTTTTAAGGTCTACATCAAAATGTTCAAAAGCCTTCAAGGCTATTCTTTTCCTGAGTGTATTGGATCTGGCTGAGAAGGAGTTAATTTTCTTCATAGCAACACACACAGTGCCATGTTTTGAATTTGTGAGCAAAACAGTGTTGATAACACATAAGCAGGCAGAGAATGAGAGCAGCTGTGTGCTGCTTAACCACCCACAGGGGTTAAATCAAAACACTGAGCAAAGTGCAAGCAATGACAGCTGATCTGAAAACAACACAAATCAATTTATACAAGGCCAAAATAACAAACTGAGGTGCTTACAGGTTTTTCTATCAAAGCCTTTTTTTCCCAGGCATCCTGGCTGAGAGCCTGCAAATATTGCAATAGAAAAAGAAAAAAGGTTACAAGACATCCTGTTTTCCCCAGACATGAGAAAGGAAACTCATAACAACTAGTGGATAAGAGAGAAATGTTTCTGACCAGCAATTAGTTAATTTAATGTGTCATTAAACAAAACCTAGCACCACAAGACTTATTCCTAGGTTACTCCAAGCTTCACCAACATATTTCTCCTCTAAAAAAAAAAAGCAACAACAACAAAAAAAACCCTACCTGAAACTTTTCATGTTTCATAATCTTTATTAGAGCATCCAGAATCCCAATAGTTAAATAGCATTTCTAACATTAAATAATGGGTATTTTAGTGATTGACAGGATGATTGATATTGTTCATTTTGACCTTCAAAATAGTTCTCTTTTTTAGTTATAACCCCACAGAAGGGGTGAGAGGCTACAGGAATTGAAAATTATATGTATAAAAATGTACAATGCACACAATCTTTTAAGAAGTCAAAAGGAGTCAAGAAAAGCTGCTGGGATAAGATAGCCAGTAAATCAGCAGAGCTGTTTTCCAAAAGTGGGTCATTGATTCCTGACAGATGACTGCTGAGTTTCCAAGGTTAGTTTTCTTTCCTGTTAGCTCTCACCACAGAAATTTAGGTAAAAATAATGCAAAACCCTTTATGCCAAGCTCTGCTTTCATCATTGCCATCTCTACATACTAATGACCTGTTGAAGTCTCTCTGTGAGCAGCAGAACTGAAGACTCAGAATAGAGACTTTCAAAGGATGGGACAGTATTAGCTGGAAGATGAGGGCTAACTGCTCTTAACTAAGACCTGGGTCTAGCTGAATTCTAGAAAACATGGACTTCCGTTTGTAGCCCAGATCTTTGGCCCCTGATGAAACACTCTGGGATTCAGGGACCTTGTGATATTGCAAACTGCAGTTTAGGATTGCTGAAACCAATTATGCCACAGCAAAACCTTAATCTTCATGGCACAGTCTGGATAAGGAGGGTTAAAGACTCTCCTGCCTGTGCTCATTAAACCCAGTGGTCTGCACCCAATAATGGCAATAACTAGTACCTCTTTACCCGTCACTCTTTATCCAATATCCACTGATCCTTAAGGCTCACTGATTTGGCCTTAAATTTACTGAACAGGTGGCACCCAATATAGCAAGCAGTGCTTGCACTGATTAATTTTTGTCTTTTTAACTATTTAAAGCCTCATTAGAGATGCTCTCTCTGGGTTGTTCTCAAACAAAATTAATAACATATAAAATACTCACTTCCTCCTAGATCCTAAGGCATGAGTTTTCAGTTTCATGCCAATGTTCTTAGAATAAAAAGAGAAAAAAGTGAACTTTCTGGCAACTAATTACACAAGACATATTGTCTAGACATCAGTAAAGCAGAGCAGTTTCTCATCTGTGCTTTACCTTTTCTCTCTCATCCAGCTGAGAAGATGTCCATGTCAAACCCAACCCCAAAGGGACTTAACTCTCTCCACTGCAACTGATAACTGCATGGACTCTGCTGCTATCTTTGTAAAACACGCTCAGGAGCACTACTTCACTTTCTAGGGGTACCAAACAATGTCTGAGTTGAAAGCGTGTCCTGGTTTTGGCCAAGGACAGGGTTAATTTTTTGCAGTGGGCATAAGGGTGTGCAGCCTGGAGCTGTGTGGGCATGGCCAGGCCCTAATATTATTCAATACCAGCTCATGTCATTGCCCGGGCAGGGAAAGGGACTCTCTTTCTCTCCCTTTTGGGAAGAAAGAGTGCTCTTTTCCAGTCATGGGGAAAGCATGGTGGATGGAGGGTCTGCCATTGTTTTTCATTGTCCCAGGCTTTGTGAGCATGTTGCATGTAAATCACCCTTTCTTTGTCAATTTTTTGTTATTAGTATTGTTGCTGTTCATTTTCTTATCTCATTGCTGTTTCCAATAAATGGTTCTTAATGGTTCAGTTATCTCAACTGTGATCTCTGCCTTTTGTCTCCCATACAAGGGAAGGGAGGGTGGCAGCTCATGGTTTTCTTTTTAGTGGGAGTACTAAATTGGAGAATATCATTCCTAAACTATGACATTAAGTCAAGAGAGTTTTTCTCCCACTGGAAACTTCGAATGGGCTTGAATCAACCAAGCTGAGACAAAACACCTCACTTTGCCGTAGCTGCCATGGGGAAGAAGAATTTGTTGTGTTATGAAATAAAGTTCATCTGCACAGCCACAAAGGAGGTCAGAGAGACAGGAAGAGGAGCCCAAGTAATATCTTCCTGGGTTACATCCAGGGCCATCAGCCCACCAGAGGCCCATGTGCACAAGCCCAGAGGAGCATGGTGACACTGTGGCAGATGGGAGCACAAATCAAGGACTCCTAAGCAACGAAAACCTTGTCCAGGTTTCTGCCAGGGCTGTCCCAGCAGAGCCATTAGTTCCAATGTTAAGCATGATACCACTGTATGATAGCTGGACCAGCTCTTGTAAACCTTTTGGATTACGGAGATTGCCGCACAGAGTGGGACATATGAGATGTTGAGGAAAAGCAGTTTGGGGTCAGACAGACTTACTATGGGATGCTTAGGGGAAAAACCAAAGGCACAAAAAAAGGAGAAGTTCAGATGATTTTAGGAAGAGCAAGAGTGGGAGAGTAAAGGGGTAATGGGAAAATATAGGAGTAAGGGGATAAAAAGGGCTGGGCATGTAAATAGTTGCTAATCAGTATGTTCATCTGATCAGTGCAGCCCGCCCTGTCTTCTTATTAAATTCCTTTCTCTGTCTTTCCTGGGTGAGGGTCCTTTATTCTCTGTGCATGAGGGTGTAGAGGGCTGTGAGGGCTGCAACTGGAGTCAGCCCATGGGTCAATAGGCTCAGATGTTCATATTGCCAGAGACTGGAAATTGTGTGAGTCTGCGAGCAAGTGGCAATGGCAATCGCTGGCAATGGGCCTGCCGAGAATACAGCTTCATCTTGCTACAAGTAGGACCTGGGAACAATCAGGGGCAGTAGCCTCACCTCTCTCAGCTGTTGGATCTCCTCTGACAAAATTCCTAGTTTTCAATCTGACAAAATATCTGGGAGGACTGCTGTTCCATTCGCTGACCAAAGCAAAAGTCTTCAAAAGACAGACTTGCTCCCATCCTTCCTCCCTTCTTCCTTTCCTCCCTTCAAGGCCAGAGCAGCACCCCGAGTGTGAGACTGCGCACAGGTGAGATCATTCTCAGATGGGCTGTGCAGGTGCTACAGACAGACATGACGCCAGCTTTGCTCTCACCACTACAATATGACATACTAACAACTTGTCACTTTTCAGGTTGCGTAAGTATTCATTTCTTCCTGATTATGTTTCAATGGAGCTAGGAGATACTACAGTCATATATATGATGTGTATGTTTAATCATACCACTTCACTTTCAAAGTAATGTTTTCTTGTTAGAGTACTATTAAGATTTCATTAAAATGACAGCAATATCACTAGGAATCAGATAAGTGCACTTCGTTTTACAATATTTTGATTAGATTAGAGCTAGCATGGCTTTCTATTTACTTGTGATGATACAGAAAAAAGAGAACTTCAAACCTCTCCCAGAAAGTTACACATCATAGATTCATCGTTTATGTTGTTAGAGTGGCACTTACTAAAATGAAACAGTAGTACTGTACTGAATAAGGCACTAAATACAGTAAGCACAGCAACTGAGACAGGAGAACCAAACTCATATGCTTTATTGTCAAAAATTAATTGGATTTCAAACAACATGTTAATTGTGAGACCTCACAGATCAACTGTGCAGTAGTGTTTAGACTAATTCTTAATCCTCTTCCATATATTCTTTTAGCAACAGGTAAGAGAAGAAGATCTGGACATTTTGAGGCATCACAAATAACACGAAAATAGGTGATAGCTTGTCCGGCATGCTTTAGTGAGACAAAAAAGCCTCATTATGAAATAACAAGCAATAAGACAGAAGTGTTCACTGTCCCAATGAGCTACTTTTGGCAGATCAAACCATAGAGGTAGTGTCAAAGTATGTGACTAAATATTGACACACCACATAAAAGGCTTCTGAGAAGGAGAGAGAACAAGATCAAGAGTAGTATCTTAAAAAGAATATAGAATGAAAACACCTCCAAAATCTAACAAATCTGTAGCACACACAGCTCTGTCCTCCATACTTAATACTGGGTAAAATGCTGAAAACTATCCACAGCTGATCTGATATGAAGTGGGGTCACTTGATACAGAATATGGCAATTAAGCACTAAATACCTTTGCAAAAATGAACAAAAATCAGAGCACCAGATGTGACACAAACTATAGAACTATCACAACTTTTGCTTTCTTTAAAGTGAACAACGCATTTCAAGAAACAGTTTACAGGAGAGTGACCATTTTCTTTAGGAAATCCTATTTAAAAAAATAAAATAAATGTAGGCAAAAGCCCAAGAGATATATTTAGAGTATACCTATTCATACTACACCTATTTTCCCCCTGAATCCAACCAACGAAATTGTGCTATCCACTATGTCTGCATTATGTTGAGGAATCATTCAGTGTCCCTTCACGCAGTTTATTTGGAGATCCTGGTCCTGCTCTCGGTTGTGCTGATTTCACACTCAGAGGAAAAGAGAGATACTATACATCTACATATCTGTGAGCAGTAACACTGTTGGGTCCTTCTAAATCCGCATTCTGTCAATGTGCAGAAACAGAAAAGATCAGTTTAGGTATCTTCAGGAGTGAAAGGAAAGGATGAGATGAGTATTAAAGTAAGTACAGCAACAGAAAAAAACTGTGAAATACAATAGTGATGAAATACAGAGAGGAGATAAGATGAAATGACAGAAAACAATATTTCGCATCAGAAATACAATAGCCCAAAGATATATAAGAGAGAAACCCTCAGTCTTTTCAATGAAAATAAAGAGCAAGTATAAATGCTTACCTGAGACACTATGCAAGACTCCTTTCAAACACCATGAGCTTCAGTGCTTGAAGCAGCGGGCTCTACGTGTTCCACACAATCCCAAAAGTACAGCTCTGTTTACCTTCAAAACCATGCACTGGGTCCATTCTATTTGGCCACTAGAATCAACTGCTTGACCTGTAACTCTTTAACTGCTGGGAATCCCATTTGTCAAGTTACTTTAAAATACTTCTGCTCATTTCAACAGACCCTGGCAGACCTACCTATATGTGGATAACTCTCTCTGCACAAGTAAATGTCAGTGTGCCTGCAGGAATGCTTACAGTGATATTTGGTCTGCTTCTGCCTAACCATATTTTATTCATTCAAGGGTATAGTTTTCACCAATCCCCAGTAGGTTCCCCTCTAGAAAGCAGGACAGCTGACCTGAGTTATTGCAACAGGCAGCAAAAAAACCAAGGTGTTGGAAGGATGAAGAGTGGAGATGCTCATTTTCAGCAAAGCACTATAAAAATAAATTAGGAAGATCCAATGTGTTTTAAATAAAGAAATAAATTAAAACCTTCAGGGAAGACTGTATTTAAAAATGCAACAGGTTCAACTATTAAAAATGCATGGTAGCAAAATGATTCAAGATGTTTTGATGCTTTTGGGGAAACTAACAAAAACACTGAATTCAAACTGTCTTCCCACTGCTCTGATTACAGGATTCTCTTTTTCCTCTCTTTTTGCTTTTTCTTGAATGTTTCTTCCAATTAGTGCTAACTTTATTTGCATAAAAAACAGACAATTGCTACTTGCTACTGAAGCTGACCTCCCACCTGAAGATAGTCTTCCATAGCTAAGCCTTTAACAGCCAGCTGTCATCAAAAGTTAGAGGTGTTGACAACATCAAATGGTTATCCAGTACCAGAGGAAACTATATGAATCCTCAGATGACATACATCAAGAAGAACTATGGGGCAAGTGTTCTGATAGGGTTACAGGTGGCTACGCAGCAACAGCATGTGAACTCTTATGAAGCAAAAGATCCTATTTTTATGTAAATGTCCTCACCACTGCTGTGTAAAATTTGGCAATCTCAGCTACCAAATTCAAGACACTTTTTCCTATTGCACATTCAATCTCGAAATTTACTGTGAGAACTTCGAAGAGCAAAAGGAATTCAACAAGACCTGTCAAGATTTGAGGCATACACTGACTAATCCCACTTGTAGCAGTTTAATCCCATATGACAGCTATGCACTGTGCAGCGGCTTGCTTATGCCCCTCCTCCCATCAGTGGGATGCGGAAGAAAATCAGCAAAAGGTAAAACATATGACTCAGATAACAATTTAATAACTGAAATAAAGTAAATTATCATGGACAAGCTTCTATGGCATATCAGGGCTTGTTCCCAGCTAGAGACTCCCAGGGACCACTTCCCAAATCCACAAAACTAATTGCTTGCACTTTTGCGCAAACTAGGGCCTCAGTCAGCTGGCACTGGCCTTTCCTAAATATTTCCACATAAAATCTAATACAGAGGATCTGCCAGTTCAGGAATCCGGTTACAAGTAAGATAAGCCTCAAAGCACACTTGAGAGCTAAACAGCTCCATTGTTTGGGGAGTGCTTTTTACTTTGAGGCGTACACCAACTTTGATCAGCTCCTTGAAGTAGAACAGAAAATATTTGGCTTGCTCAGTCAGTCTAGAAATTGAGATGATCTTTCACTATTATTTTTCACAGAAATTTTATAATCCTTCCTACTTCTACATACTGAAAGGAATCTTTGGTGATCCAGAGATTTGGATGGAATTTGTTACAGAAACCTAAGAGCGGCAAATGCTAATAATATACATTTACATATATGAAGTATATATAACATACTTTAAACGTAAGATCTAATTTTCCTTATTATATCCCCAAATAAAAAAATCTTTTGAATAAATAACATTCTGTCACCATTCTGTAATAAAGTAAGAGTCTGAAGATTGTTTTGAAAGAAAATAAAAGTGCCTTTTTGTAGTGGAGAAGTGCATACAGTACCCACTGCTATTCTTATGTGTTTCTTTAAAAGTTTTCATAAAGACAACAGGTTACCAGTGAAACATAGTATCAGCTCATCAGATTCTTCAGGTGCTCTTCTGCAAAGCTATGAAATAACAGTTCATCTCCTCCTTGGAGAAACCCAATACAGAATTTTCATATACAATCACCTTAAGGTCTTCCCCCCTCCCCCTCCAGCTTCATATCCCACCCAACCCTTCAATTTCAGAAGATTTTTTTAAAGAAAAGAAAAAAAAAAGAAAATAAAAGAAAAACAGCTTATAAAACAGCAAAGAAAATAAAGTTATTTTAATATATATAGAAAGAGAACAAAATGAAACTTGAGGGAAAACTTACTGGCGTTACAGTTTATCCTGATACAGTCTAGATGGGGAAGAATAGATGAAAAATGAAAATTTATCCTTCAAGGTAATAGCTGCAGACATCCAATAAAATCACAGTCCACCCTTCCGGGGACAGACACACGCAAAGAGATGTGGCCATTTTATACTTATAGACAGTCTGTACAAGTTCAGGAGTGGTTGCATATGTACAGCATAGTCTATGTAAATATCTGTTACATAAATATATATATATATACACACACATATATATATATACACATATGTATAGAGAAATATACCGATATACATACATATCCACATGTTGACACGGAAAGGCCTTTCCTTTTTAATAGAAACCTACAAATCTAAGAGTATCTTCCACTCCATGAACTGATATGAATTACAATAAAAAAAAATTATCATTAAGGCATAAAAATCTCCCTCAAGACACAAGTCATACTTGAGTGTCATTTTACTTTTGAGAGACTTTTAGCAATTTCTTTAAGTAGCTTGAAGCTCAAAGCCAACCTTTACACTTGGTTTGTTTTAAATTAATTCATATTGTTATTACATAAATATACCATCTGTCAACACAGAATACCTGTAAAATCAGCCTTTGAGCTTTGTTGGTGCAATATTTAACCCTTTCCAGCTCTCCCAAAGACAGACCCTCTTCTCATTCCCCCAAAGCCAGCCCAGAACACTTTTTGATATGTGCACAGAAACATTTGACACTGTCCGCTCAGGTGAGGAAAGGGTTAATATACTGCCCAATTGTGTCCTATCATAAAATGGCCACTTGCAAACAGCTAACCGCACGAACGCCCAGCCCAGATTTCAGCTAGTTCTGGAGGTTGGGAATACATTTTTTTGGGGCTTGGCAGTGAGAACAGGGATTTCTTTCAAAGGTCCCCAGCCCTGCCAGTTCCTCAGAGACCAATCTCGTCTTGCTCTCTGCACGCCAAGACTGAATGAGGTGTTTGTAACGTTCAGGGAGAAGATGAAATGGGCAGTGAAGTGGCAGATCTGGGAACCTTTGCTGGCCCTGCTTCATTCAGAGGTCACAGGCAAGGGAGGAACAAAGAGAGGTACATGGAAAGAAAAATAAGAGTTATGTTTGTGGGATCTAATAAATGGTAACTGAGGAGTCTGCACAAAGAAAGCAAGTTGAGGTAGGAGAGCCGGAGCTAGACGGCTTCTGAGCATTGCTTCTTTCTTTTAACACACCAATGCTCAGCATATCTCAGGATATGATCCATAACAGAATCTTTCAGTTATAAATGCCTACTTACAGCCTTGTGAACATCCGTTGCTGTGGCATCTAACATGGGTGAGAGCTATCACATCAGTGCTATTACATATCTTGGGCTATGCTGACCTTCTCTCGGGACATCAAGGCCATGAATAATAGCGGCATGCTAGTGGACACTCTGTCTGGACAGCTAAAGCTTTAATCAGCAGAAGTGGTTGTATTTATTACAGAGATATGGCCCAGCAAGGGAGATTATATAGTATGGCAGAGAAATATAACACAGTTTGCTTCTTAACTGGACCAATTTTATGTTTGTTCAGATAGACGTAGGAAAATTATTTCAGCAACTGACACCTAACACAGTTCTTAAAAAATGAAGGAGGGGAAAGAATAAGAGTCTATAAATAATAAATAAAGAGCTGTAATGAGCAGGGACACACCAATCAGGAGTAACATAGCCAGAGAGAGTCTGTTTTCAAGCAGAACTTCTCCTGAGAAAATCTGGGTTTGGTTTTGTGCGATTAGGTTTGTCATGTGTCGTCAACCGCAACAGAAAAGTGGGAGCAAACAGCCCTGGAGCAACTGCTACGATCACCATACAGTGGTGGCTATATCCCTTACAGGAGCTGGGTGGGGTAAGGGGAGCTCTGAAGTACATGCAAGGGAACTTCCCTCTCTCACACGATGGAGAGTGACAGCAAGAGAGACTCCCAAGTCTCACTGCAAGCAAGGTCAAGAGAGTTGCTACAGCTGGAACAACATGGGAATTTCTTATGGGCTAAAGAGCAAGTATGCTGGAAAGGGAAACATGGCTGGTCCTCAGCAACATTCATAAAGTAAGAGAATAAAATCACTGTTGTGTTATCGGTATCTGCAGTGAAGTCCTGGTTATGGTTTTTTTTCAATGATACCAAAATAACTATATGTCCTAGGGCCTGCCCTCAGGCTGAGACACTACTCCAGGTGAAGGGGTAGATGTTTCAAACTGAAAACCAGTTTAGCCCTTACCCTGGCTGCAAGATTTCTCTTTCAAAAGATGAAAGACCAGGCCACTGAGAGGCCTGGCGCTATTGCAGCTCCGGATTGTGAGCACAAAGGCTCTGCAATGCCATGCAATTGGCTGTCAAACAGAAACACCCGGGTGACAAAGGAAGCAGCTCCCCATCCAGATTTCATCTAACTGGGTCAGTGGGGATCCTGCAGGGCAGCTAAGAGAGGTCATCTGCTTGCGCTGCTACACCAGCACCACCATCAAAGAACATGCATAGGCTTTTTGTTCATTGCCTTAATTGTGAGCCTTGCCCAAAGCAATCCAAAATATTTCCAACCATTAATACATGAAGTTGTTCTCTCCCTCTTAAATCAATTTTTTAAAAGGAAGAAAACACCCATTTTTCCTCTAAACTAGTACAACAGTACAAATCCAAAGCAGATGAGATTATTCCTGGCAATGAGGGTGCGGGTTTAGTCTGATTTTCGTGCTCAAAACAGCATCTGGGATATATTGGGAATTATTTTAAAAACTCCTTGGGATTCCTCCTGCACAGTATCAGGGCAATAAGACTTCTCGTAATAAGTAATAAGCCCTGTTATAAGTATTTACTTCTGAGATATGTTTTGGAGATGAGTGTGCCTGAACAACTGTAAATACAGTAACCGGCCAGTTCAGCAACTGGATGAGGAATATGGTGGATTGCGGGGAAGTGAAAACAGAGGCTGTTACTGCTTGGGGAGCAGGATGAGCTGGGAAGATCTTCTAGAGTTACTTTCTTTCCATTATTTGTCTAATATAAACCAGGAGCTCCTTCCTTAGTGCTCAGATGGAAGGTTTTCCAGGGCGTATCACCTGGAAAATGGGCCAAAGACTGTCTCCTTCCAAAAGGTTAAATAAATAGCTCTGCAATTAGCTAACACAAGGGATCCATTGTTTGAATGGATGTATCTTTAGCAGCAAACATGGATCTGCAATTCAGATCTGTGTTTCTTACCATTTATACATTTTTGTCTGAAAATAGTGACATTTATTTGATGTTGCTAAGGCTCCAGGCTGTTTTATCCTTGAATCAAGAATTAAGTCACCTTTGCTGAGTGAGGACAAAATGGTTTTTCCTTTGGATGAGCAGCCATATGTGGCTATGGAAGACTAATCTAACGCAATAATAGGACAAAAAAGATAATCAGAGCCCAACTGTTTCTAAACTCACTGGGTTATTTCCTATGGGAAAATCAGATAAAGTCCTCCTATGGGAAAATCAGATAAAGTCCTGTGCACGCTTACCCTATGTTAAATTGAGGCTCCTTGCATCTCTCCTACTTGCACTATTTGTATGTAGAAATGACAAAACAAACTTCTCACTTTGGATGGGCAAGAGTGTCTCTGAGACCCTGCAGGATTTATCTTAGGAAAAGGTAGGCGAGAGGGATCATTACACCTCCTTAAATGAGAGGAGGCAGGAAATATTTATCCTAGTCACCAGTGACCCTAAGATATGCCAGGCCAGGAAGAAAGAAACCTGAAATATTCTTTAATAAAAGTCAGTAAAACATGACAACCCTGCCACCTATCAATTGGAGGAAAAATGTGAAGGTGGATCTCCCTCTCAGACCAGCCATTTCTTTCCCTTTCTGCACATCACCTCAGCATAAAAAATTATTCCCAAGTATGTTCCAAGCTATGATTTGCTTAATTTCTCTCTCTCTCCTTTCACTCCAAACCCATTTCTTCAAAGTCCTTCTCGACAGAAGTGAGATATGCATCACATTTGGATTTCTACTCTTTAAACAACAAAAACACAAACTACTGAGAGTCGTGCTGTCAACATGCTGTGTCTCAGGCACCCACCCTGGAAAAATCTGAAGCAACTTCCTTGCCCCCTTCCTTACAGAACTATTCATTGCTGCTCTTCCTTTCCCTCCCACCTTCTAGAGCAAGCTCCCAGCTGCCCATGCCCACCCATGCCTGCTGCATGTCTGTCTCCCCTGTTTGGTTGGGACCCTGAGTGCTGAGGGGTGAGAGGGATATGCCAGCCCCTGCAGGCTGCTCCGTATGCTCTGTTCTCAGGGCTGTTTGCCGTGCGGGCCGCAGGCTTCAGGCCTTTGAAGGGTCGAATACCATCTTTTGATTTACCATGGCTGATGGGCTATGGGAAAGCTTTACAACTCAAACACACAGAAGAATCAAAAAAAAACAAAAAAAAACCAAAAAAAAGAAAACAAAGAAAAGAAAAGAAAAAAACAACATAGGAAAGACCTTAATAAAGACACAAATGAGAATAAGTAATCGAATGGAATAGATCAAAGAAGAGAGGAAAGAGACAGCTCTTGGTATTAAATGACTTACAAGAAAGGCACAGTTAAATAACTCACCCCTCAAAACAGTCTTTGTTTGCACACATCTATCATGGCTTAGATGCTCAGGGGATACTGACATGAAGCCAGTCAGCACCAAGCACACTCAGGTCTTCAGAAGTGGTGTTGACAACTGTTTCTCACTGGTAAGGATATTTTGGCAAGGTTGGATAAAGATTTGGTTCTTGTTTGTAACATTTGGGCTATGAACTGTCTCTGTACAGAGTTAATGTGACTCAGAGTAAACAACCGGAAATGAATGGCTCTGGTAAGGTGACTCCTCCTCAAATTCTGTTCTTCAACAGCAAGGTAACTGTGCTGTTTTGGTAGAAGGAAAGTCCTGTTTCAAGGACATTATCTGACAGCTTTACAAATCTGGAAAAAGGAGAGGTTAAGCTCAATCTGGGTTCCAACAGTCTAAACTATCCCTCTGTTGAGTCAGGCATAAGAGAGAGTGCTGATAGGTTTCCAGTGATCCAGCCTGTAGTCACTTTAGGGAAGATTCAACCTCACAAAAGTTTCCAGCTGAAAACCTGGCAAAATGTGACATACACATTGCTTCAGTCTCTGCTACTACACAGAATCAACCTTCAGTTTACACAGGGGTTTGTTCACAGATTATTTTCCCTGCATTAAGCTGTCAACAACACATCTTTTTCCAAACATGTGTAGACCATCTGTCCAATCTTTAGCCACATCTTTTAGATGCCAGACAGTAAGAGCTGAACAGTCTAGGCCAGGTGACAGCATAGTAAACCCCAGTGAGTGCTAAAAGTGACAAATGCCAATCAGGCATACAATGTTGACAGACTCTGAGGGAAAATATTGTCTGCCAGCATGATATAATGAAAACTGGAAAAGAAAGAGAAAGCTTTAACAAATGATAAGTATATTCAGTGTTATGTAAATACAGCCTCCTCGGGTTCTACATCTAGGAGGCCCTGAACACCCAAAATGAGCAATTCCCTTAATGCTCATTTATTTTTAAGAAGATATAACAGAATCAAAGAAGTGGTACCTTTCTCAGAAGAAAAAGTGACAATTCTTTTGAATTCTGGAAATTTTCAGGCTACAGTAGTTTTCATGTGGGAATATCAAAGGTGATAAAAGCAGCCTTTACTAAAATACTAGCACATCCCTAACAGAGTGCAAAGAATTCTCTTTCCAACAAATAGAGAAACCAAGGCATGAAAAGTAAACGAACTGGCTCTTGATTACAAGAGGATAGTATAGAGATGGGCAGGTACTCAGTTGCCCCATCAATTCCCCAACAGAACATGCCACTATGAATCTTTCAGTGATTAATTTTATTTTCCAAGAAAGAGAATAGCTAGCAAAAAAAAAAAAAAAGTTAGCAAAATTTTCAAAAAATTAAATGGGGAAAATCTTATCTAATTTTGTTTGATTATTGGCAACGATTGGATCAAAAGAAAATGCAAACACACATATAGATACACAAACACTCTGGAGTTTTGTGGAAGATTCTCTTTGCACATGCAAGGAGGCTCAAGAGCAGTTCCTCTGAGCTGCTCTCCAGAGAAACCCTGCAAATCTATGAAATTTTCCTTCACTTAAAATTAATGTAGGCAGAGATTGCCATCATCAGAGTGCTGTTTCTCCTTATTTGAGAAGTTACTGTCATAGCTAAAGTTCATCTATTCCATCTATCCCATAGGCCTGTCTGGATATCATAGCAACTGCTCTTATGCAGCTACAGACTCAACTGTTCTTTAGACTTCTTCAATCAAGCTAAACAGAGAAAATATGCAAATATATGGGGGTTTTTTTGGTCGGTGTTTTTTGGGGTGTTTTTTTTTTTTTTCACTAAAAGGCAAGATTTTCCATAGACCCCTAGAGGGACACTCTTAAAGAGATATGAATTTGTTTTATGCATTGTCACTTCACTTTCTTATTCAAAAAGTAAATAATGGGGTCTGGCTCACAATTTCAAAGCCAAAAAAAAGACACCAGATGCAATTTTAAAATCAAGCTAGGACAACATATACTACAAACAAAGCTACTACATGGTTTGCTGCTGATAGCCAGCACAGGGCTCTGAAGACGGTGATACTGTTAGCCCAAAAAAATGTGAAAGCTTGTTCCAAAGGACTTTGGAATTTTGAAAGCTGACAGAAACTTTCATGGACCATACACAAATCTTCACATACAATAACCTATACATTAAGAAGTATAAGATTATGCACCATCATGTTAGTTTTGCCTCTTGGAGTCAGAACCTCTTTTTAGTTATATTCCTACATTCACATGAGGCAACAAGCTGCATCACTAAAAATTGAAAGAAAGCTTCAACTAATTTACATTCTTTAAAAATTTGTCATTCAGTAGAACACCTAAAGACTGTCAAGAAAATGAATTTAGGCTAATCTAATAGCACATTCACTCCCAATTGTTTTTTTATTGTTATTGTTGGCCTTGGTTATAATCGTATTTTTTAATTATTTTCTGGGAAATTGTAACTCTAAGGAGACAGAACACAGCCCTTTGGGATGGGGGGATGCACTTTTATTATTGTTACTTTCTTTTTAATAAAGACATAACAAAAAACCCAGGCTTTTTTTTTGGATATATAAAATAGGGCAAGCTGTATCAAATGCTGCCAAATTATGTAAAGCACAGGGGGTTCACAAGACTTCTGCTTGCCACCATATCCATTTTACTTCCTTTCTATGTTTGTCTTTGACTGTTTTGAGTGATGGTGGATGAATGAGGGATGTAACTGATCAAAAGATGGACCAAGTAGCATGTTTCACACAGAGCTCACCAGTCCCAGACCAAGAAAGGAAACTTAAAAACTTAAAGACTTAAAAACCAACACTGTCCAAAACGAAGAACTGACAGCAAATCTTCATGCAGCAATGCAGAAGAGAATTTCTCTCCGCAAGAGAATATAATTATAAAAGTTTCAGCTGTTATTTTAGAAATTAATCCAATCCAATCAAACCAACATAAATTAAATGAAATTATTTTTTAAAAAAACACTAATCACAAGCCCAAACTAATAGTGGAGAGGGCAGTGGAAGATGTTTATACGATACCTAGATTGACCATAAGTTTGACACGGCCTCCATCCAGCTCCAGGCGCAGAGTGTCAGCAGAGTCTCGTGAGGTGGTTGCCATCAGCAGCCCATAGGCACGCTGGGACATGAAACGGAAGGACACATCTTCTGCTTCCGTGTGCATAACCATAGGCATGATGATCTTCATGTACATGCTGCCATCATAGCTCAAGATAGAGGCCTCTGCAAGTAATCAGCAAACAATTGCAGAAAATGAAAAGAAGTTACACCTCTAAAAAGCCCTTACATCTACCCCTTCATCTTACATAGAGCACTGTGTCCACAGAAACCATAGCACTTGCCCCAGAAAGGTGTGTAACTGGGGAAACATGCAACAACCACTTAACTGCATCCAGAAACCCTGCATGGCAAATATGAGCAGCAAAGAAAGATATGGTGTTCACTGCAACGGAGAGAGCAGTACCCATGGACACACAATTCCCAAGGTCAAGTGTGTTAGGACAGATGCCTTTTGTGATTGTGAGCAAGCAAAGCCTTCGCTTTTCACATCTTCCAGAAAACACAATCTCCTTCAGTGCTCTCAAGTCCAGCCTTCCCTAGGACAAGCAGTAATGACTAGAGTAACTAAAGTTCTCATTTCTGGGACTCTTCCTGTTGCTAATATAGAGAGGAATTTCATTTCACTGATACCACTTTAAAGACAAACAACTGTATGAAGTGAGTTTCCTAACAGGTCTTTTCCAACTCAGATTTGTTCTGTTTTGTGATTTTATATTTTCCCACTACTTACTATCAACCAACACTAGTAGAGCTCTGCTGACACTAGCTATGCAAACAAGGAACAAACCAATCTCCATTTCAAGTGCAATTCAAATGCAGGAAAAGTTAGAAGATAGAAGCACAATGAAAGCCAGGAGAAGGGGGGGCGAAAAAGAGAAGCACGAATTTGTATTTTTCTATCATCTCTGAAGATGTCAAAGAAAATGAGAATTTCAGCTGAGGAAAAGAGTTAAACTTAACATTTCCTATTGGTTCAATGTTATCCCTGCAGAAAGTAATATTCTCCTCTAAGGGGTAGAATTAAAGTCTTGTGTTAGAACTGCAGCAAGCACTACAGCATGGCAATCATTGCTTCATCGTGGATGTTCAAAAGCATTTTTATCTGCAAAATTTACAAATCTACATGAATATATTAATGTATGAATCAGAGCATTTCTTTTCCCCACAGCCAGCCACTATCAAAGGCAGAGCTGTAGAGATTGTTCTATGTAGGGCTTCTGCCATAAGGCTACATATCAAAATCCCAGCGGTTTTTTAAAAAATAAACTGGTTCAGCTTCCAAGAAACATGGAAGGATTGCTCCATAAAGCTCTCTTACCAGTACCTCATCCAGCTCAGTTCAGCTGAAGTTTTCTCAAATGATTGGCTGGGATTCCCTCTAGGCACCACCATACCACCTACCCCTCCCCAAAAGTTAACAGCCCATCTAATTTAACCAACTGCAAAATATGTATTTGGAATCTAGATGCTCTCCTTATGTTTCAGCCCTTTGTCCCTTTTTCCCAGCTGATAAGACCAGAACTTCCATCAGGAAACAGCAAGGCTCGGCACAGCCAAACCTCTCAATGTCTAAATTGATGCTTCTAAATAAATGTCTAACGATGCTTCAGTAGGGTACATGGATGGGAAACAAGAACAGCCAAATGTCCATGTGTAAAGGACCCATGGCTGCCTCCAAAATGGCCAGTAACAGAACTGCATTGCAATAAATATGTAGATTAAGTGATAAGTAAAGATAAAAATATCAAGCTGATAGAGTGACAGAGGAGATGTGTACAAAAAACATTTGGTGGGGATCACTACAGTTGTGCTGTAGTTGTATCACACTGACAGCTGGTACGCAGCACCTCCGTAGTCATAGGACATGCAAACACACTAAGAAGAAAACCTTCCTGGGAGTACCATGAAGATGTCAGTGAACAGCATCCCTGCTCACCAGTTTTCTTAGCTGCACCCATCACACACTGTCATGGTCTGTACACAAAAATTTTTCTACACACATCACCCACTCAGCCATTGCATTACACACATCTCTGGTACCAGCTGTCAGTGCTGCCCTCGGGTCCCCCATTGTTCGGCCAATAAACAGAGAAGGAAAGAGAGTTTCTTTTTCAAAGTAGAAGAATAGTTTATTCTTTTCAAAGTGCAATTCTCTTCCCCCTCACGTCTGCACCTCTCACTTGCCACCCACAGCTGCAAGCTGGAACTAAACGTACTGTATATTACACATACACTCAAAGGCAATGCCTATGTACACACAAACCTTCCTTGCTCTCTTTCCTTTCTCTCTCTGCAGATTGTATTAGAAAATGCAGCCAAGCATGAAATGGCTCTTTTGAGGCCTTCAGCTCAGATGTGCCTTGCATGAAACAGTTGCTAGCCCTAGCACATGAAGAGCTGTGAGAAGGGGGTTGGAGGATATTGGGACTAAGAGTGGGAGTAGTAGACACAAGTGTCCCAGCTCTGCTGCTTCCTTGTCCACAGTGCCATGCCTTAGGTGCTTTGAAAACATGAGTTTTTCTGCAGTGACAAGAACAAACCACAAGCATGGTAATAATGAGTCTCTTCCCTTCGGTAAGAATTTGTGTCCTTCAGCTTTACCAATCCCACTGCCAGATAATTACTGTCCTTCGACCAGAAATCCCCGCCTTTACTTATTATACTTATGTAAGAAGAACCTGAATAACATAAAGAATTGCTGAAGATGACATAAAAGTGTGGTCAGTGTTTCAGCTGAGATTACACAGTAGCCTAAATCAGTTATTACTGTCCCTTCTCTGGCCACTCTCCTACAAACAGGATGCAATGAAACCTCAAAACAATTAAGCAGATAATATTAAATAACTTGCAGGAGCTGTAACAGCCTCCACACAACCACAACAGTCAATGTTTTGTTCTTGTGCATGCCCCATGCACTTGAGGTATTTCAAAAGTAACAACATTTTGCTCTCACTTTGCAAGTCCTCACAATCTGGAGTATCTGGGAGCCATTCAGCACATCTCCTTGCGAGCAGACTATTCCCTCCAGCTACGAATATACCCCTTCAGAGGAGGGTATTGCCTGGTAGCAGTCATACAAATAAAACCTACCTCCTTCTCCTGACATAAGCTCGAGAAAAGCATGTTACAGCTGAGCAACACCTACAGCAAAGCTGCTTAGGGTTGAATGTAACCTGGCAACAAGTACATGACCTCAGCCTCTCAGATACTGAGCTGGCGATTTCTGCTGGAATATAGGCACCCATTCAGTTGTCCTCAGCCATCTGCAGCAATGGGACTGTAATGCTTTGTTCAGAACCATAAATACAGGCAGCGGTATAGTTATCCAAGTTTAAAACACATGCACATTTCTGCCACTCTTCCACTTTTAGGGTGGCTATTATATTGGATGCATAGGAGCAATGTGTGAAACCATGTTTGAGACCCCCACAGATTTGTACAGACAAAAAAACTGAGTGGCATTTATTTGTGATGCCAATGCCAGAAGCTTCATTGCCATCAGTTTGGAGATGGGAAGAGGAAGAAACCAGGTGCTGGTTCAAAACTGCACTGACATAATGCCAGAAATCTGTGAAAATCAATATGTTATTAGGAGCAATTAGCTTCCCAGTCTTGTGCTCTCAGACCCTGCCAGTTTTAATTTTACACTTAGCATCCAAAGGAGCAATTCACTGCCGCTTCCCCACAAGGCTCTGCATAAACCTCCTAGGGAGATGGAATAGGCATATTCTTAGCATACAGACAAAAAATTATTCAAGACCTCTTCACGCTTTTTCCCCTGCTTTCTAACCTCTCACTTGTATAAATCTCCATTCCTTGCCTCTTTTCTTTCTTCTCCCTTTTAGTTTTCCTGTAGACTCCTGTTCTTCCCTGTGGTCTTTTTCCTCTGCCTCCCAGGCTACAATAGAGTGTAATTTCTTAGTGAAATTTTCAGAAAGGTGACAGTGCAAGAAGAATTTAAAAATATCCACACTTCATAAAAGTTGAAGTCCCCAGTGAAAGCAGTTCAGGGCACATGACATTTTCCCCAGCTACATTTGCAAGACCAAAGCATTTAGACCAAACATTTCCACATTCTTGTGAATTCAAATATCCCTACGGTGCTGAAGCACTGTATCCGCAAACCAGACAGCACTTTCCTGCAGGCATTGATTGAACAGCTCACCTCTTGCCCTCACATAGCCACTAGTGGATACATGGCCCCAAATAAGAAACAGATTTTCTAGAAACCAAACTTACACTTTAAAACAAAACCAAAACAAAACAAAACAACCCAAAAACAAAAAAAAAACCCAAAAAAACAAACCAAACACACAGATAATATCTACCCAAAAAAAAAAAAAGAAAAAGAAATCCTCGTTCCTGTCTAAGTAGATTCCATATAGATAAGTTTCAACAAAAGAAGCCTGAATGTAATCACTCAGATTGAATCTGACTAGGACCCAGGAGATAATGCTCCTTTTCTGGTGGAAAAGGCATGATGGGAACTTTAAGCGCTCACAGGCAGGCAGGACTTTGCTTGTCATCCAGCAGGATGGGTGGCAGGACCTGTGGAGTTCCCTGTGCCAGTCCCTTGCTGCCCAGGGCTGTCCCACACACACAGGGAGGTGAGTGGGACAGATGGGCAGATGGTGGCCAGGTCCAACCAAGAACCCAGGAAACCTCATGGTGATGAAGCAGGTCCATGGTCAGGCCAGGGAATCAATCTGGTGGCCAGGGGTACGAGCGATTGCCAGGCAGGGCCACAGTGACAGGGATGCGACGTGGGCCTGGCCTGGCAGCACCATGGCCGGGCACACTGTGGGGACCTGGACACTGGCCCTGCCCCACTGGGGTGATGGCCATGGGGGCTGCCATGGGGTCCTGGCCCACGAGCAGGGTGGGGGAGCCCAGTGTCCAGGCAGCACCTGTCTGCCCTAAGCATGCTGGCAGCACCGTGCTCTGGGATTGCTTCTTGTTGACCCGTAAGGACAGCCCACGTTTACTAAATGTGCACCTCTTGCAGTAAACTGAATTTTCCCTGGACTTCTCCCATCTAAGTGGTTTTGGGCTTTGCCTTAAACTTAGCCCACCAAACAGGAAAGAGCAATTTGGAAGGATGTAAATGTAATTCACTAGCACTGAGAGATACAATAACAGAAACACAAAACCATCTTTAAATATCTGCCTAATGTGAAATATTACATTAGAAAGAAGAATGGGCTTTATTAGTCTAGCAAAATACCCTGCAAAAATAAATATCACAAATAAACTGCTGATAGGGTTTACTGCACTAGTAAGAACAAAGCTATTTTGCTTTAGAGATTTCAGCTGGACAAGATGTCAATAGCATGAGCTGTTATCCACTGGAAAATCATGAAGATAAAACAGTAAAATCTCAGACACATACAGCTACAGGAAAGTAAAGAAACCAGACTGGTTTTGCTGGTACTTAATCTCTCTGAAAGTCCAGAGTATTTTTTTTCAACATCAATCCAAGTTCTTCTTTGCTTCAAATTAGGATGATGCCTTCCTTCTCCACTCCCAAGCGGGTATATGGCTTCTTTACAAAAGGATCTTCATGTCCTGAAACTCAGCCTATCATTATTCCAGCTCCCTCACTCTATTTTAGACTCAGTAAACCCCTTTCTACTCAGCTTCTTGTAACTTTTGTTTTCTAAAACATGCCTCTCCTGCTTCTCATCTCCGGCTTCTTTCTGATTTGTATACTACTTTCTCAAATTGAAATTTTCCAATTTGAATAGCATATATGTCACTTAAGACCAAACAAGCACTTAAAGTAATTACATAAGACATCCTTATCAGTGCAATGTGCACGAAATAGTTCCAAATGAATGGCAAATGGGAGACATAATAGAGATAGCTCCAAGGCATTCATCACATTTTCATGGATGCAAGAGTACTGATGGAGCAGTAATAATAACTGTCATTTATAAGACCACTGTTATAGACAAAAATTGCTAGCAGATGTTTACATAGGCCAGATAGCATCTAGATGAATATTCTTCACTAAATACATTTTTTCAAAACCTTGCAAAATTTATTTCATAACATTAATTAAAACATTTAATTTCTGGGCCTGAAAATAGCCCAGAGCTGTGAGTTCTGTCACATAAAAAATTCCTGAAGAAACCTGAAGTGCAAACCACACCTATTTGTCTATCTACAAAGTCAGAAGAGAATAAATACTCCATTCCCTTTCCATGCCACTGTCTCCCCCTGTTCCAATATGTTATACCTCTTCTATCCCTTTGAAGTCTTTCCAAACACATAACCTAAGTCTGCAGATTATATGATTGACTAAGTATCCTCAAAATGGAAAACATAAAAAAAACTAGGTAAAGAAGGCCAACAAAGAGCCCTAAGCAACACAGTGCATGTACTATAATGTCCTTCTTCAGACAAAATTTAAAAATTACCTTGATTCATAGAGTTGAGACTTTGAAATTACTTTGGTTATGAACAAAAGTAATTCTGATTTTTCTTTTTAGAAGAGCACTATTTTCTTTTTTAAATCCAAAATTAACACTTTGCTCGTCTATTTCAATAGTATAAAGTGGGTATATTATACCAAAATCCTGTAAAGCTGTCCTGAGAATTTTCATTTTAAAGTGGACAAAATATCAAGGACCTAGTTAAAACTGTGAGTCTTCTACCATTGTAAGGTGAAATCCAAAAAGATTTTTGCTTGTCTAAAACAAAAGCTCCTGTGGAGACCTTCCAAATTTTAAACTGACCTAGGGAAGCCATTTTAGGGACATGGATCCTAAATCTCCCTCCATTAATAATCCTCACTAACATTTGCAGTCTGGATTCTAGCTTTGCTTAACTTCTGTATTTAATCAAGTCTCCAGCTGACCATGGTTAAACCCATGGCTACCCTACAAATTAGCATGTATCAGTTTCCATCAGCATCAAGCTTGGTATGCTCTTCCTACACTCCTGTTGTCACCACACACAAAAGAGTATGAGTTAACTAAGGGGTGTTGTCCAGTGGGGAGTTACAAAAAAAACCAAAAACCTGTACTCCATAATGAAAGGGAAATAAACTTTGCTTCTTCTTTCTTTGGGCTGCAATCATAAAGAACTGGCCTAGGGAGGAGCTGTGAGAGCACAGAGTACCACAGTGGAAATATTTGCAGACAGAGGAAACTGTAGCTTGTAAATGTTATGGCTAGCTCTGGGAGGTGATGAGTGAGGTTATATTGTCATACTGAAGCTTAGCAGAGACGCAGGAGAACCAAGAAGGAGCACATGGGCTTTTCAAATCTACTCCAAATGTCACCTTAACATTTACAGAGCTGTATACAACTGTTTGGGAAGAAATTTCTGGCAAGACTAAGGGTAGAAGAATTATTGCTCCTCAATGTCAAAGACCATAATGGGACAACCTGCTACTAAAATCATAGTTTAAGAGTTTGCATTGCCACAGGTGGGTCAGTTTAGAAAGTGGCATGACTTCTGTTTAATTCAAACATCTCTGAGTCCTCTTCATGGCACTGTGAAGCTACATGAAGCATTTGATCCTTACCTTCTGAGTAGTGCTCACTGAGAAAGGGAGATTGCAACAAAAAAAGTTTGGTTTATCTCAGTGTACAGTGAAAAAGACAGGTAGCAGACACAATTGGTAGCAAGGGAAAATTAAAAAAAATTTTAAGGAAGAATAACACAAAGAGGGTTGCCCCACATTGCAACAGCACAGCTGTAGTAACTACAATCCTGGAAATTTTCAAAATTCAACAGGATAATCCCTTTAACAATCAATTCTGCCTTTCAATTTGATCTCACTTAAAGCAGGTGGTTGGAACTTCCAGAGATCTCTTTCAACCATGACTATATTCTATGATTTCACTGGATATTGCACCTTTTCACTGACATCACCTTACACCTGCAAATTGCTACTGATTTGAGATGGAAAAGGTTTTGTCTTGTGAGTTATTGCATTGAGGGGAATGCATGTTAGAGCATATAAGATTCAAAACACTGCTTTCCTACAGCCACTGTATGTCCTTGGGCAAATTCTTTACCCCAGCTGTATCATCTCTGAGCCTTTACAGTTTGGAACCAAACATACTATGACACTGCTGGAGACATCTGATTGTTGTGCTTTCAGTCCTTTTCTCCCATCATATGGAAAAACTACTAAAAAGGCAGTTATCATGGCTTGGTGTCCTAGATTACAATATAGATGTATTTAAGTATTCTATTACCACAAGCTGTAGGGCATTAGCTGTTATCTCCTGCTATGACTCACCCCTGATAACAGACAATGGGCCAGCAAGAACTCATGGACTTATCCAATTGTGAGATGCTCCACCCAGGAGGGAGGAGCCAAGCATTCCCACCTGGATATAACCTGGCCTTGGAACTGCCCAAGTCAGCCCTGTCTACTGGGTTCCCAGAGGACAAGAGCTACCACTGGACCTTCAGGTGGAGACCAGACCTTCCACAGGATCACTGCTTCAACTGAACTACTTCACTTGGACTGCTACCACCACCCTAACAGGGTGTCAGGTTGTATCTGACTTTGTCAGTATTTTTCCTTGTATTATTGCACTTGTTTTTTTCAAATTTTCCTATTAAATTTATAATCCTGACTTGTGATCTCCCACTGGTTTGTTTTCAAGCTAATACACTTGTATGTGTGTATTCTTTGCTGGGTGAAAAATTGGCTGGATGGCCAAGCCCAGGGAGTGGTGGTCAATGGAATCCAGTTGGTGGCCAGTTGCACATGTTGTTCCCCAGGGCTCAGCGTCAAGGCCAGTTCTGTTTAATAGCTTTATCAAAGATCTGGATAAGAGATCAAGTTCATCCTCAGTTAGAGTAAAGGGCACACTAAGTTGGGTGGGAATTCTGATCTGTTGGAGGGTAGGAAAGGATGTGGACAGACTGGAACAACGGGCTGAGGCCAACAGCATGAGGTTCAATACAGCAAAGTACAACACCCCTGTGTGGTGCTACAGGCTTGGGGAAGAGTAGTTCCAGTACTGTTCAACAGAAAGGGATTTGGGGGTGCTGGTTAAAGGGCAGCTGAACATGAGCCAGCAGTGTGCCCAGGTGGCAAATGGCATCTTGGCCTGCATCAAAAACAGTGTGGCCAGTAGGACTAAAGCAGTCACTGGCCCTCTGTACTCAACACTGTTGAGGCCACACCACAAGTGCTGTGCTCAGTTTTGGGCCACTCACTTCAAAAAGCACACTGAGGTGCTGGAGCATGTCCAGAGAAGGGCAATGAAGCTTGTGAAGGATCTGGAGCACAAGTCTGATGAGGAGCATCTAAGGGAGCTGAGGTTTAGTCTGGAGCAAAGGAGGCTCAAGAAGGACCTCACTGCTCTGTACAACTCCCTGAAAGGAGGTTGTGGTGAGCTGGGGCTTGGTCTCCTCTGCCATGTCTCAAGTGAAAGGATGAGAGGAAATGAAAGTTCTGCCAGGGGAGGCTGAGATTTGATATTAGAATTTTTTTTTTCACTGGAAGAGTGGTTAGGCATTGGAATAACTTGTCCAAGGAAGTGGAAGAGTCACCATCCCTGGAAGTGTTCAAGAGACATCTGGATGTGGCACTTGGGAATATGGCTTAGGGGTGATTATGATGCTGCTGGGTTGACAGTTGGACTAGATGACCTTGAAGGTCTCTTTCAATCCTGATGATTCTTTGATTCTGTGATCATCAGTCTGTCATCTTTGAAAAGTAAGGCTGTAATGAAAACTACATTCATAACCTTCTTAAAATCCATTAACACCCTCTCCTCAGTTCTGTTTTACCAATACTGGAAAGAAAAACTAACTGATATTGCCTCTGGCTGTTGGTCTAAGGAAAGTTCACAGCATGGACTAGACAACCCTCAATTTCATTTTCTTCTTTTCCTCACCTGACAGCCCCAAATCCCTGAACTTTGTAAATTCCTGGAAGAGGTGCAGTAGTGGAACATGGGGCAAATGGAAAACACTGGTCTCCAAACCATAGGTCAAACTTGTCTACATCACCTTAGTTTTGAAAAAGAAAATCTCTTCAACCCAATCAGTGATTTAGGAAGGAGCAGAAGTGAGACACTGCCATGCTGAAAACAAGTAGGCAGGGGAACAAGGTTAACTATTTACAACTCATGTAAGGCCAGCAGCTTCATGGAGAAAAGAATGTCACAACACTCACAAAGACTGGTAAATAGGTCATCTGTCAAGAGAAGCCTGATACAACAGAGCAGATAGCGATTAGGAGGGTAACAACAGCATACATGCTGTGGAAAAATACATGATAATATGTAATTTGGGCTTTCAAACTACAACTTCCAAACCTAAAATACAAGATAAACTAAGCTGAGTTTATAATACCAGGATCTGGAGGAAGGTCCCTTCAGAGCCTTTTCTTCTCCTATTGCAGATCTGCTGTCTTCCCTAAAAACTTTCACAAAACCACTAATCCCAGGGCGGTGACCATCTGCGAGCAATGCTCAGTCAGTGCAGCACACACAGTGCCAAGTGACACTGATTTTCAGGCACCACACAGGCACTGTCCATTCCTAATGAAGTCATCAGCAGAGATGCAACAGCCAGATCTGCTCACCCAGCTAATTGCAACCACTGCTCAATTATCAGAACCATGTTAAAGAGGAAAAAAGAAGCAGAAACTAGTAGCTGGCATGGAATGGCAGTTGATATTGCCAGGATCATGAAAGCTGAAGCATGAGATACGTGTTCAAGCCTGCAAATTTCACTAGCAGATAAAAGAAATTTAGTCTTACTTTCAAGAGGCACTGTCTTTTGAAAACATGATTGTACCACAGACCAAATTCCACTGTACAACTCTGGTACTTGAAGATAGTTGGGGGGTTTTTTGTTTGGTCTTTTTTAATAAAAGGAATTTCAGATTAAAAAAGGAAAAAAAAAGAATTGGCATGGGCATGTAAGGTGTTTATGTACTAATGATGACCCAAATTACATGGAATTTCAGTGGTTGGACAATTACAGAAATGTCCATGAGCCGTCCCTCTCTGGCTCCAAACATGACCAAGTGCAGTTTCTGTCTTAAAAAATCAGTGTCTTTTGGTAAGGACACATTTAGAAATTCATAGTCCATAACACTGGTTATTAATTATTCAAAGTCACACTGATACCTGATGGATTTTTGTTCCTTTTTTCTATATCCTTTTTATATATTTTATACCCTTTCCTCATGCCCTTTAAAAACACTCCTTGTACCTTAGCCCTACATGTTTATTACCCTTGTAGTCTGATATTTAGCTTAGTTTGGGGGTTCTCTGGGGGCAGGAGACAAAACATGCATACTATCTCAAAACCAGAGGCTCCAACCTTGGATGGAGCCTCCTCTCTGGAACACGTTTTTGTAAACTAGGCTGCAGTCTCACTTGTTGGGGGAGTAATTAGAATAGGGGGCCAATTACCTCATTTATTAAGTTTCTTATTGGGAAATTTTAGGTAGATATGCTCATTTGCTAATTTGTGAGGTCTGTAAAATTGTATATGCATTGTACGTGGGGTGTGCTGCTCAGCGTGATTCCACCTTTGACCAGTTATGCACCTGGGATCCTACTAAAACCAAAGTAATACCCTTTTCCCTGCACTGCTGTGTCTGCCTCTTATTTTTACCAGCTTTAAGGCATCAACACAGTTATTAAACTCCGACAACCCATCTCAAATGCCAAAGGCTGCAGTGCATGATCTATGGGGCAGGACTGTGTACTGGTCCAAGTGCCTGCACTGGCATTCAGTGAATCGGTTTACACGCATCTAGTGGCCAGTACAAACCCTCAGTTCAAAACTCAAAGATTTGGGTTCATGGAGAAGAAAGTTCCATTAATATTTTTCATCTCTGAGCTCCAAGGGCCTCCACGGATTTGATGGGAATTGTAAATTATACTAAATCCTGCTTCTTGTGGAAGCTGTAAATATTTAGTCAGCATTGGCAACTTCTATGAGATTCTCCAGTCAAAAGAACTGTAGAAGTATGAATTAGACAGCAGCTGTGACCCTAAAACTTTCACATTCACCATTGTGCAGCCCATCTTATTCACTTTGAAATTTAGGGCAGCAGTCAGAATGTAATGAAGAGTGTCATGCTCCAAAAGCATCAGCCTGATGCCACAGTTTAGCAAAGCTTAATTTTCTTCAGCTGCTTCTATCATAGACTTACTGAGATAGCTCCTGAGGCCTGAGACTATTCCTATTCAAAACAAGACTGGCCAAATCTTGAAATCACCAGGTATCTTAGACAGAAAATGCCATTTATGTTCAGAAGACTTTCAGATCACATTCTATGGTAGCTATGATCTCTCCTCCTCCTAACTGAAATTGGAAAGCTATCACATCATCACCCCATATCAAGACACCTGCATCCACTAACAGATAAGATGTAATAATGTACCCACATCCTGTATTGTTCTCTTTATACGAGACATAATTAAAAACTCCAAGTTAAGAAAGCTTTAATGGTGAATAACCTGCTATTTATCCTGTCTAAAGCACTTCTGTCCACTATAATACAGCCCAGAGGGACATTTAGTCTCTGTCTCTGGGTTGCTAGCAGCAAACTAGATGCAGTGTATTCTATTGCATTTCTGATCCATTAGATCGAATTATGTCAGATTAAATGCAGCCTGTCAGGGAAGAGGGTCTTCTCAGACCTGTAACTGCCTCAACATAAAATTCAATATCTGCTTATCAGTGACTGCACCTCCTGCATGACATCCCTTTCCATACACCTCCACTCAGTGCTAGGCAGCACACCTGCAGAACGAACTGCCTGGGAAGGAACTCTACCATGAGTTGTCAAGTAATAAAAAGCTTCACTTCACTGTAGTCTTCTGGGTGTATTTCTCTAGGTTTCTGAATAATCCCTTTATGAGATTGAGAGCCTGGAATAACTGCAGAAAAATAGCAAAGATTGGTTCTCCTACCACATTAGGGTTAGTCCTTGTATTGTTCAGAAAAGCATTAAGGATGGTACAGCTGATATCTCTGTCACAAGGGTGGGATGATACATCCAAACATCAACCACTCATTCCCAAAGATCAGAGTTCAGAAATTCCTTAGACAAGCAGGAATTTTTTAATCTCAACCTAAGACAGGTTTTTCCACATCCTAAAATCACTGTTTAGAATGACCTGCCTGAGCTCTGAGGAAGTCTGGGACAAGGGGAGGAATAAAGCTACCCATCACAAGTATGACATGTTTGCTAATCTGGGTGGCAGACAAAGTTCAATCTCTAAGAATGGATTCTGAATCCTAATAAATACTTAGGTGTTTGAAAAAACATCAACAGCCAGAGTCTTAATACTTTTTACAGTGGAAAAAACAGTTTACTTTCACCTAAAATATCTCCTAGGCCCAGAAGTGCAGAAGAGATGGAACTAGGACACTAAATTGCAAAAGCCATCCCATTTAGCTAAAGTGGGATCACAGGTAAGGTCAGGGCAGTTAATCACTACCCATTTGCTGAAAATTACTCATAAAGGATATTAGATGCACAATTCTTTTGCAGCAATTGGCTCTTGTTGATATTAATATGAAATAGGTGTCCAGTAAGAGTTACCTCAGTAACCAAAGGAAGGAAATTAATCAGAACAAAGATGGAAGCCAAGGCAAGTTTGGGGGATGACCAGTTAGGATATACGTTTGGAGGACTGGCGAATGCTTTCACATGTATTTTTTGGCCAAATCTCCAAAGTGTATCAGAGAAAGTGAGATTATTAGAACAGTCAAACACAATTTAACAAAGTATGGTAAAAGCAGATGGGAGCGTGGCTATCAGATTAGCTTTGTATAAAGGCTGTGGCAAATCCATCATGAGGTTTTCCAGGCTCTGAGAAAGCCTGACCAGAGCTGGCCCTACAAGCAAATTGTTTACTTCAAAGCTGAAAATTTTCTCTTCCCTTATTATACAAGACTGAAAAAGTGGTGGGGAAGAGAGTCTGACACGTCCTGCTTTTTCAGATGTAAAAGTCATTATTCATTACCAGTTGAAACTGGGGGAAAAGAAAAGAAAGTAATTACTTCCAGAGGCATTCTTTCAGTTTTTCCACTACTTGCTGCTAGCCCCTTCTCTTGGGCTGTGTGCACTCTGCACCCCCACTGCTTCTGTACCCACAGAGAAGGGATGATGAGAAAGCTGAGCTGCAACTCTGCAAAGGCAGCCTTCAGCTGCAGGGAGAACAGTCTGGCTGGTGCACAGGCAAGCATGAGTAGTCAGGAACAGCCTCACGGGTGTGCCCCTCTCATCTGCCCACATTTCAAAGGAGTCACACAATCAAGCGCAGGAGACAACAAGCCCTCCAAGTCCTACAAGGACAGAGCAGTAGGGGAAGCCAACAGCTGTTACTTGTGGCTGAAGCATGACAGTGGAATCTCCTGCGAAATTGGTATCAAGCCTTAGTGTCCCGGATGGCTGCCAATTTGAAAAAATATTTGTGACACCATCCAGAAGCCTTCCCACAGGAGATGTAAAGTTGAATTACAGAAGATGAACTCATAGTGTGGAAGTTTCCACATTCTAAAGGATCCTGTACAATTTCAGAAATTATTTAGACCAATATTATTTCATAACACCAGGAACTGTTTGAGCCTGAGTGTAACAGATGCCTATTGAGATACCTTCAGTTTAAAACTGAGTATGTGGCAAAAAATAATCTAAACCAAATTATCTATATGTACTTCACATACAGATATCCCCCTCCTACTGTCTGTGGCATCAGAATATGGTATTTATTTTTTCAAATCTTTCATGTTTTTCTTTCTCCTGTTACTTTGCAAAATTCCAATACAAAGAACCGCAAAAACAGCAAGCTACCTGCACCAGCAAATAAACAAAGCACATCAGAAAATTCCTTCCTGCAAACTGAAATAGAATTTCGCTACATTTTTCAAACCTGTTCTTCTTCCAATTTCCATCCAACTTTGGAAAAAAACAAATCCCACACAGTACTTCCAAATACACAGTATCATAATCCCCTTTATGACAGTTAAGGGCTGACTTACTCTTAACAGCAATTTTATCAAGTCAGAACAAGATTCTGCACAATAGCAAGGCAACAAGAGCTGTATCTAGCCACACTGCACCCTTTCCCCTGGGAAACACAGCTACACCTATAGCCACTTGGCCTTACAGAACATATAATTTCTTTATGCTGCATGAACATCCTCCTGTGTTAGCCAGACTGAATACCACAAAGGGAGGAATACCGCTGAATAATCAAGGCTTCCCTTGTATTTTCCTACGGCAGGCAAAGCTCTCACTCTTCCAAACAAAGCCAAGCGCTGAGCAACCAGAGTTCAAGATACATTTGGGCAATACTCTCAGATACATGGTATGATTTTTGGGGTTGTCCTTTGCTGGGCTAGGAGGTAGATCCGACAATCCTTGTGGGTCCCTTCCAGCTCAGGATATTCTACGATTCTGTGATCTATGATGTTTAAACTGCCATCTAATGGTGAAACTGTAACTTTGAAGCAGGCAGAGCACACAGCACACAAAGAAAGAAATGCTGCTTTGGCCTGCAGCTCTTGGATTCAGATTGACAATCACCTTTCTCAGCAACATTTAATTTTATGCTGCTTCCTATAGCACTGGCTGCTGGTGAAGCAAAACTGTGTGTTTTAAGTGACAAAACGTATCTTCGTCAGTGATCTGATTATTGTCTCAAACTGCCAGATTTGATTCCCAGTTTTATGCCATAGATAAGAGACTGCACAATAAAGAATATAATAATGCCAAAGTTCAGGCCTGGATTTTTTGAGGACTGATAATGTAATCTTAATTTCTGATGAAAAAACTACCAACATTGAACAAGTGCAGAAATGCTGAGTTAAACCATCTAAATTACTCTAGTGATACACATTTACTGGACATTTCAGCTATTCCAGAAACAAATCACTTTCAGTCATCTATCATTTACCTCATAATCTGGTGGTACAGGTTCCAAATTGCTTTCCTTCTGACTCAAGTATGGACAGAATCTGTGGCCTTGTTATGCACCAAAACCAAAGGAAGCTAGTTCAGACAGGTCAGTATTTCCTTTTCCACTTTGCTTAAACTATAATTAATAGTACCTCTTTGTTATGTTTCCACTGATCCCCTAATAATTGTAGAATCATACGAAGTCACATTTATTTGATCTGAAAGTAGGAAACAATTCCATTTACCTCTCTTCAACAACACATTTTAGATTCTCACTTAAGCAATCATTACAAAGTAAACCAAATATATTAAAAGGAGATCGCAAATGGAAAAATAAAACCTAATAAACCCTTGTATTGAGCGTACTATGTGTCAGGCACAGACGCATTTGGAATCCACTTCTGACAGGTTACTGACATCTAATTCCACATTATCACCAAAGACAGCTCAATTTACTCCCCTTTTTAATGTGCAAGTGAGGGCCTGTGAAAGCTGTCAGACTCGTGACGAAGGACAAGTACCTAGGATATATATAGGAAAAATGCTTCCTTCATGTAACACTCCAAGTCTTTCAAGAGTTTAGAAAGTCAGAGCTTAATACGTGAGCCATCATTGCCCATGTCACTGGAGAAAACGCATGTTAAGCTCTTCACCCACAGAAGCAGGCATGTGGCCTTTCTTGCACAAAGAGAGAAACACTTCTCTCTATTTTCAATATAAAGTGAATCACAGGCTCCCACACTGTGCTCAGTCATGATCCTGAAAGTTCATTACAATGTCTGAACTTTGAACAGCATGCTCTGCTTTCTCCTCATGGTTCCTGTAGGGCTGCAAGGGTATGGGGGGAGTCCAGAGCATGGAAAATCTGTGTGTATTTAGGAAATAATACACTTCAGTATACATAGCAAGTCTATTTGAAGACAACAAAATATCAAACCTTTCCCCAAAAGGGTTGCTAGTAGCAATTCAGCACATCAAGCGAGCCAGCAGTTGCTGGGGAGCAGAGCAGGCAATGGGGGTGCAGAGGCCATGGGCCGCAGGGAGTGGTGCACTTGCTCTGACACTCTGGGGACACCGTGAGGGGTGCATGGCAGTGCTGCCTGAGGCCATTAGATGGCGAAGGAGGCTGCAATTGTCTCCTCATTTGCGCCACTAGCGCTGAGTACTTGCTATGTGTTTTTTTCAAGGAACAGCAGTGTGGCTCCTTCTGAGGTGGAAGAGAAAGCAGAGACCGCAACAAATCCCAGTTGGTTTTCTGTGCAATGTCACTGCCACCAGCTGTCAGTCTCACTTGCTGGACAATGTCCCAAGTTTCCACTTGCATCTGCACAAGTTCTGGATCAGCAAGGGCTATTTCAAAAGAAGCTTTTCCTAATTTATACCTGGAAAGGATTAGACACAGCTGTACATCACAAAGCAACCACACAGAACTGTTTTCTAAAATAAGCAGCTAACGTACTCTGACCAAAGAAGCAAAAGAGTAGGTCTCCTAATAGGATGGTTTTCCTGTCCTTGATTCCTGTTATTTGGAGTCCTCCACATGATTTCAAAGCATTAAAGTGCATTCAGGAATGTCTTTTGAACTGGCCTACTCTCACAGCAGAAACTGAGACAAAAATAGGAGACAGCTCATCCACTGTCACATTGCAAAGCCAGAACAGTGCAGGGGCACAACCCACTGTCCACCAACTGGGCTGCTGCCCCCCACTTTTTGGATGATCCAAGAGCTACCTGCCACATTGTTGTACTCTTCATCGGACAGACCCTGAAAAATTCCCAAAATATCAAACAAGTCAAAATAATTATGAGGTCAATAATTCCTTTGGAAACTGGAAAATAATCCAGAAGCCTAAAATAATCTAAATCTGTAACGGAAAGGGGACTGATCTTGACATCACTTGAAACATAGATGGTAAGACTCTATAGATACAACACCTGTTTCTCTTTCAAATTCTGCAGATAGGGAGAGACTCAAAAGGCAGAGAATTGAGGCACAAGACAATTTTTTAAGATTTCAATTAGCCTTTTTTTTGGACTGGGGTTTATTTACTGCAGAGTTAAGCATCTCTCATAGTTACAGATTCTCTATTTATATCTGCTAACTGTGCAAATTTCCTGGTTCTCTGACTCCAGACCAGCTGCTGGGCACAGCTGTGCTCCAACAAAGGCACCAAAACCAGCAGGATTGCTGTGGGACTGTCATACTTCCCTAATTTCATCTGCATCTGGAAGAGGAAATCACAGTGCTTTTCTCACCCACTCCTGACACAGCTCAACAGAACACCACCAATGTAAATAAAAATAAAAAAAAACAACCCTCAGCGATAGATTGCCAGTGTGAGAAGCTCCCAAGCTTCCACAGCTTTTAAACATTGCACTAAAACTTCCTGCACAACATACAAGGTTGCGAACACGAAGAATACAGGAATCTAAGTGAACAATCATCTGCAAAAGTTTTAGACAGAGCAGAGAACATCCTGCAGGCAATTAGACACATGGAGAGATCAAAGCACAGAATTGCAAGCAAGACAGAGTCTGGTGACAAAGAAGCTTCTGGTCAGTGGGAAGAGGGGGAAGTAAAAGCAAAGCAGCCAGGCAGAGCACAAAGGTGCCTCAGAACACACTGCAGGCTGTATGACCACATATGGTGCTGTGTGGCATCTCAGTCTTGAAGCAGGTTTTAGAATGCAAATTTCATATTTCTGTGGGCATCAAGCTCAAGGATGCAGCAAGGTCAAGCCTGTACCTAACAGAGAATACTGGCATATCCTCCTCCTAGCATGCAGTACTGGCTACCTGAAGCTTGTCCCTGCTTCCCCCCACCCACTGGCTGTCCTGAAAACCATCCTTACTTAATGGCCACTTCCCACCCTAAGCACCTTACTTAGATATTTGGATTTTACTCGAAGAGGTGATGGGCCCCTAAGCACTACAGGGGGCAAGGCTGGGGGTTGTCAGGATTTAATGCTTTTATTCATTAAAACCTCATTGATTTGCCGAAGACTGAACAAAGCCCATAGCAGAGCAGGACTAAATGCAAGTGAACTAAGTGGTTTTGGTTTTGTTGTTGTTTTGGGGGTTTATGCAGATGACCAATATTTGGAATGACAGCTTGTCAGTCAGAGAAGCCTCTGTCCTCCATCTGCCACAAAGATGAACAGTTAGCAGCATACTTGCTGCTTCTGTTCATGCACTGGCTGGAGAGAATGAGCCTTACAGTAGGCGCTCCTTACCAGCAACCTGGAAACAATACATGCTCCTGTTCTCCAGGCTTCTCTTTGTCACATGAGTCTGTGAATACCTTTTCTAATTGAGATTTGAGTTTGAGATCGTTTCTTTTGCAACAACTTTTCCCTACAGTGCATTTGAAAAAACCTTCTCTAACAACAGCCTTTTCTCGTCTGGTAAGGTAACACATACCACATAATATTGTTTCTAATTTGCCTAAACATGGAGTTTGTTCCACAATTCTCTGAAATCTAACAAAAAAGCTGAGGTATCAAAATGTTGTTATTTTTTCACCATTAACTATTCTACCCCTCCAAATTCAGCATGAGTTATTGTAACAACTAATTACGATAAGAATCAAATAAAACTTACTTTGGTATTCAGTGTCTTGCATGTCATATAAATTTATTCATGTACTCACTAATTAGGAAAACACATCCAGTCATTAACAGGATTTAGAAAGGAAAATAGGTCTTTTGAAGCTGGAGGACATTTCCAGGTTATCATTCTGAGGTATACATTTCACAGATCCATACAAGCTAGAAGCAGAAGAGCTGGCTAAATCATGGAGCTCCCTTCCCTTCCTGTCCTCTTACAAAACATATTTCATTAAAGTGTAGCACGGCCTGGCCTTGCTCTGCCATTTTAGCCATCCTAACTTCCAATGTCTAACAGATGGGATTTCCACCCTTCTCTATGATTCCTGCTAGAGCAAAATAAAGCAAAAACAAACCCACCTCACTGTTGTGACGGTATGATATTCACCATTTTCCTTTCTTAATTTAACCCAATATTCCAGAATAAGTGTCCTATGAACTTCCTTAAGTAATTCCCCTTCCTTGGGAAGGCACTCCTCCCATCAGGGCTGATTCATCATCCTCTCCTCAGATTATCATTTTACCAAGCAGTATGTACTGAACTCTTCTAATCTTTCTCCATAACTCCTTATTTCAGCCTCTTGATTATATATCAACTTATTTTGCCAATTTTCTTCGTATTGTTGGATTTCAGTCTAAGCTGCTCAACAGTGCTTTCTTTACACATTTTATACTCATATTTCTTGAATCTACATTTCTACTTGTGTGACTAGGAATACTTCTAACTAGCACAGGTGTAGCTAAGTACCCAAAGACACTTCACTAGTACACAATTTAAGTGGTGAGGAGTTGATATTCAGGCTTTATTATCTTGGCAAAGGTCAATGGGTAAAACTATTTAAGGCTCCTTTCTTGTGTGCTCTGTAAATCTCATATCACTATTGAGTTAAATACATCCAGCCAATCGCTGACACACCATACAAAATTTCATCATTTGTTTAGTGCTTTACAAAGGGCAATGAATAATTTTACCTTTTCAATGCCAAAGAAACTAGAAAGTTTTTTCCCCTTGAGTGGCTCAAGTACTACAGTGTTTTATCTATAAAAGGTTGCTTGTGTACCTCAAAAAAATACAGCATTATGTCTCGACAGCCACACAAGGATTGCATTAGCATTGCAGGTGTAGAAAAGTAGCATAAGACAGAAAGTCACTGCTATTTTAGAAAAAAATCTCTGACCTTTAAGGATTTTTAATACACATTGGGGGTCTAGGCAATGTTGGTTTTTTGGGGATATGAACTCAAATTACCAACAAAACAACACCAAGAGCTGCCCCCGTTTCTGTACTGATGAAAAATAAAATAGTATTTTATTCTGTGTCAAGTAGCAATAACAGGAAAATTAGCTAGATAACACAAAACTAAGTATCATTCATTAGGTTAGGTTTTCTACCTGTTCTCATGGCAGGATGTCCATTAAACGTAAGAAAAACTATTAAACAGAAGGACAAATATTAGCCAAAAATACACATCTTGCTAATCTTCAGCTTTTCTCATCCTAGAATCTGAAACTCTTAGTGATTCATTAATTTTTCCACATTGCAACCCTTTTTATGATTTTGGAGATTCTTAGATATCAGGCTTTTGGGGGAGTTTTTTCTTGTGCAGCTGGGGAAGATAAGGCACAGAAATATGAACTCGCCTGTAGTAATAAAAGCCAGAAATAGAATCCTAAGGCATGTCCACACTTTATACTTTTGTGAAGCACCAAATTAGTGATGTCCCATGTATGTCAAGGCTTGTCTTGTGAGAAGCCCTGATCAGACTTCCTCATTAGCCTGGCAGTGACGCTGCACTGACATAACAATTCACTGCTCATCTGCAGGTAGTGCCACTGTACCAGTCAGCAGATGGTCTTGCAAAGCAACCAGGTCTACACACAGTGTAGCACAGGATGCTCTGTGCCCAATGCACTGCAGCACACCTGAACAGAATCTCTATGGCAGCTTTGCAAAGATTTCCAAGTAACAGCATTCCTTGTGCTTTTACTGTGGTCCAGGGGAAATCACTGTCTTTTAGCTCTCATTGTCAAATAACATTTTCTTAATCTTTATTTATTCCTTAAGTTAAGGCTTATACAACTTCAGTTTGCCTTATAAGCACACCTACTAACTTCCTCCATGTATTAGTCAGTTGTAGACCCCTGGATTCTGATCAGACACACAGGGAATGATAGCTGAGTGAGCAATGCTGGGTTAGAGAGAGGCTGACCCGTGGGGAGCTCTATGGTAATCAGCTTTTCATTACTGCATGCTGAAAAGCCAAAGTGATTCATGAGTGCTCTTCTGAGTGGCAAAACAGGAAAGAAAGAGAAGATGAAGGAACTCTGGTTCTGATATGAATTACCTCTATCCTATCACAGTATGGAAGTATTTATCTCTGGGAACTGCTAACCAAATATCCCACGATTATATTACCAAGTCTGCAGAGATCTGCAAGTATTATTTTAGAGACATCAGATAGCTTTTTCAAGGTGGAAAGAGTAGCTTAGTGACCTAAGAGTCTAATGACTAAATTAGGCGATATCTTAGATTCAGACACTCAAATCCCAGTAAATGAAACCCTCTCAAAGTCAGGGTCTGTGGCTAACTAGTTTTGTGATCTTGAATCTTACTGTAGGTGCCTTAATAGTTCTATATCACAGTTTCCCAAAATATAAAATTATGATGGTATCAATCTCCTTTTGGAAATACTCTGCGTAAGGGGAAAAATGGCACTTGTTTGTAGAGTATTATCAATTTGCATCCTTATGAATAGTTTAACGTGGATTTATTTAGCGTATTCTGATAGCCCAAAGACAGGTAGAGATACCTGGCTTACTCCCAGCTATGACCTTGTCTGTTCATTTTAAATTTGAAGGGTCCCCCATGATTTATCTGTATGCAAGGGTACAAGAATTCACCCAAGCCCCTATCTCTGGCTTCTACAAAGAGAGGGGTAAAACTGTGATATTTGGAAGGCCCCACAATACTATGGCAGAGAACAGCCTAAAGTCCATTGCCAACCCATATTTCAGACGGGTTACAGTTCACTGCCTGAACAGAAAAAATCTCAGCCCCGGACACAAACAAGCCTAATGCCAGGACCCCCCACTCCTGGTTTTATCTAAGTGTTCTTCCTTCCTGCCCTGAAGCTCTCCTAGGTAGCCTTCACCAGGAAACTGCTCAAGTGTTTAATCCAGAATCAATGCTGAAGCAGGAAAAAACATAATACACAATTATCTGCAGGCACCCAAACAGACGCTGAATTACAGTTCTTGACGTGCACAATCTCTTCAGTGCCTAACAGGATACTCCTTTTCAAACTATTCTATAATCAAGGGATCAACATAGGGAAAGAAAGTTTTGGGTGCCACCCAGATAATTAGGATTTTATTGATCAACACTTTGATGGAGGACATTGATCAAACCTCTCCACAATGTGAGTGAAAGGGTGTCTAGGATAACCAACTCACAGCAAAAGGGACATGGCAGCTGTTTCAAAGATGCTTCTCCTAGAAGATTTAATGACTGAGCCTTGGCTGGTGGCACACACTAAGGTAGGCACTGTATGCAACACACACATAGACACACAAAGAAAGGTAAATTATCTGCATTTTAATTTTTACAGCTTCTAGAAAAAACAACAATGTAAAAGAGAATAGATGGCTCAGCAAATCGTCACCAGCCAGGAGGAAAAGACAAAAGAAAAAAGAAATCACAGCAGTGTAAATCAGCCGGGGAGAAATGGCTAAATGAGGATGCTGATTGCTAATCTACATCCTGTCACTCTGACTTTATAAGCAGGTGAGCTCAAGAGGCCATGTGTGCAAAAGCAGCCCAATAAAATCACTGTTTTTCCCAATCTCATCTGTATTCACAGTGGACCAGGTTTTCGCTTTATGGCTGCAATGTTCCTGTTTCTTCTGCAGGTCCATTAGCACTGTGCACATTGCACAGTCAATATCAATTCCAGCCTACACTTTTCTGCCTTTTTTATTTGGACACAAGTCCTTCTGTCTGCTGGATTCATTACTCTTCGACATGGCTATTTGTAGTCTCCCTTTATGTTTTGATTATTTTTTAAAGCAGCCCAAGTGCCTTTGACTTGAAATACAAAAATTAAAAGACACAGTGAAAGCAAAGTGAGGCATCTAAAAAATGTCACGATAAATCACTTCTCTTTCTCTTTAATCTTTTTGGTTTTCCATAATTACTTTACCCAAAGAGTTTGCAGGCTATAACATGACCCCCCAGCCAAAAAGAAAGATACCAGACTTTTGTTTGACAAAGCTCTATTCATTCCTTTCCTTGTCCTCTTTTCCCACATCCCAAGAAATGGGATTTTCCTTCCAGGAAAATTCCTTGCTCTTCTGTACCAGACAGAAAAGTGAAACTTGATCAAACTGGAAGGTGGCAGAAGGAATCTGGCAGGCTTAGGGGAATAGCATACAAGCATTTGAACAAGATACAGAACCATGATGTTGCCTCAGTAAAAGGGAGGGCAACAGACTGGGACAGGACTCAATGTCCACCCTGCTGAATTCTGGACCATCTCCACCTCTTTCACCAAGGGGGCCAAAGGCAGTTCCTTCACACCACAGTAGTGATCCCAGCATCAGACTGGGACTGGTGAAAAGGGAACTCCCACCTGTTACCTGTGCCTTACTTTATCCACACCTTTAGATGACCAACCCTACGTTTAACACAAAGAAAAGATGGAATTATTAAAAGCACAGCTTTGAGGCAAGCACCTTGGATGCAGTACTAAATCATTCTCCAGTAACACTTGACAGAGAGAGAAAGGCTAAAATTCAGCACTGGTCAGTCCTCCAAGGTGAGAGAACAATAATGCAAATGCAGAATAAAGGAAATTTGCACAAATTGGACATGCGAGCTGACCAGCAGAAATGGGGTAGCATTGATTTTTGGGGTTTGCATCAAAAAGCCAGATTGCAACAGAATATATGGTAATAAAATGGTAAAAATCTAGATGTTTCTATGACTCAGCACTGAACTGTTAAGCTTCTACCTCTAGGAACCAGAAAGTGTACACTAAGATTAGGGTAGGAACTTTAGATATTTTGAAATTTCTTAGTATGCCAAAAACCTTTCAACCAATTTTTTCTCTTCAGTCACAAACATTCTCAACACAGAGATTAAAAAAAAAAATACAGAATTATGAAATATTTGAGATGGTTTCTGTATTCTTGCTTCCTTCTCACAATTTAGCAAGCATGTGCCTTTTGCCAATCACTTGTTCTGGGGGAGACTTTGCAGCAGATGCATGTGGCAGATAAAACATGCAGCACAAACTCCATTTTGTTCTGCTCAGTTCAAACCCCCTTGCTCTGCTCCCTGGGCTGGGTGCACTAAGCTGCCTCATGGCTCTCTGTTTTCAGCAGTTTCACATACAAAGGAGAGGACATCAGAGCTTTAAAAGAGTTCCTCCTTTCACCATTCCACTTCACAGCTCTACCAAAGACCAGGCAAGTCAGAAAAACCGACCTGTTTTCTAACCTCTAATGCAAATACTCGTCCAAGAGATGACTAAGGTATATAAAGGCGAGGTACTCTATATATTTCTCATTCTAAGTACAAGCCTAGGGCTCCCAGAGCTGTCAATCTAACACGCTTTTCAACTGAGGGCTGAATTGTCATTTTCTATTTTACTCATTTAATGAAAGGTGGTGGATAAAAAAATCACTGCTTAAAATACCGTATTTTTCCTTTCTCAGCAGTTTGAAATGGGGCCTGTGGGTATTGGGGCAGCCAGACTTAACTAATTCCCCATGACTCTGTTTGAATCTTAAATTCTGGTGCTTTGATACAACTTCCAACAGTAATCTCCTTCAACCTTCCCTGTCCTTTCACTCCGTTTAGCAATACCACAACATGACGAACTACAATTCCTCCTTATTCGGAAATGGAAAAATGCTGTTTGTCATAAGAACACAAGATTGGTGTGGTAAGTAACCACCCCTACCCAAAGGGTCCAGGCTGACCACAAGAGGACCTTGCCCTAACAGGTAGAACGTCAGAAATCAAAAGCTGCAGGACATAAAAAATGGAAGCATCATGAGACCAACAGCACTTATTATGAAGCTGCTTTTCTTGTACATCCTCACTGCTGCTGTGTCACTTCAGTGGGAAGACTGTTGCCTTAATGTGATCGATATCTTCTGAGTTTTGTGTTTTATCTATCCACCTACTCACCACCTATTATCATCACAAAGCAGGAAGTCACTCTGAAACTCGTATTAGGATTCGACTTATGAGGATACAGTTTCCCTCTTCTGCACCTTGGTGTGGGAGGTCCAGACCCGGTAGCTGCCATCTGTCGCGTCGACTCCGCCTCCGATGAGTGGAGCTCCTCCTCCTCCTCCTCCTCAGAGGGATCCGGAGGCGGTACTGAGGTCTGAGACCTTCCCCCTCTTCCAGAAAGTTCTTCTAAGTTCTGTTATTGATTGGTTATCGTTCGTTATACCCTCCCCTTAAAAAGTTTTATTTGTTCTTTGTTCTGTATATCTTCCCCTTGGTTCTGTGTTATTATACCCCGTCTGATGCTCCGCCCCGTTTTCCCCTCCCTTAAAACCCCGTGTAACCAGCGAGCTATCGGGGTTGTGTGCCTGGTTTCTTTCCCTGGGGGCTCTCTGTACGTTCCCTCAATAAAGGAGAACACGAGGGAGACGCCACTCCCGCAACCTTTCGCTTCTCGTCCGTCTGTACCGCGCCGCGCCTGCCGCTCGTCAGGGGCTGTGCTCCCCTCGCCGTGACCCAGCCACGGCAGCAGAGGTGCCAGCCGAGCGGCGCCGAGACTGACCGCCAGCCGCTGCACCAATTTTAAACTCCTTGTTCTCGATTATCCGGGGTGGGGGGGG
>VZRM01001227.1:0-21171 GCA_013397955.1 Grantiella picta
GGCTGGGGTGGCACTGGATGACGTTTAAAGATCTCTTCCAACCAAAAACCATTCCGTAATTCTGTGATGCTTTACGAATGCTCAAGTTTGGTCACCATAAGAGGAAAACCTCAAAACAAGCCCATTAATCAGAGTAAGAAACAATAGCATTTCAGTAAATCTATTTTAAATCAGCACTGGATTCACTAATTCGTAGTGTGAGGCATCACAAACATGAGGATCTCTGAAGTAATACATTGTGATGGTGAATTTATAAAATAATCCTTAGTTGCCTCTCAGATAAAAAAGCCAACTGAGAACTTTTTGCACACACAGCGATTTTAATGTGATATCCTGGCCAGTTTCTCGTCTGGGTAATTACATTTCCTTATGAAAATTTCTCTGCAATTTACTAAGACATCACTTCATTTCCTGTCTTAAATCACAGAGGGTGTTAAACAGTTGCCATGTTTGACCAGAGAAGTGATGAAGTTATTCCCAAACAGCCACTCAAACAGGGTTAGTAGAACAAAAGACACTGGACTTGTTGTGGAAATTAAAATGAGCAAAAATAAGAATTGTGTGAGGTGCCCTTCCAGGATCTTTCACAGAGCTTTGAAAACTGGGAAAAATTTAAAAAAAAAAAAAATCCATTCCTTGTTAAGTAACTGCAGAAAGCCTAAAAATTTAGTAGTAATGCTTATTTTCCTTATTTAAATTAACAGTTTTTCCTTTATCTTATTACTATTGAAAGTTTCATCAATTCTTAAAATTACTATTGAAAGTCTCATCAATATTTAAAATCATAGATGTAATTTACAGTTAAGAGACTCCTCTAAAAGTCTTTGAACTTTCTTCCACAATTTGTTTTATTTTCTTTTATTTTATGCCTGCAACATCCACAGTAAGTTTAAGAGTCTCTAAAAAATATTTCTCACGTGAAAGACAACTAACTAAAATTTCAGGCGAATTTCTCCATTACCTCTGTTTTCCTTGGTCAAACAAGTGAGTCTCAATTTCCAAATTCTCATCTCTCACCATTTCCTTGCAAAACACACACAGAACGTCTTGCGAGTTGGAAATGCTGGTTCATATTCTGATTTTTTGGGACAAGTATGGTACAAACATCATCCTGAAGGTGGTTATTGGACACATTACTTGGCACTCAATCAAATCTCCCTAATTTTGCCCAGGTGCTACAAGTGTGCCTTCAGAAATTGGCAGGTGAAGCCCAATTATTTCACTCGCATGGCTTTTTTTCCATTAAGAATGGTGATGCATGAAATCTTTGGGAAAAAAAAAATATATTATGAACATTTCGCTGTGCAAAAGCAATCAAAACACCCCATTCCTTCGATGTCAGTAAGAGCAGAATTAAATTGAAAAACTCCCACTGACAAAATACGGAGTTTTTTTCTCCTCCTTTAACAAAAAAGTAGATGTGCAACACTGAGAAATTTATAATGTAAATATAAATTATCATGTAGGAGATTAACACACGGAAAAATGTAATGCCAGCCTGGGGGAGAAAAGGTATTTTTTCTTTTCAAAGTGTTTCAATGAGAGCTGTTTTCAAAATAAATTCTCAGGAAAATGCAACTGAGCTCTAAAGTTGTTGGCATCATTTGCCACAGTTTGTTTTTCAAGTAAAGTTCAGAATATTATTTTTTAAAGGCATTATTAGACCTGATGGGATGTTTACCATACATATAATTCTTCAAAGAAAAGAGATTCCGAAAAGCTGCTGTTCTCTAAGAGGAGGAGTTAATTTGTCAGGAATAATGCCATTTTTCCTTTAAAACACCTAAGTGAACATTGTAATTCAGCATCCCTAAATAGAATTTCCCTGTGACTTCTGGTGAAGAAAGAACAGATGATACTCCAGCTTTTTTTTTTCCTGATTTTGAGTTGCAGGTCATGGTAGAGATACGAATCCAGAAAAATTATTGCTTTTTTCATGGCGAATTAACAAAAAAAGGCAATCAACACAATAGCTGAGCTCAGCTGGCTCTGCCTTCATGTGTCTGATAATTAAAACACACACACAAAAAAAAAAGCGCTCTCATCAAGTACCAGAGTTTTACCCTTTGCTGTGCCAAGAGAAACCACAAGGTTTCTAAATTCAGTACCAAAGCCCCGCAGCGCTTTTCTCCTGCGAGAGCTAACATTCAAAAGCATCAAAAAATAAAGAATAAAGAATAGAAAAGTTCTGTTTCCAAATATGTTGCTAAATATTTGGAAAGCCCCTCACTGGTGGGCTGTGCCAGCTTGAAGGCAAACTGCAATAGTTCACTTCATGGCTGACTGAGAATGGATTTCAAAAGGAGGAAGTTGCTTTCTGCTGGCCACAGCATCCTCTGCAGCCTCCAGGAAAAGCCATCATGATGTGGATTTTAACCACACTCAACATGAAATGGAGCTCATTCTCAAATCCCCAAACAGGGGCTTTCCCTTGTCAGGGTGTGCAAAAGAAAATCCCAAAACAACCCCAAAGGTCCCCAGGTAACCTTGTTGCTTCAAATTCTTCACAGGCAAGAAAAGCTGTAAGTTTCTACCCCCAAGAGGTTGAGAAATGCCCAGTTTGGAACAGTAAAATATGTACAAATCCCTCTTATCCTGAGAGGTGGTGAATGGATCAGCACAGAATCACAGAAGGTTTGGGTTGGAAGGTAAATTCATCTTGGATTTTGGCATCCTGATGCTTCTCTGCTCAATGACATCTGCATGTTGAGGGGATGAACTCTGGATATCCCAAAGAGCATCAAAGGAAAAATGCCTTTGATTCTTGCATTACCTCATCAAACCCAGGAACTGCTTCCAAATACTGACAACTACAGCATGGCAAATTCTAATTCTATATCCATTCTGTATCTAGGTAATTATCTATTTTTAGGTTTAGGAAAGGCTGAAAAAATTGGGATTTTTTTCTGGAGAGGAGAAGCTTTGGGGTGACCTCATTGTGGCCTTGCAGGGCCTGAAGGAACTGCAGGAAACATGGAGAGAGACAATTGCCAAGGGCTGCAGGGACAGGACAAGGAGGAATCAATACTCATGGAATAATTTTTGAAATCAGAAATTAATTTCTGAACCTCCTGACAGATCTCTGGGTCCTCCTTCACCTATTTCTTTTTTTTTTTTGGGTGCATTCTTCAGCTGTAAAGTGAAAGGAAAATGCAGGCTGAGAAACGAAACTTTCTCATTTTACCAACACTATTCTAAAAAACCAGGTGTTGTGAGGGGGTGTTTTATTTTAAATGAAAAAGTGAGGTTTTATCAAGGGTTGGGGTGGTCTGTAGCAAAGAATTCATTTGTCTGGAGAAGGAGAAAAATGAGGAATGACTTCAATGGGAAGTCACAGCCACAGATATGGCACCATGCAGAACTGCTGGGAAACAGTCAGAAATTAATAAAAGGAATAAATATGTGGAAGAAAAAAAAACCAACGTGAATTGGTGTGAAGTAAAAACCCATGGCTCCAGCATCTCCCATGGATTTGCATCCCCAGCAAAATGAGCCCCAGCTGCACAGAGCAAGCTGAAAACCCATTCCATTCCAAGATCAAGTTGGTTTTCCCGGTGAAGGAGTTGTTCCACACTCACTGAAAACGCAGAAATGCTCATTCATTTTCTTCCTGTACCACGCACTGGAGTAAAAGCTTTTTTTACCTTTAAGAAAGTACAAGTTCTTGTCTTCTTTTGATGAAACACAATTCTTTGCCATCCCACTCCCCCATCTAAGGAATCACGTTTCCTACACCCTGAGCTATTCCCTTTCCCCTGCTTTGTGCTGTGCCCAGCAAATCCACACTTTTTGAAGCCTGGTGCTGGAAATTGGGCCAATAACTCCAGTTAAGCCCTCTCAGTGGTGAGTAGAACTGGAAGGATTATCCTGGACATGTTTAGCACATTTTGAAGCACTTCTGTATGAATTTCAATGTCAGTCCTCACCTCCTGGGTTACTAGAGGAGTTTATTTTTAACCTACACTGAATTGCTCACTCAAACTTCCAGAACTTCTCTTGAAAATTGCAATTTAACCACCCTCTCTCCATTTAACCGTTTCCATTAGATTACTGCTGTTGCATCTGAAATGTCTTAGCTGCATCGTTTTTATTTCAAGCTTTGAATGTTAAACCCACCTTTTTATAATCTTACAGATTCTCCCTGCAGAGTGTAGTTGTTGATAAAGAAACCCTCAATTCTGCCATCCAAATTTTTCATGGAAATGACTGAGCTCTGCTGAAGCAGTGGCAGATCTAAGGAACAGATCTCAGATTTAAGATCTCAGATTTAAGGATGGCACTGAAACCCTTCAGCCGTGACACAAAGGAGTTAAGCGTCTGCAAGGGGAGAGATCTCTGAAGAAAAAAAGATCATCTTTCCTTTTCTCCACAAAGAGAATTTTAACAAGCAGCTCTTCACAGAATTAATAAAGTTGCTGTGTTAAATGTCAGCTATTTGCAGCTGTCTGTCTCCTCCACCTTGAATATAACTGAGAAGGAAAAACGCAAGGAAATACTTTTCCTTTCACATTTTTTTTTTTCTGAAATGTCTTTTTCTACAAGTACTCCATAAATAATTTTGACTTTTCAACCACGGACATCAGACTAACCTAACAGAACACTGTACTCCTCTCCATCCAGAACAAACCTGTAAAATTGATTTTCCTCTCACCCTTGTTTTATGGGATAACCTCTCCACTGCAGCAAATACAAGCTCCTCGTGTTCCCTTTTTGCTGTCATTCTACCCAACATCCACAGTCATCCCTGTGGGTCTTTTCTTCATTCACAATTTGTAAACTCTGGGTCAGCAACCTTCATTTTGTGTCTGTGTAACTCCTGGTGACCTCGGAGGCAATGCTGGGCTGGCTCAAATCATTCAATAAGAGGAATTCAAAGGCCAAGTGCAGGTAAAATACAACAATCACAGCAGATATTTTTATCTGTGCAGTCCATCCATCACGGGAAAACAATTCTATCCTGCACACAAAATTCCCACTGGTATTGGCAGAATCCCAGAGTCATCAAGGTGGGAAGGGACATTCAGGATCAGCCAGTGCCACCCCAGCATCACCCAAACCATGTCCCCAAGGGCCACATCCAGACTCCTCCTGAACACTGCCAGAGACAGGGACTGCAAACCTCCCTGGGCAGCTCATTCCAAGGCCTCACCACTCTGGCACGGAATTTTCTTTCTCAATCTCCACTCTGCCCCTCCCCAGGTGCAATCTGAGGCCATTTCCTCTCCTCCTTTCCCTTGGGACACTCAGCACAGCATGACCCCCTCACTGTCCCTCCTGTCAGAGTTGTGCAGAGCAATGAGGTTCCCCTGAGCTCCTCTGCTCCACACTCAGCTCCCTCATCTTCCCCTCCCAGGACAAGATGTTTTCCAGCCCCTTCCCATCTCCATTCCCTTCTCCACACACAGCACAGACTCCAAGAACTAACTTGTAACGCCAAGAAATGAATTTCCCATCACCCAGTCCGCGGGTTCTCGCCATGACCAAGTGCAGATCACAAAGGCAAGAGACACACCGAGGGCTCAGCTCTGAGTCCTTCCCACGTCAGATCCTCTCAGGCAGCCAAAAAAGGCACTTTTATCCCCAAATCAGACCCAGCCAGGATCAATTAGATTCCAGGATCAATGCCCTGCCAACCTGAGAACTTCACTCTCTGCTGGGGTTTTTCCCTCTGCAGATGCTGGAAGCTGAGAACAAAGTGGCACAAGCCAAGTGCAACAAAAGGAGTGTAACTCTCACCCTGGAAATCCACACAGTTACAGCTTGACACTCCCTGGGAATCCTCAGTGGATCAGCAGCTAAAAAAATCTAGTATTTTAATCAACCAAACCCTTCACATTTAATGCACCAACTGAATGGTTGGGTATTGTCAACTTACATTTGCTTGTTGCCTGTCAGTGTATTTCTATTTTTAAATAAATTATGTATTTGAGTGTCCATTTTTAAAAGCTACTATAGAATCTAATAGGAAAAAAAAACCCCTTCCCTGAAATTACATATTCCAAGGGGTAAAATTTATATTCCAATATAATATTCCAACTTACATATAATATTACTCCAACTTATTATTGTTCCAACTCATATTTAATACTCCAATTTATGTTATTAGATTCCAGTATCACATAAGGCAAAGTGGCTTCCAAAATCATGAAATGCATTGTCAAGTTCTCAATTTTAAATGCTATTTTTAAACCCTACTGTCAAAAAAATTTCCTGGAAGTTAACTTAAAATACATCTTGGATTATTTATCACATTCTATCTCTCCCTTGGACATGAACAGTTATTTTTGTTATTGAAGAGTCCCTCTAATTGAATTTCCTTGCTTTCATTAGCTTTTAGGATACTTCCAAAAAGAAAACATGACTGAATTTGAGAAAGGAGATCATAAAATATAAGATGTGACAGCAGAAAAATGCATGATTTCCCTGTTCATTAAGCAAATATATTTTCTTTCCAGGTAGAACAGACACTGAGAGGAGTATCCAAGTCCAAGTGGTGCTTCTAATATTAAACACACAAAAATTAACTCATTCTGGCTACAAATAAATATTTGCAGTCAAGATTAAGTCACTCCCACATCAATAAAATCCCACAAGCCTTTCCTAGTGAAAAAAATTTTGATAATACAGTTTAACACTGCGAACTGAAGGGCTTGAAAGAAGTTACATTATTACAATATTATCATATTATAATACGATAACATCATGAAGTTCTCTGCATGGCTGACCAACATTGCCTGGACTATATTTGAATGGATTTGCTTGTCTTGCAGCTCAGTGACAACATTCTCTGCAGGCAGTTTGCCATGAGGCTCACGACATGCAGCTGTTCCCATGGCTGCTCCTTTCCCAGAAAAACTGGGATTAAGTTTCTGGTGCTCTGCTGAGCATTCCTGGATCCCAGGATTAAGGCTGAGCCTATTCCATCAGGATGGCACAAGTGTGGCAGAGTTAGCATCACTTACAGAAGCAGAGAAAATCATATTTTGTTACTATTTTAATGATGGAAGAAACCAGGGAGCTGAATAAAATAAAGTATCGGTATCAGTTCACCCTTGATTAGAAAAATTTTATGGGACTAAAGGTGGGGGAATAACATAAAAATTTTGATCCAAGTCCCATTTTTTTAGTAGTTTTGAATCTTCCCCATTCCTGGCAGTGTCCAAGGCCAGCCTGGACAGGGCTTGGAGCAGCCTGGGACAGTGGAAGGTGTCCCTGCCATGGATGAGATTTAAGGTCCTTCCAACCCAAACCATTCTGGGATTCTAAGATTCCACGATTCAAGCTTGCAAGCAAGGAATGGTTCAACCTTTTGGTTTCAATCTGCTACTCTTAGATAAAATTCATTTGATTTAAAAAGTGACTTCTTGCTATTCAGCCCACTGACTGAATGAGATCTTCCCATACACAACTCTTCTCGTGTGCCTTTGGAGGATCCAAAGCAAAAATCATCATTTCAGAGGTTTTATTTCTCCATGTCAGTATGAGTAAACTGCTAATTCTCTACAGTGTTCCTAAGAAACTTTGGAAAGCTAAATGGTAACTTGGCAAAGCCCTTCAAAATCCACAGAGAATGATGCCTAAAAGCAAAAAAAATCCCGGATTTATGGAACCGTTTGGGTTGGAAGGCACATTAAAAATCATCCAGTGCCACCCCAGCCATGGCAGGGACACCTTGCACTGTCCCAGGCTGCTCCAAGCCCCAGTGTCCAGCCTGGCCTTGGACACTGCCAGGGATCCAGGGGCAGCCACAGCTTCTCTGGGAATTCCATCCCAGGGCCTCCCCACCCTGCCAGGGAACAATTCCTAATTCCCAATATCCCATCTCTCCCTGCCCTCTGGCACTTTGCAGCCATTCCCTGTGTCCTGTCCCTGCAGCCCTTGGCAATTGTCTCTCTCCAGCTTTCTTGGAGCCCATTTAGGTCCTGGAATTATTATTATTATTATTATTATTATTATTATTATTATTATTATTATTAATATCCTTATTTATAATCCCATAAATGACACGGATCAGCAAGAAATATTTCTAAGAATCAGGGAAAACAGCAGGATCTGCTGAGACTGAGTTGCCACAACCACGTTTATCCCACACCCAGGGGCTGGGGGAGGAAACACTCAGGTGCCAGAGAAATAAATCAAGCAGTGGATGTGCAAATGACCGCAAAATTGTTCTAGGCAGAGGTTTTCTGGAAAATCTCTCCTTTTCCTACAACCACAGGCATCAAGTGGGTGATGCCCGCACAACAACCAGACCTCATATCCACGCGGGGGGATCCAAGATTGATTCCAGCAAAACAGCTTGAGCTAAAAGATGTATTTTATCAATATAGTAGCACAAAAGAAATTATTTGCTTTGTGGTGCCTTCCCACCCTTCAGTGGGAGTTGGTACCTCATGAAATATTCAGTCATTTCCTTCAAGCTGAAAAGCCCAAGCAGGGAACTTGCAGGGCACTTTGCCCTTTTTCAAACGCGCTGCTCACCAAATCAAGTTCCACAGAATTCTCCTGACTCCTCCTGCCTGCGGTGACGCAAACGAGGCTCAGACCATCTGCAACCACCCAAGGTATTTCCTTCCAAGACACACAACCCAGCCCCGATGTGCTGATGAAAACAACATGTGCAGAAAACGCCTAAATCTCCCTGCAGCCTGGGAAATCACAGAGAGAATTTAACAGGGGTTTATCGCGAAGAAATAGTAACGCCTTGAAGTTTTAATCATTTGTGACTGGCGGGCACGGCACAGCGCAAGCATCCTTTGGAGGCTGTGAAGTGCACGGCAACACACAGATTATTCTGTTTTCATTCTGTGAAATGACTGGTGTCTGGTGTTACAGGACAGCCATGCCACCACCTTCCTGGCTGAACGCCAACTGTGCAGCTCCTTTCTGCCTCTCCAAAACTGCAGCGTGGGTGCATTTTAGTGATGGCAGTGGGCATGTTCCACACTGATTTTCTGCCTGGTTCCCTTTACATTTAAGGAATATTCTCGTTCATTTAAAAAAATGCAAAAGCTCGCTTTATTTAAGAGAAAAAAAAAAAATCATGGAATTTGCACCTCAATTTTTAAAGGTACATGTTATTCCAACAAGGAATATTTTTTTCTGAAAGACTATGAAACTAAAAGAGACTTTTCAAGACCTCGAGAAGCAAAAGTGGTCAAAACCTCAACATAGGTCCAGTCACAATACTCAAAATATTACATGTAAATTTATAAAAAATTTAACTCATATCATAAAATGCACCTTACAAATGCTTATTTTCCTTCTCCTTCCCTCTTTTGGCTGAGAAGTTGACCAGTACAACATTTACCATCTTTTTCCTGCCATCTTCCACTGAATCTAGACTCCAGTTTTTGGACTTGACATCTGAAATTCTGTTTATTCCAAGGAATTATTATCCTGATTTAAATGTCCTACATGCCCTGGCCTCCAATGACAATTAGGAAAAGTCTGTGAACAAAATGAACATCATTGTTTTAAGACTTATTAGATGTAACTAAAAGTATGGTTCAAATCTAATGATTTACACAATTTAATAGTTCAGCAGTGAAACTGTTTATTTTCAGTTCCACCTACACCTCCCAATCTTTGTTTTTCAGAATTTGAACTTATAAAAATGTACTATCAAACAAAATGGCAATTTTAAGGGTGCAAGGACCGACAAATCTTGCTGAAGAAGAAATCCTGAGTAATGTGTCCTGGTCTGCTTTAAACCTACTTATTCTCACGAATCACAAAAAGTGAAAAGAAAAACCCCCTGATTTTTTAAAATCCTGTGATGAAATAAACAGTAAAATATCATGGATTGAATCCCACCTACAAAGTTAAAAATGAAAAGTCGCATTTCTAACATTTAAATAATCATCTTTTTATAGAACTCATTCTTGCTTTTAGTAACAAATTAAAGGTCCTGTTTTCAACAGGTGTAATTAAATTTAAAAAGACTGTAAAAATAGTGTATATAACAAACTCTTCTTCATCTACACATCTTCAATGTAAGAAAGCTCTCTGGGCCACGTTTTTCCCACCAAAGAAAAGATCTTGTAAAAGGCACTTGTGGCAATTACCTTTTTGCTTCCTACAAGACAAATTTTGCTCGTATCAAAATTTCTCTTCATTTTGATGGAATGCATTTTTAAAATAGTTATTTCTGATCTGGTGAAGAAGTAGATTGTGCATATACAACTCTCTGCACTGGAAATACATGAAAAGGTTTTAATTTAAACTGCTTATAAAATAGTTGGATGGTCACTAATTTACAGAGATGTCCTAAACTCCCAAGGCTTTGAATTAAAAAATAAAACAAAAGCAAAACAACACTTCTAGAGTAAACAGCAACCATTTACACCTTCAAATCAAAGAATCTTCTCAGCATGAGAGACTTCCCAGAAAGCCAAAAAACCAAAAACATTCATAATTCCAAATACATTTCAACTAAAAATTAATTTTTTAGAGGGTACAGATACTTTTCAATGTAAAACTGACACCATAAGATGTGGCCTCAGCTTTTTCTCCCCTTTTTTATTGGTAATGAGCATTCATCCATCAGGTGTGTCAGTTTTCAGTTTTTAAACACTAAGATGGAAAAGGAATGAATGAAAAATAAAAAATTAAAATGTCCCCCAAGTTATTAATAAAAGTCCTTACAGAGGAAGGACCATCAATTGAAATAATCAACATAAACCAAAGAGAAATATAAATAATTAATATAAACAAAAATATAGGAATGCTTCGGATCTGTCTCAGGCCTAACTTTCTTTGTTTGCTTGTTTATTTCTTTTTATTTTGATACTTCTGATGGTCACTGAAAAGGGAAAACAAGCAGTTTCCCTGGATCAAGTGGTCAGTTTTCTTGAAACTCTTATTTCTGATAGTCTGGCACTTGCTGTGTCTTGTTGTCAAAAATTCGAAATCTATTCATTAGACCCCTCAGAGTTGGTCATACAACAAAAACCTCCTTAATTTGGGGGTTTTGTGCATGTGCCATTTACCCTCAACCTGCAAAACACTTCTAGCGCCTGTGACTACATCCAGTAATTTGTATGTAATTGATATATAGTAATTAGTAACTTTTAAAGGGATTCCTCACTTGACACCCTGAGCTCTGTGTCACAACTTGAGGACTCCAGGGCATCTCCCAAAAATCCCCAAGATGCTCCTGGTAGATCATCAGCAGTGAAACATCCAAACATCACAGCCAGGAGAACAAAGGATGCACTGCACAGCATCCCTGACCTCTGCTCTTAGTTTTGCAGCCAAGAAAACCTACAAACCAACTGGAGTCCGGGACAACCCCTCCACACCATACAAACTCCACCGATTTTCATATTCACGACGACGGAAAATATTTTCCCTTCGCGGAGAAATCCCCGCATCCTTCCCAAAAAAATCCCAATTTCCAGTGCAACCTCACAAGAAATCTCGCTGCCCCTGGAAAGGCAGGATGCGTTTGAAAATCCCAATATTTGGGCCGGGTGCTCGGGAAGGAACATGACCCGCTCGGCTCCGCGCCGCGTTAAGCAGCCTGATTGACCGGCGCCGCTAATTAAGAGCTCTCGGCGTTTGGCAGGAGCGCCGCGGAACCTCCTGCACTTGTTCATGCCAGCAGCACCTCCTGCAGAAATTAACTCTTGATGAGAGCAGCCGGGGGGCCCAGCTGGCTCCCCCAAGTCCTCCCGGCGCACAAATGAAGAGTAATGAGAAGGCGGGTGGCGATCGAGGGGAGGGAGGCGATTCGTGACCTCTGCTTAAAAACCGGAGTATACTCTGGCATTGACTTAATTCTCTGTGCTGGGGGTTGATAACGCAGCTGGGGAGTGTGTGAGCAGAGCTGAGAGTCGCGGGGGAGGGCTGAGAATCAGAATTATTAGCGAGTAATTCGGTGAGAATTATCTTATTAGGCGAGCTGAAATATAATTCTGCTCTCGGAGCTCTCGAAAATCAATAAATATTATTCGGCTATCAGGCTACAAAGGGAAGATTTCACAACAAAAGCTGAAGATGAAGGAGGTTTTGTGAGGAAAAGAAGGTTAGTAGATCTGATTTGATGCTCTGTTGCTAAATCTTTGGGATGCGTTCAGCAGGGCAGCTTTGTAATATTCAAAAGGAACATTCCGCATGCACGAACAGCACTGGTTACCCTGAAAAACACACAAATAAAATACAACCCACATCCATTCAGGCTGCTCCAAGCCCAATGTCCAACCTGGCCTTGGACACTGCCAGGGATCCAGGGGCAGCCACAGCTTCTCTGGGAATTCCATCCCAGTCCCTCCCCACCCTGCCAGGGAGGAATTTCTTTGTCCAGCCCTGGCTGATAAATTCCTGCCACCTCTGCTGCCATTCCTGCAGGTGACCATGGCTTTCCACCTGGAGAGAGGTTCTCTGAAGACTTGGCATGAAGCACTTTGGAAGAGCAATGGCAGCACCTGTCTGAACTTGGCTGTTGAGGACTGAAGCACATGGAGATGACAGAATAATCACTGATATTTTTAAATATTCATACCGGTATTGGCTCTTATCCCAGAATCCCTGAGGTTGGAAAAGATTTCCAAGGCCACGCAGTCCCAGCTGTGCCCAATGGCACCTTGTCCCCAGCCCAGAGCACTGAGTGCCACAGCCAGGCCTTCCTGGGACACCTGCAGGGATGGGGACTGCAAAGCTCCCTGGGCAGCTCCTGCCAAGGCCTGAGCACCCTTTCCATGCAGAAATTCCTGCTGCTGGCCAAGCTGAGCCTGCCCTGGCCCAGCCTGNATAATCACTTCCCTGTTCCCTATTCCCTATTCCTCCATTTCTAATTAAGCAGCAATTAGAAATAACCACATGCAGAAATAATTACCTATGCAAAGTGCTAGAGTGCACCCTTCTGTTCTAGACACTATCAATCAGATATGACAAAAAACCGTGAAAAGGCTGTGATGAATGGAAACAATCATTTCTCTCACTTAAAAATGCATTTTAAAACAATCCAGTCCTTGTATTTCTCTCTCCCCTCCCACCCCCTGCCTTTGCTTACATCTTGTATGAAGCTTTAATTTCAAGGTAGCTCTCATAGAAGAATCTGAAAGAGGGCAAAAGGTATTTGCTTGCTTTAAAAGAAGTGAAAATAAGAACAGTAAGGAAATATTTTCATCAAGTGCCTGAGGAAGGACATCTTTACATGTGTTTCACTGGCATGGCAAATACCTCCAGAAACAAATACTTGGGCACATGTACATGAAATGTAAACTATAGGACTGAAAAGTTAATAAAAAACATCCTCAATTATTATTTAATTTTTTCATTCCAAGATGATTTTTTACCTCAGAAAAGTAACCCAACATTCACCTTAAGCTAAGACTAAGGATGCCTCCTTCAGGGGTCAATATATTTAGAGAGCATCCAAAATAATCACAATATTCATCTTTCAGTCCAAGGTTTCCCACTGAATTAAGAAGCTGCTCTCTCTCCCATTCATATCCCAAACTAAACTCCACAGTATGGAATACTTTTACCTTAGTTTCTCCAAAACTTCCTCAGTTTATGGAATATAGTAATTATAATTATTATACATATATATAAGTATGTAATTATAGTAATCCTGAGTAACTGCAGTTTAAGATTGCACACAAATCACCTTTTAACAAGGAACTTCCATTCATACCCTTTCCACTTTCCACCAGTTTTAGGGAACATCTCCTATTTGTTATGACTTCTCCTCCTTTTCTGGATGGAGATAAGAAAGCTGCACCCTGAATCTCAAGCCTTCAGTTTGGAGCACAATCAGGTGTCACAGTGAGCTTCAAATTCCCTCAAACACACCCTTTTTTTCCAAAATCACCAACTGCTAAGTGCTCAAAGCCTCAGTGAAAGGTATCTTTAAGCCATCTGTTGGTTTTGGGAAGGAGGCGACTCCAGTCTCCCAACACAACCAGCAATTCCTGCTGCGACGGGAAACAGCTGGATCCAGGCTAAAAGAAGGGATATTGCACAACCTGGCAGTGTTAAAAGAAAGAATAGATTTAAAACAAGAATTTTGCACCAAGAGGCAAGGAATTGCAAAAGGAAAGAGTCAGACTCTAGCTAGAGTGGCAGACATCAGAAATACAGCCCAGGGCTCACGGAGAGGATTGAAAAAAGTACCTTTATATTCCAAAAACGCATTCCAGATGAAACTGTGGCACTCCATATCATGGCCTGGGTTAGAGCATCCTGCTGCTCTTGGCCCAGACACCACCTGTCACAGTCAGAATGCCATGTTAAATAACAATTACAGCCTCAGCTCATCAGTGAATTTCTACCAGAAGGGATGGCGACAAAACCAACACAAAACCAGCAGCTCTTCACAGCCAAGTTCCGTGTGGCTACCTGGGTACCAAAATTCTCTCCAAAATTCAGAGATTTTTTTTTCTTCGATAATATGTCGCGGAAAAAAACACAATAAAAAACCTCTGATGGAAAATTTCCATACTAAACCTTGTTGCCCAGTGGCAACGCCATGGTTAAAGGATCAGGTTCTGCTCTGACTGCTGAAAGGTTCATTCCTTCTGAAGGCAGAAATTTTAATTCCTTCTTACATCAAAGGCACTGTCTTTCCATATAACAGCCCTCGATGGATTGTTTTCCCATGAACTCATCTGTGCAGCGATTTTATTGCATTTAAGGAGCAACTTTTATGTCTTTATATACTCTGTCATCGGAAAAGGTAAACTTTATGTGCACACGATGCTCATTATGAATCCCTCATGTCTCCTTTGAAACTGATTCCTCTCGCACACTGACAGTCCCAAAATCCCAAAATGGTTTGGGTTGGAAGGGACATTAAAACTGATCCAGTTCCATGGGCAGGGACTCCTTCCACTGTCCCAGGCTGCTCCAGGAATAAGCAGTTTTTCTAATGATAACTTGCCATTATTATAAAAAATATGATTGTTTTATTCAATTATGTTCACCTAAAGACACTTCAAATTGCAAAACAAGAAGAGTTGAAGACGATGAATCGAGAGGTGAGAAAAAGCTGCTTAACAGCCAACACAAAAGGACATTTAGAACCCTAAAACTGCAGAGTGCCAGAAGCCATCAGCAAGAAACAGGGAGGGAAATAGGATCAAGAGAGCCAAGGCTGAGAAGTTCAAGATTCATGGTCTAACAAGAGATTCTGCTTTTTTTTTTCTGCTGTGACTCAAACACACAGGCCATGCCAGCTCCAAACTCACAACACTGCAAACTAATTCTCTACACTGCCCTTAATTGATCTTCAAAACATTTTGCTTTTCTTTAGGCTCAGTCACAGAATCCCAGAATCCCTGAGGTTGGAAAAGATTTCCAAGGTCATGCAGTCCCAGCTGTGCCCAATGGCACCTTGTCCCCAGCCCAGAGCACTGAGTGCCACAGCCAGGCCTTCCTGGGACACCTGCAGGGATGGGGACTGCAAAGCTCCCTGGGCAGCTCCTGCCAAGGCCTGAGCACCCTTTCCATGCAGAAACTCCTGCTGCTGGCCAAGCTGAGCCTCCCCTGGCCCAGCCTGAGGCTGTTCCCTCTCCTGCTGTCCCTGTTCGCTGGCAGCAGAGTCACAAAAGATAATGAACTGAAACAGCTTTAAACAATAATTTCTTCTTTTTTCTTCAAATGAAGCTATTATTAGATTCAGACCAAATACTGTCAGGTGAATATGGACACTCCATTCACTCCTGACAGCTCAAACACCTACATTTAAATTAAATGTCCAAATTATAGATATATACAGTTGAATTCATAAGGTTCTACCTACATAAGGCAAGTTTCCTGAAAGGAAAACCTCCTAAATTAGAGCACATCTGAACTCCATAAAAGACTTCACTACTCTTTCAGAGAGCAGTGCAGTCAAATTTGGACATTTATAGGCTTTGGGGGACAAATTCTACCTGAAAGAGTTTGAACTCTCACAATCCAAATATGAATCCAAATTTTTTATTGTTGTAAAATCGTTATATGCATATTGTACTCATGAAAGTTAAAGTAGAAAAGGTGAATTGCTGTAAAATGTTTAATTTCCTGATATTTTTAATTGTGGTGGCTTAATGAATCTACAAGTAAAAAAGTGGATTCTAATTAAAACTTTTCTTGCATTTTAATATGAAGTAGACAGTATAAATTTTAAGCTAATCCACCCAGTAAAAAAAAAAAATCCATTTTTGTGCTCAACTTTTAGAAACCATACAAACACAGCGCGCTATTAAATACCAAAAGCTATTGCCAAACCATCAGAGATTTGTTTTCGAGTTAAAAGAATCATTTCAGCAAGGTGCAGCTGCAACCCAGTGACACTTTCTCAATATTTGCAGCACTTTTTTTTTTAATGAGACGTCCTTATCCTGCTCTCGCCATAACATTTCCCCACTGAAGTCTCCTGCCCTTTTGTGTAGCTCCAAATAAAACATATGATTTATCCATAATGCTTCAACACCAGCGTGGCCCACGATGGCAGGTTTTTTCCATGGGCATTTATTTTGTTTCAGCAACGCCAAAAACTCTAGAAGTGAGAGAAAAAAAAATAAATCAAATTACGCCGTGCTCCCTCCCTGTGCAGCTCCGTCGGCTCTTAAAAGGAGGGAGGAATCTTTTTGTCACCCTGCAGGTTCCCAAAGCAGAGTTGTGCCATTTGCAAGCTGCAATTGGTTAATGAAGGTAAATTTAATTAGCCGCACTTCCTTGCAGATCCCATCAAACGCCACCATTTGATGTATTCTGGCCGAGCGGCGAGTCCCTCCAGCTGGCCGAGCGCCACAAAGAAAAGGCAGCTCTGCCCATGGCTGGGAACTGAAATGAGCTGCTTTAAGTGGAGCTTTTCTTCCATTTTCTGAGGCTGCACCGCTCTGACCTTCCCCGAATCAATCCTCTGCGGATTAACATGTAAAGCAGTGTCGAATTAATTTCAGAAAGCGAATATGAGATCAGCCCGGCGTTGGTACAAAACAGCCCCAAACCCTAAACACACTAATGCCCCGAGCCGCTCAATGGGAAGCTGTCAATAAAAAGAAGGAGGGGGTGGTTAGGAGGATTTGGAGCGTGGAGCAATCTATCAGGCTGGTTAGAGCTTTGCCTACTTCTGGGGCATGGCTAATGCATTCCTCTGGAAGTTAATCCCATTTCTAAAGACCCTCCCGTGAGGAGCACAGAGGCCGTGCCGAATGAGAACTAAAATGCATTAAAATTCTCAGCCACGTCACCAAAAGGCACACGGGGAGATGCTGAGGGGGGACAATGAGATGGTTCATTAAAAGTGCAAGGGCTCAGGGAAGAGACTCGCCGTGCTCAGGCTTGGCTGAGGCACCTGCAGGCAGCTTCACCTCTTAGAAACGCCTAAAAACCCCTCAAAAAATAAAATTCAACTATTAATGCGAATAGAAATCAACATTTCCAATCACCGTTTCTGTGATGTTGCAAATCCACTATAAAAGAGGACAGTGGAGCATCCTTTAAGCAAATATTTATACAAAACTTCCTTAGTACCTGTTATGGTGATAGAACATTAAATTACCTTCGCTTGCACTCCCAAAAGAAATAAATGATCAAGTTATTATCTGGGAATGTGGCACTTTTTAGACACCCACGTTGAGTTTTACAAATGCCAATGACGTCAAATGCATGTTCAGTCTGTGTGCCATGGTCCAGATATTCCATTTTCAGAATTTTTAATTGAATTCTGTCTCTAAATCAGCATCAAGTGAGCAAAGAAACATCTGAAGAGGCTAAATATCATCTGGGTATCTTCTGTTCTGTAGGCAGCAGCACCAGAATTCTCAAAGGTCAAAACCACAGTCCTTACTCATCAGTAAAGACAGAAAACAACAGAAAATGTGGACCAAGAGGAAATAGAAATAGCTCACACTACACAACTGCTCTTGGTAATTAAGAGAAGGCAAGAGAAGGTAATTAAGAGTGGAACCATATTATCTGAAAATAGATGGTGTCAATCTTTACGAGACAAAATCATCCATTTCAAGATGAAAAGGATACCAAAAGGAAAGACAAACTTCTTTGCTCTCACTGAAGTTGAAATTTGATTGGCAGAACCAAAAGCAAACCCTTTGCCTTCTGTAAGACTGAGAATTTTTTGCTGTTTTCAGCTCCTAAAATATGACAGAAGCAAGCTAAAAAGTGTGCAGTGGTGCCACCAAAATGTAAGGATTCAGCAGGAATCTTGATGAAAAAGCACAAAACACTTCAGAGAATTCTATGAAAAACTTATTTTCTGTTATTTTTTTCTACTCCTCAAAGTCTGGGAAGTGAAATTCACGCCCCTTGCTCCTCATTAAAGAATCCACACCATAAAACTTCTTCCTAAAAGTGAACTACGCATTGCCACAGAATATTCCTGGATGATCAGATCCCGGAATAAATCTTACAGGATGAAAGGCCCTGTTTAGTTTCTAATCTGCTAAAATCTGGAAAAATTGAGGAAAACCAAGTTGTCATTCCCAGAGCCTCCTCTGGATCTGGAGCATCACACAGGATTTTGCTGCAGCTCTGTCGCCCTAAACTCGGGAAAGGAACGGAATTCACTCCTTAAGGCCAAAAACCCTCTGGCAAAAAGGTTTTTATAACCCAACTCGTACCTCATCTCGCCAGTTTTTAGGGAGCACTGCTCATTAAAATGCCTCCTGGCCATGGAGGAGCAAATCCCGGGAGCGATTCCGGGCAGGACGTTCCCACTCGAGGCAGGGAGGGATTTGTGAAACCACTTTTTGCTAAGCCTCCAACAACTCACTTTCACTCGGCTCTGCTTTTGTGATATAATCCTGCAATCAGCACACAAGCACCATCCTGGAGATGCTTCAGGAGAAGATGGAAAATCCAAAACGAATACTTTCCGCTATTTCCCTGACTGCCGCAAACTGACCTACTTAGGAGATGAAAAAAGAAAAAAAAAAAGTGTTTTAATGCATTTTTTCCCCCCTCGACAAAAATGATATCCGTTTAGTCTTTTCAAAAAGGGAGCTGACGGGCTGGTGGAAGATTGCAGTGTTGACATTAAAATGTCTCCTGCACTGAAATCCCAGGAAATGAACCAAAAACAGTTTCCACAATGCAATGGACTGGCCTGAGTTTGCCTGAGTTTAATGGGATGAGGTCTCTGCTCGCTGAAATAACTGGATCATGAAAAAACAGCTGCAAAAAAAAAGGGCCATTGAGGAAAGAACAACTAAGTAAAAAGTTAAAATTAAATGAAAAGTTAATTTAGGGTTCAGTGTTGAGATTAAAAACTAAGACCTGGCTTCCCACTGAAAAATCCTACAGCTGAATAGCTTTTACCACTCCCTTCCACCCACAAATGGCTTTCTCATTTTATTCATATATTCATTATTGACATATTTTGTAACTTTAAAAAGTCCTAAAAGTGACAAAATTCTGGTCATTTTAAACAATTTTATTACAGAACCCTAAAGACAATTCAGTGAAGGCAACAAAAAATACTGTAGCTCCAACTCACCACTCTTTGTGCTGTAGCTGCTTATGTGGCAGTAATTTATGCTCAAATAGATTAAAAAATATTTATGCAGAATTTTCCAGAATTTCCAGATCATACCCTTAATATTTTTTCAGAATACTTCTGAAAATTGGTTAATTTTGACCAAAAGCAGACTGAACAATAAATGGAATTAATTTGCACAGCGTAGCAAACATGCACCAGCTTTACTTAAAATTCCCCTAAAAATAGAAAGGTGGCAAGAATTTGGCTCTGCAAAATCTTTTACATCAATTTGTTTCCATAAAAAATACCAAGCTGGAAACCACAACTTTTATGAGATGTGATTGTCAAAGAATACGGTGGGAAAACCCGAAAAAAATCTGCGAGAAGAAAATATGGGAAAGTTTTCTTCAGGCAGCGCTGAAGCTGCACAGAACAACTCCTAAAATGAAATCAAGATTAAGAGAGAAGATGATAATTGAAAATGAGGAAGCTTTTAGTCTAAAGTTTGAAAAGAAAACAGGAATAGAAATCTTGTCTTGTAATAAAATAATGTTTATTCTGAATGTGTTTTTTAAAGGAATGGCAAAGAAGTAGGAAAGGGAATTGTATTTTGAATAATTCGTATTAATAAGATGGGAATTACATCATGCACTTGAGATAGGTCTGATATTCCACAAAAACTACACCATGTCCTTGGAAAGGGAGCTCATGGGAAATGCTTTATTTTCTCATAGCCTAAAAGCCACACACAAAATGTAAATTTTTTCCTGAACTCATAGAATCAGGTTGTGCTGCAGAAAAATCAGTAATTTTGTACAACTGGACTGAAAAGTCAGATTTTGAGGGGAATTTTCCTGCTGTTGGGAATGTGATAGTGCTAAACTGGCAGTATCTATTTTAAGGGCTAACCCTCAGGGCTGAATAGAATTAGGAATAAAAAGGCTACTTTTTATTCTGCTACTGAGGAAATCAAAACTACACTGACCAAGAAGATAAAGCAGGTTGAGGAGGTACAGCCCACAATAATCCATCCCAGAAAAATTATGGATATACAGAAAGACTGTGATATGTTATGGAAAAGGATTTTCAGACAGTGTTATTTTCTAACAAAAAATATAGATATAGCTATAGATATAGATATGGATATAGATATAGATAGATACAGAGATATAGATATATAAAGATATAGATATATAGAGATATAGATATACATAGATATGGATATAGATATAGATATAGATATAAATATAGGTAATATAGATATAGATAATCAACATAATTTAATTTTTTCACCTTCTACTATGCCAGGGAAATTCAAGTCTGTACTTTCTAAAGGCTGCAGATGATGATAATGGTCTCTTAATTTTCAAGACTCATCTTTTGGCATTGCCTGTCATTTTGCACTTACTTTCCCATCCCAGAATATCAATTATTATCAGGTTATGAAGATAAGCCACTTACAGGAAATAAACTGCCACCATCACCGTGAGGAAGGGGATAACCCCATCCCAGGCAGGGTTATTGAGCTGCACTTGGTAAAAGCATGGTCCCAATTACAGGAGATGTCATGTGTGAGGCTATCAAGGCACTTTGCTTGTGCCATGCCTTGCAAAAATGTTCCTCATTTCGCAGAATCCCAGCATGGTTTGGGTTGGGAGATCACCCAGTGCCACCCCAGCCATGGCAGGGACACCTTGCACTGTCCCAGGCTGCTCCAAGCCCAATGTCCAGCCTGGCCT
>VZRM01001227.1:27243-37540 GCA_013397955.1 Grantiella picta
AGAAATATATGTGTTTTATAAATATATGTATATATATAAAATATGATAACCCTGGCAGGATCTTTAGTGATCTCCATGATGCTCACAATGATATTTTATTCACTGTTTCTCATCTGTACAAAGAGGTGCCTGAGAGCATCAATGATTTTAAATGACTCATCAGTAACGTAAAAAATAAAAGCTGAAATACAGAAAAATGTGATTCCCCTTCAGGATTAATGGAGGAAAAGATGAAGGGATGAATATTTGATCTAAAGGACATCTACAGTGTTTTCTGTTTAAGAAAAAATGTGCAATTGTTGAACGAGAATTTGGTTCATCCATGGAGTGTGATCACTTGTTGACGGTATTTATCAAATTATTTCAATATTCAGATATATATTCCCTTAAAAAGGAAAAGGGAAAAAAAATCAAAGAACAGAGAAGAATTCACCCCACGAATGTTTCCCTTTGGTGTTAGCACAGCACAAGTTTCCATTTATCGATGGCATTTGTGCAAACCCAGCGAGGAAACACTTGATAAATCTTGGTGGAATTCTAAAGAACATTTCCCTGTGCTGTCCCCTGGTTTAAAACCTGATGATCTTCACAGAAAAATGACATTCAGCACGAGTTTCGTGATGAAGTCACAGGTGCCAAATACACCCAAATGCAAAATATCAGCTGCAAACCTGTTTCCCAATAATTCCAGTTTCCCAATAACTCCTGCGATGGACTCTGAATTTACTGAGGATTTATCCCCCAGTAAAGGCTACACCTAAAAGTGAAGCAGCACTTTAAAAAACCACCCTGAATTCAGACTTAAAAAACCCTTAGAGCTTTCACAATAGAAATATTGCCAGTCTTATTTCAGGTATAAGCATGATTTACTCAAAAATTTGGATTCAATTTAGACTAGCCCAGTACAAACCAGAAGGCTGCAAAACCCAGCAAGTAAAATAGTGGTTTTTCCCAATGAAACAAGGAAAAAATAATGTTTTAAAAGCTGAACTGCCCATATTTACCTAGAAAGTACTAAATCAACTGCTATCTTTGGAAATATATTTTAATTAGAAATGAGAGACACTGGAAATAACTTCCAGTAGTTTAAAAGGTGCCTCTGTATCAGGCTGCTTTCCGTAACGATATTCCCTATTTTTACATTTGTCTATATAAATCACGAAAGAAATGTCTCTCTTTCAATAAATCAAACACATTTCTTTTTGGCACCTTTAGAGAAAACCTGTTTCCTTAAAATCCCTTTATGTGCATTTCAGGTCCACATAAAGAACAGGAAATAAGCTGGTTTGCATTTGGGTCCTTGGAAGGAAAAAAAAAATGGGATTTGAGAGATGATTCAAGTTCTTTCAAGAAGTAATGATACATCTGCAGAGTCAGTACAGCAACTGAGAAAACTTGTGGAAAATGAGCTTCTGCGAAAAACAGAACATTCTTGAGAATGGTGTTGCTGGCAGAAAATAAATAACATTTTTGCACTCTTGTCTTAATTTTTTACATGGACTAAACCTTCAGGGAAGAGGAGGTGCAAAAAGTTCCTTTAATTCTTTGTTTCGACCCAGAAAGCCAAGCGGAAAGTGAAGGACTCTCATTAATGGCAGCCCTGGATATTCCTTGGGTGGAAAAGGCAACAGATCTCAGAATCTTCTCCACATCTGGGATGGAACTCCCAGAGAAGCTGTGGCTGCCCCTGGATCCCTGGCAGTGTCCAAGGCCAGGCTGGACGTTGGGCTTGGAGCAGCCTGGGACAGTGCAAGGTGTCCCTGCCATGGCTGGGGTGGAATAGATGATTTTTCAGGTCCTTTCCAACCCAAACCATTCCATGATTCCATGAATGTGAGTCCAACTCATGCCCTGGAGGGTTTGATAACATCAATCCAAGCATTAATTTAACATTTCAGGTAGCAAACATCTGTAATAACTTAGTCCTGCACCTCAAGTTATATTCCACAGTTTACCTGCAGCACCACTAGAACCTCTTTTCCCAAAATTCCTCCTCCCCTACTCCCAGGAGGCACCATACCTATGGCACTGCCCAAAGGATGGAGCTAAAATCCATTTATTTACACAAACTCTGACCGATCCATAATACAACGTTAATTTCCCAGCTTTGAAAGGACACGAGGGATGATTGTGGAAACTCCTGGGATCCAGCTGAACATTCCCAACAAGGTTCCTCTCTTTGGAAAAGGAGCTATTCTTTGGAGTTTATCTCCAAAGAAACCCTTTTGGAAACAGAGTGGAAACTTCCCTGGCAGCTTCCCACAGCCCTCCCCCAGTTGAATTTTCCATATTCCATTTTACAAAGTAGGAGTCGAAGAACAACTTTCAAATTGCAGTTTATTTAAAAAAGAATGAATCCTCCCGGGGCTGAAGCTGGAGCTTTCCCTGCCCAGTGCCATAACAATCCCTCAGAAAGCTGGGCTGTGTAAACTGAGCGAGCAGACAGGTTTTTGTGTTCTCACACAAATGGAAACTATGTCCTATAAAAGAACTTTAATGGCCAAATGACACTGGCTTTTTTTCTTTTTTTTTTTTCCCTGCAGCAGCAGCAGAGTTTTAAGATTTGCTTCCTTTCATTTTGCCTTTTTTTTCCACTCGGAACACACATTCTATCATGAATCTGAGCAGCACAAATGGACAAACCCCATCAAAAGCTTCAACTGCACACAGTATTTCATTTTTTTTTCACTTTCTCTAGTGTTGGTGATGTATCAGTACAGCAAAGCTTTTTTTATTTTTTTTTTTAAGACTTCACAAGAAAAAAAACACTGGAAAAACCTTCCTCCTTTACAAAAGAGATGTTGTAGAATTTATGAAAACAAAAGTGCCAATAAGATTTTGCTTTAATACCCGAGGGAGAAACACGATCATCTGCACCAATAAGAAAAAGATGCTTGCACGAGGTGCTCCACTAATTACAGCTGCTTTGGTGGGCAATATCACTGCTGAAACAGATGTTAGGGACCTATTAACAAAAGTTTTTCAAACATCTGCTTACAATTTTAAGGCAATTGTAAATACAGCACAGAAGGTCAATTGGGCTCATTAAGGTCTATGTGCAAATCTACTGCTGCAGGTTTCTTTTTAGCTAATACTGACTTTTTTTAACACAGGAAATAGAGTTTAATAGCAACTTGTGTCAATTTTGATTGTGATTTCATACAACAACAAACAACAATCGCATGCCCTGTGCTTCACCAAATAACCCATTTTCCTTCCTCTTTTTCCTCTCTACCTACAGCACACTGCCACGGTTCCACGAGGTAAAGGAAAGGTTAAATATTGGGCAATTACAGAGAAAATGATTGATTTTACTTTTAAACACCAATTATGGATCTTGATAGGAAATCTTCAGTTGTTGAACCAAAGAAAAATGAGTTTTGATTACAACGCATGGTTACGAGATGAAAATGATTCTTTCAAGTGTCAGAACAAAACACAGATGTTCAGTTGGTTGAAAACATTGGAAATCATGGAATGGTTTGGGTTGGAAGGGACCTTAAATCCCATCCCATTCCACCCCCCAGCCACGGCAGGGACACCTTGCACTGTCCCAGGCTGCTCCAAGCCCCAATGTCCAGCCTGGCCTTGGACACTGCCAGGGATCCAGGGGCAGCCACAGCTGCTCTGGGAATTCCATCCCAGGGCCTCCCCACCCTGCCAGGGAACAATTCCTAATTCCCAATATCCCATCTCTCCCTGCCCTCTGGCACTTTGAAGCACTCTCCATCAGCCTTCCTCAAACTGGAACCATCCAGGAACAGTTTTCTGATGAACTTCTCCTGACAAAATCAGGATCCTGCACTCAGCAACAGCACTCAGGTGCTTCTCTTGCAGATTTTAATCAATACTCCAAAATTCAGGATACCAACTGGGACTGGAGTTTTCAAGACTGGCTCTCCTAGCAGCCACACAGTGAAGCTGCTGTCTTGAGTTACACCTTGAGCCAACCAGGAGACTGCTGGCTGCCCCTGGATCCCTGGCAGTGTCCAAGGCCAGGCTGGACATTGGGCTTGGAGCAGCCTGGGACAGTGCAAGGTGTCCCTGCCATGGCTGGGGTGGCACTGGATGGGATTTAAGGTCCTTCCAACCCAAACCATTCCATGATTTTATGACTCTGAATTAAACCAGACCTGTAACAGTCACACCCTCTGTGCAAAGGGACCAAAAATGAGCAACCTGCAGCTCAAAGGCTTCCGGAACCACTTCCTTTACATTCCCAAGAACTTCTGTTCCACCTGGAACTAAACTGGTTATGCATGGGAAAAACTCTTTGTAATAGCAAAGCCTGAAAGATTTTAACATAGAGAACATCTCTATGAAAAGCAGAAGGAAAAATGCTGTGATGCAGAGAAAATCACAGTATTAAAGTAACAGCCTTCATCTTTACAGTGAAATTCATAAATGTGATGGCAAATGCTGATATACTAAAAATCAAAATTAATGGTTTTGGAAAAAAAGTATAAACAATTTAAGACGACAATTCTATCATTAGCTGTAAGAATTCCCCTCAGGAAAATTAATGACTCTACAGCAATTAAAAGCTTCTAAATATTGTGGCTTGCACCGAATATGAAGAAGATTCTAGTTTAAGCAATTTTTCTGCCCATTTTAAAAACCCACCTCAGGAAATAAACATTAAAACAGCACCTTCTACTATCAGTAGCAGGACCCAATTGAAATTCTTAAAAATAAATTCAATATAACAGAGACGAAAGTGTAAAACCTGTAAAAAGTTCTTTATATCTGCAACTTTGAAGCCGTGCTCATCTAGATCTGAAAAAGTAGTATGAGTCCTCCTTGTCCAAACAAAGCTAAATCTGAAAGCAAACATCAGAGCTTTCGGAAAACATTCCCATCAATAAAGACTTGTCTTTGCCCAGCTTGGCCCAGTGTTGCCTGATTTCAAAACTTATCACCCTATCCATCTTCTCTCTCACTAGAAAGGATATTTTCAATGCCTTGTGACATTTTTTCCAAGCTGTTTTTCCCTCAGCCAGCAATTAGCAGAGTCTAAATGGACTGCGGATTTCTTTATTTCTTATAAAAGAGGTGGGTAGCTTCATTTTGTAGGGCTGAGGAGTCTGTAAATGGAACATTTTGATTCACGTGGGTTTTATCTTCCAAGTTAAACTCAGCTGAGCAGAATATCATTAATTATATACTTCAGATTGAGCAGGTAATAGAACCAACATTCTTCTTTGTTTTTAAAAACTGACAACTCCATTGTAGCAATTCTAGAGACTCCAGGTCCATTTCTTACCAAAATGATAAAAGATTAGTGACATAATCTACCCCATCTCCAACCTTCCACTCAGAATTCAAACCATTTATGGCACAAAATTTATTTTATTGGTCTAACCTGCTTTAACTGAACTGATTTGGGTGTTTTCTTGCCTGAGGAAATGAGGGAGAAGGGAGGAAAAGGAGTAATATTTCATCATGAGAACAGAACAAGGAGCACCTCCACATAAAGACTTAGGAGAGAAGTAAAACTATCATTACCACTTCCACCAGCTTTTAAACTTTCCCATTTCAATACTGATTCAACTTCACTTATGCAGCTTAAATCAGGATGCCAAAGGAGGAAAAGTCCTTACATTTTATTAGGAGTTAAATGAAAAACGTGTCCCTTCGTTACACCACTTATATTCCTTGGATATTACTCAGTACCAGTTAATTAAAAAAAAAGGCATTGACTTCCAAATCAAATCCCAGAAATCCCAAAGAAACCGGGTGTGGGAAATGCAAGGATCTAACCAGAAAAAAAAAAAACCAGCACAAAGGTAACACTGATGATGAAAGGATTTGCTTTAGCCGAGGAGGACATAAAAGATGAAGTTCCACAAAGACCATTAAGTATTCACCAGCTCACTGCAAATTACACTAAACACTAAACACTTGGTGAAGAAACATTTGGCAGATGTCAGCAGTAAGGAAGCCAAACATGTTCTTTACATTGAAGGATAATGTAACTACAGAGAGGGTTTGTTTTGGAACCATTTCCACAGCACAAAAATAATCTGGCCTCGTCTCCTGGCAAGGCTGGGTTTACCAAGGAAGAAACAAGAGAGAGCCATGGCTACTTGTGTGACAAATCCACATTTCTGCCATTCACAGACCCAGTACCACTCCTGAAACAAGATATCACGCACGAATTTGGATAATAAAACACTTGGTTCTAAGAGAGACTGCGGCAGATCTTTGAAAACTCAAATATTTATGTAACCTCTTGTTTTCACAAGTGTTGGATAAACACCACTGCAGACACACAGCCACTTTCTGCAGTTAAAATCTTCCATCTTTTGGACTCTGCTGTTCCCCTATTATCTCCTGCAGTTTGAAACTGCATTCCTAAGTGGGATTTACCAAGTTAAACCAGGACCTAACCCAGTGGAATCTGTGGGGTTATCTTCCCCTCTCAATCTCCAGATTTTCTACAGACCTGCACTCATTCACCCCCAATTCTGAGAAAGGATGGCATGGATTTTTAAAGTTATAATTCACATACTGTTAGGTTCCACTTGAGGAAAACTACGCTTAAAGATGAAACAGGAATATATCCTTGGCATAACTGACCAGGAAGATAAAGCATTTCCTCATGTTGGCATTTTTTGATGAGGAATCTTTTCATTTGCTCTTCTCTTGTTGTTATTCTTGTATTTGAAACCTCTACTTCTTTTGGTTTTGCCGTTCTTTCCTCTCAGCAAGGCACCATTTGCATCAGCACACATCTAATAGGAGCTAAATCAACAGATTTTAAAACAGAGGGTTCATCATAAAGCCATAACACAGATTTGCTCTGCTTCAAATCTTTGAAATAAACGCCTGAATTTTTAAATGAAGTTGTCCAGTGGTGTCACCCACCCAGCTAACCAGGTTTCATGCAGCTTACTGAGACACGGAGTGAAAATGCTACTGACTTTTATTATTTTTACCATTTGAAAACAGCATGGCTCCAATCCAAGTAAAAGAAATCATCTCGACAGCTCTGCTCCTCTGGTAATTACATGGTTGTAAGAGTGGCAGCTTCTTGAATAAAACTTCATACAAGGAGTTATCTGGAACTAATGCAAGCAAGGCAAATTTCTACTGTTATTTAGACACACAGGATGGTTTGGGTTGGAAGGGATTTCAATCCCCCCCAGTGCCACCCCAGCCATGGCAGGGACACCTTCCACTGTCCCAGGCTGCTCCAAGCCCAATGTCCAACCTGGCCTTGGACACTGCCAGGGATCCAGGGGCAGCCACAGCTTCTCTGGGAATTCCATCCCAGGGCCTCCCCACCCTGCCAGGGAACAATTCCTAATTCCCAATCTCCCATCTCTCCCTGCCCTCTGGCACTTTGCAGCCATTCCCTGTGTCCTGTCCCTCCAGCTCCTGATCAATTGTCCCTTCTCCAGCCATGAAAGATCTGACCTTCTCCTACAGCAGGGCAGCTGAATTTCAGAATTTTCTCTTCTCAGACAGAACTCAACACCAACAATTGTCTGTATTTACCGACAGAAAAAGGCACACTGGCTGTATCTGACATTAAAACCATTTTCTGTTCAGTCAGCTGTGTTTTCCCAGAGAGAATCAGACTGGTGCTTCCCTCAGCAATCCACAGATTTCTTTCCTGGGAAGTGCTTCCCAATGTGACCTTCACATGTGACATTCACTCCCACAAAAGGACACGAGCTGGTCATGTCACAATTAACAAACCAGAGCTGCCACACACGAACCTTTAAACTGTCTGTCAGGAGCAGCAGTGCCTGGGAAGGAAATATTGCATCCCTACCAGAACACCCCAGGGATGGAGCAGCACTTCCACAGTGGGTTGGATCCATCCAGCCCCCAAACCACAGCGAGGAAATATTGTTTCCCTGGAGGAATTCTTTCCCGAGGTCTCTGCTGAAGCACTTCAGGCTTCCATAGCTCTGCCAGGAGTGCTTGGCAGAGGTTGGAACACAAACATCAGGGATGGCAGCAGCTGTGGGCTCTGAAATGTGGAGATGCTGCTTTATTTTCCAGCATTTTCCTACCTGCAGGGATGTGCTCAAGTCGGATCTCCACTGCTCTTTAGGACTCTATTCCTACATCTAGGCAATCTGGGCACATTTCAGGGGATGTTATGGTGAGGAATGAACATTTCAGCCCCATTTCTCAGAGCCCACAGAGTTTCCTGGAGGATTTCTCACATTTTCCCTCAGGAGAATGTCCATGGAGTTGTCTTGGCTGATTTAAAGGATTCAGGGGATAATTCCTGACCAATATTTGAAGGCTGATGGAAGCATATCCACCAACGTTCTGTGCTTTCAAAAGCCCCTTGGAATGAGCAAAGACAGCCCCAGGACACCTGAGGAAAGCTCCATTTCCAGCAGCAGCAGCTCTGGGTGGCTCTGCTCTGGAATTCAGTTAGAACCTGTGAGCAACAAACCCACTCCAGTTAGGAGGGTTTGGGTCAAAGGCTGCAATTTGTGATCCTGGCTGAGCTGTTAAGGCTTTCTTCTTGCTCAGGACACAAAAATCCCATTTTCATCAATGCTACCGCGATCTTTTTGCAGTCACTTAAGTGCAACTCATCAAAATCTCTTACATTACACATCAAAAAATCCTCTCTGTGCTGTTCTGTCAAATCCACGGCACTGGAGGTCTACAAAGTACAGATCCTGCTCTGTCCTACTAAGAAAAACTCATTGCAACCCATTTTTCACCATTCTCCATGGAGTTATTCCCTTGCCATTCACATAAACTTTTGTTTTCCTCAGGATCCACATCTGTGACTCACAGAATTCCTTTCCTACATGTGCAGCAGCAGGTCATAAATACAATTTAAAGATGCTCCCTGTCCATTACATTCAAATATAAAATGATGCACCTCTGGCTTTCTCCCTCTATCCTATCTCTGTGACATGATATCCGTCAAGAAATTACTTTTTTCCCCCTCGAATATTTAAGCTGGGCCTTATTTTGCAGCTTTAATTCAGCATCCTGTAACAAGTAACATAAAATCCCTCACAGAGGAGGCAACTTGTGTGATCTCCCTCAGGATCTAAGAAGCAAAATTAATTTTAGGGCTTTTTCCCCTATTTTTGAAAATGACACCTAACCATCCAAAGCCTCCTAAGTGCTGAAATAAAATGTTATCTTGCTAATTCTCTGGAGTATGTTCTGTCAACACAACAAGAAAGAACTCCCACGAAAAGATTTCAATTTTTGCCTGTCATAAACCCATAAACCTGTTGAAGCAATGATGCAAGGAGTTATGGGAACTAAAGGATGAGGACAAAGTATATTTTAATGATCTCAAATAAAGAAATCAGAGTACAAATTTTTGTATCAACTTAGTCCTATAAATACATGAAAGAGATGCTTTAAAACATTACCAAACTACTTTGGAAGATCGAATTATTTGATATAAAGGACTAGAGGAAGACATTTATTTCCTTTCAGGAATCTTCACCTGCTTCACTTCTTCAAACTCTCAACTACAAATACATTCCTGTACTGAGCACATCCTAAACCAAACCCCTTCCCCCAGGTGCATTTGTCAAAAATAAACAATTTACAAAATGAAAATAAATACTTTTGCTCTGGAAGTGAAATTACGAAGCACGAGGAGAAGAAAGAAGGAACCACTCAAGAAAACTCAGGCAGGATTGTTAAATTCCCACATTAGGGAAATGATACTTTCAGTTAGAGCCTCTAGTCTCAATTTGAACACTTAGAGCCTGTTGAAAACAATTATAAATTGAAATTAGAAAACTGAATTGGAAAATGGCATCAACATGACAGGCAGATTTAAGCCCCACTCCTGTACCAAGCTCTACTTTTTCAGTACCATTAAAACCACACAGAGCCCTCCACAAAAAGTTATGTGAGTCAACATTCAAGTGAAAACACAAGCGAATGAGTCTCGAAGTAGCAGCAGGAATATTTCAGGGAAAATATTATACCAACCACTTTATGGCCAGTGCTATTTCTGGCCTTAATTTATGAGCCCACTTTCCAGGTAGAAGTGCTTTTAAAAAAGGTTTTAAATTATGATCTGCAGTTAGATGGGGGGGAAAAAGGGGAGGGGTAAGGCAAGGGGATTTTAATTTCAGACAAAAAGGAAAAAAATGCAAAGGAAGGACAGGATAAGGGCTTTTGTTGTTAGAGGATTTGTCATGGGCTCACACAAGATGTGTAAGACCAACAAACTGGATTCCTGGATGACCAAAATAAGGGTTTAGATATAGTTAGGATAAAATAAAAATAATAATAATAAAATAATAATAATAATAATAATAAAATAAAATAAAATAAACATGAA
>VZRM01001227.1:45869-84524 GCA_013397955.1 Grantiella picta
GAGGAAACGTTCCCCTCAGATTTGAGGAACGATTCCCCTCAGATTTGAGGAAATTCCCCTCAGATTTGAGGAACGATTCCCCTCAGATTTGAGGAACCATTCCCCTCAGATTTGAGGAACCATTCCCCTCAGATTTGAGGAATCATTCCCCTCAGATTTGAGGAACCATTCCCCTCAGACTTCAGCAATCTGAGAGCACCCACTCAGACTGAAGGTTTCTCCAAGGCTCTGTTTCCATCCCTGTGATAACAGCGATTGCTCAGGAACCTCCAGCAGCAGGGAAACCCAATCTCCCATCCGAGTTCAACACGGGTTAATTGCTCTGCAAAACGGGAATCTTTGTTTTATGACTCAATTCCCATCGGGAATGCCAAACCTCCCCGTGCACTGCAAGCGGGAGGCCCAGTCTGTTAACAGGAAGAAAACCCACGGATTTTACACCATAAAAAAAGGAAGAGGGGCACATTTTGCCTTCCATCCCGTGGCAAATCAATGTCACAAGGTGCGTGACAGGAAAATAGGGACGTGATTGTTCGGTGCCCCCAGGAATGGTGAGCGACAGGTGGGAAGAAAGGCAGGGAAAATCGACAGAAAGGAGACAAATCCTGATGGAGAAATCTTTCAGCAAGCGTGTCACGGAGAATGGGAGGGCAGGGAAGAGGCTGGGAATGGCCCTGGATCAAGTCAGGGCCAAAAACTTCCGAATTCCTGCCTTTTTACCGGGCAGGGAGGGGACAGAGGCTTGGCTGTGGCACAGAAATTTCTGTGTGAATTTTGTTATCAGGCTGAGCTTTCTGCAGCACTGGGTGGTGCAAAGCGCTGCCCATCAATGAATAAAGGATGAAATAGTAGACATTTAAAACTAAATTAGCAAAAATAAAAATCCGACAACCTACTGTTGAACTTAATTTGATTTGATTTGAGGGAAACAAACCTCACTCTATTATTTGAGCTGATCTTTAGCACCAAAGGAAGGCACAAAATAGTGAATATAAAATAAAAAACACTTAAGGAGGAAAAGCACAGAAGCAGCTATTTAATGCACCAACTTCTTTTTTCTTTTTTAGGATAAAAAGCCCTTCAACTATGTAAATAAATTAGGAAATGGAGGTTTAAAAGTCAGTAATACAAGAGACATAAATAACAAAGGAATATATTATATCAAGGAACGTAAAGAGCAGGTCTATTGCCATTAGTACCTAACTTTGGGTTTTAGGTAACACATTCATCAAGCAAAGCATTCCTACCCCATCCTACAGTTTAACAAAATCAAGGGATCTAAGCTTTTCAAGGCAATATGAATATTCTGACCTCGATATCCAAACTGACAAAATATTTTTGGGTTATGTATCTGTAGAAAAGGTTGAGTGTAAAATATGTACAGTGTTTAAATGCAACTAACCTATGGAACAGCACATGATTTTTAAATTTCCTATTTCAATTTCCTATTTCCTGAGAGAAAGATGCCTTTCCTGCAAGGAAGAATCCCTCCTGCACACCCTGGTATTCTCCAGCTCCCCAACCAAAATTCCTGAGGGAGGAGGGTGTAGGGGGTTAATTTACACAAACTATTACATTGGTGATAAAATACTCATTTTTAGCAGACTAATAAATGTACCAGGATAGTCTCACCATGATAAAATACAATGATTATCATGGAATCATGGAATGGTTTGGGTTGGAAAGGACCTTAAAGCCCATCCAGTGCCACCCCAGCCATGGCAGGGACACCTTGCACTGTCCCAGGCTGCTCCAAGCCCCAATGTCCAGCCTGGCCTTGGACACTGCCAGGGATCCAGGGGCAGCCACAGCTTCTCTAGGAATTCCATCCCAGGGCCTCCCCACCCTGCCAGGAAGAATGGTGGATGCAGCTGCTGACGGAAGGAAAAGCAGCACTGTGACCTTGCCACATATTTCACAAAGCCTACACTAAATGCCAATTTCCCACCTTGAAAGGACATTTATACCCATTCCCCACCATTTACCTGCTTTTAATTCAGTTTCTTAAAAGCACACCTTCAATGGAGAATAAGGGGGATCACCAAGGTGCAAGGCATAACTAAACACAGACTAAACCATCTCAAGGACCTGAAAACCAAATTAAAAATCCCCCAGTCCATAACACAGTTTGTCAGTCTCAGCTTGTTTGCCCCTGAAGTGCCATTCCCATCTCCTTCAATTACACACAGGTTTTTCTTAACTCAGACCTGCATTAGCAGCATCCATATTTCAATTCAACTAAACTAAGAATTTTCAAATTAAATGAGTCTTCATGCCCACTTCCCAAAATTAGAGCTGGAGCTCAACTTTTAAAAATTCAACAATATGAATCTAGAAAAGTAAAAGGGCACAAAAAATGGAATATGTTTTCCTCTGCAAGCTTTAAACTGTTTGGAAATTGTTTATTCTAAACTGACATTTTATTTAAATATTCTATTCAGCAGTTATGAAAGGAACCTCAGCCCACATTTCACTTCCACTAAAATTCACCACTTTTGTGTCAAACTTTCTCTAACAATGGCACTTTGTGCTTCTTAAATATTGGGGAAAAGAGATCCACAATGGCATTTCATACAGAATATATTCCATGCTGGCTTAGTCACGTGTAAATCAAATTTTCTGCCAACTACAATATTGAAACAGGATCTAAGACAAAGAATAAAACTGAAATTTCTATCTAATTAATTTAATTTTAATGAAACGCTCGTGAAACCATTCCGGCCAATTAGGATGTGCAGAAATATTAGAAATAGAAATATTTCTTTGTTAATCTCAAGTCTTACGAGGGTAACGAGTATTTCTCTAGAATGTAACACTTGTACCACTGCACCAGATGCAGCCTGAGAAACAATGGTTTCATTTGAAAACCAGGGATGCTCTGAGGAGACACAGAAAGTGCAGTTGTTTCTGGCAGGGTTAACCTGCTCAGGTGGCATTAGGATAAACATCTGGGAAGAAAAGGTTTCTGAAAGAATTTCACAGTTTTCACAGAAAGAATTGCCTTTTGGAGAAAAAAAACCCCAATGTTCTGATGTTTGGTGAGGATTTGAAATTCCAGTTCGAGAAATAAAAATGGCAATGTTTTAAAAAACAGACTGAGAGGACTTTGAACATGAAATCACAGAAGGAATATTGATCATTTAAAACAACATACGACATGGAAACCGATTTTTATTTTCCAGTTAGGCTGATGCCACTTAATTTTGGGCACCTACAGGTGAATTCCCACTTTGCTGTGACCTCAGGGGACACAAAGTGAGCCCAGGGAAAGTACAGTGAGCACCAAACACCCCAACCACCAGCAGCCCCTGCCATCTGGAGAGCTAATGAACAATCAATGCATCCCAAATTAAACGACACAACTTTCCCTCAGAATCTTTAGGACAACACTGTCAAGTCCAATCTATTCCCTCGGCCTCCAGAATCAATTTTTCAAACTTTATGACAGGTCTAATAGTTCCCACCTGTTTTTCCTGCCTGACTTTTGACTGGCACGTTCCCAGCCAGGGTGGAAATGCAGACAAAGGCTCCTATTAGGCTCCGGCTGTTTCTCTACTGTGAGGTTGCTCAGCCATAAAATTAATTCCAGCCCCCTTTATCCCCTTCCATCCCTTCATTTTTGGGGGGTATGGAGGTTTGGGGAAGTGGAAAAGGGAGACAAGAATTTGGCATCCACTTGGTGGGAGAGGTGTAAGAAAATCTGAAGTCAAAAAGTTAAATCCTGATTTTTTAAAAAATAATCTACTAAAACAATTTACTTTATGACAAATGCAATTCATGAAGTTGTTGAGTTTTCTGTATCATGTTTTTAGCCATCAAAACTTGGTAAAATTCGAAAGAAACTTTGAGAGTCCATCATGCAATGCATGACTACATAAAGGCACTGCTGCAATGTTTTTCTGGGAATCCTGAACTATCAGTAAGCAACTATTTTTCCTTCGAGCAAAGAAAATTATTTTTCCTGAGATATGTTTTCCTTTCATTCAGAACTGGCAATTAGACACAAGCATCATATACATAATCAATAAATTCAGACCAGTTCCTCTGGAAGAACCTTAAAAACCTGACAGCTTTTTCCTTCAATAAAAATGACTTATTTTTGCATCAATTTCTAGAGATTTATGAAATGTTACCATTTAAATCTCAGGGTTCTTTGCTGAACTGCAGATCACAAGGATCACATCACTACTATCCGTGACGACAAAGTATTTTCAAAAACATCAACCATAATACTTTAGACAAATATTTTAACTTCATAAAACAAAGGTCTTTTCGTAAGATAAACCTAATCTAAGATAAATTATTAATAAATTCATAATTTTAGTTCAAATTATAATCTGCCTAGGACCATCTTCCCAACATAAGCCACTTAGAGACAGGAGCTGTAGTCTACACCTTACCTGAAAATCAACTATTTCAGCCTCATTATGACAGGAGAAATCTTGAAGTCCTATAGCTGTAAGCACTTCATTATATTCGGATTACTTAATATAAAAATGCAGCCTTTAAATATACCTGAGAAACCAAGCCCACTCCTCTTGGCAACCTTGCCCTTCTGGGTAATTAAACATTCACAAATTGCTCAGATTCTGTTTAGCCTTATCTAAATCAAATGACAAAACTCTGAATTAAACACTTTGTCTTACTGAGATGTTGGGACAAAGTCACTGAGAAGAATCACCACCAAAACCAACTGTGAGGGAAGAAACCTCCTGATTTTTTAAATTATCATTTCCCAGATCCTTCAGAGTCCTTCTTTCAACCCAGTGGGCTGAACATGCTGTGAATACCAAACATGAAGGAAGAAGCACATGCTAAAAAGAACTATATTTCTATAAAATACCTCTTCATGGCCTCTTATCAAACTGGGAAACCTGTATCTCTCAAAATCCACTGCAAAATCAGCATGTAAATCTAGGGGAAGGGGATTGGCAAAATTAGACAGCAACATTTTTTTAACCTGTGGACATTTGCACACACAGGGAACAGTTTGGAACCGAAATTTGTATTTGTCCCTAAATTGTAATTTAGAGAACTAAAGCCATTCTTGCTGGTTAACTCATCAGTTACAATAACACTCGAGACAATTTCATCTTGACTAAAAACCCAAAACGAAATTCCTGAGGTTATTTGTCACCTGTGAAATTCATCTGCAATTTCTGCAGACAAATTAACCCTGAGATTCAAAAGTAACTGCCAAGAGAAATTACAGCTGCAGGTAGAAGCAGGTTTGGAGATTCTGTCCAGAAGAGCAACAACTTCCCAAAGACAGTTTTTTCCATCAAATTTCCATGAAACACAACAGTACAGTCTTTGTACACAGACTCCAACCTGAGATTTAGTAACTGTGATTTTCCTATCACTTCATCCCATTTAAACCTCTAATGAACGACCTTCTCAAAGGTATCCCACAGCTCGTTCACAAGGGTCATCTGTGTGACCAAAGAACCTCTACCAGAACCCTAATCCATGTTTTAAAAACCCAAACCAACCATGAAAGAGTATTTTAGTGAAATATTCAGCAAAAGAAATGAGAGAAAGCAGTAATGTCAAAATCAGGGACACAAACTACTTGGTATCGCTTCTGTCAAATAACAGGCTTAGAAAATAATTTGCACTAAAGAATGTATTTAAACTCCTAAACAGGAATATTAAATTAAATGTTCTCATGGTGATGTTCATGCTTTGCCAGAGGAATAAAGATTAAACTCCACTACCAAACAAAAAGTTGTCCCACTCAGCTTTTCCCACCCTTTATGGCTCAGTATTTTACACATTATCAATTAACACCTTGGGAACACCAAATTCTCTATTTTCTGTCCACTTTCTTTCCGGACATTGTGTTTCACCATGATTACAAATTCCCAAAAAAGCAAGTTCATTTGGGATGGCCTGCATCCCCATCTTACCCATCCAGCAGATTCATGGTTGTTGTGGTCACCTCAGTGAACAGAAGGATCTTCCCCAGCTTCTTGGTCTGAAGGTGCTGCTGGTAAATCCTCAGGCTGAAATGCTCTGAGGAGAAACTGCCCATCTGGGTGATCACTGGCATCAGGGATGGAGACACTTCCCCTGTGGGCTCACAGAAGGGAACAAACTTCAGAGACACCTTGCTGGATGTCCTCATCCCTTCAGCATCCACGTTGCCCTCCAGCCACTTCAGGAAAGCCAGATGGATTTCCTGCGGGAAAGGGGAATAAAAGGAGAAATACACATCACCCCATGTGAACAAACATTCTTCCAAAAACGCTTTTATTCAAGCAATCATCTACTTCAAACCAGGAAAATGCAATTTATTTCCTTTTCAAATAATAACTCTGCTGCTTGTTTTAGTCCAGACTGGTCTGACTACTTGACACTGTCCTAGAGTTGAGTCCATGCTCCTCTGCAGATTAATTAAATTTAATTCTTCTCTCTAACAGGGTTTGTAGACACATCTTGAGGCATGGAGTGAACACATTTATTTGCATCATGCAGGTTTTTCAGCCTGCTGAGGCTCTCTGCTGGAAGATGCCCTTCAGTCCATCACTAAGACACAATTTAGAGGCTAAACCAGCAGTTAAAAAAGAAAATTACTGACGTCTCAGTGGAATATCTGCTAAAATGGCTCACAGCTTCAGCTAAGGGATGATTTACCACGACTAGTGACACCCTGAATGTTCCAAATTCACTCTTTCTGGAGAGAATTCTGCTTTGAGAGGTGTGACATGAAATGTTTGCCATGTTGTTACAAACAGCCACAAACACAGATTCTGGGACTTCTTCTTGCTCAGTGGGCAGCTCAGACTTCCAAAGAGTCAAAGTTAAATGAAACCACGAAAGATAAATGAAACCACAAAAAAACCGTGGCTTCAATCCGACTGAAAATAACACACTGGTGATTCTTGCCCTCCAATTTTGAAGAGGAAGAGATCTGATTTTTAAATTGAAAAGTTCTAACCAAACCACGCCCCTCCTTCTGTTATATCCGTTATACCTTCTGTTATATCTGGGAACTGGAATACATTTCCTCCGTGAGTGCTGAAGGTAGGACTGAGATCTCCTGCCCTTGAAAAGATGTCTCTGAGCTCCAACCCCACTCTTGAAAACCCACAAACCACAAATGAAGAGCAAACTTCCCACAAACAGTTATCTTTCCAAGGAATTACTCCTCTTTTCCACATCCCTCTGTTGCACCTGAAGAAGTAATGAGAGCAGTGCTTCTGTTCCCAACACCTTCCTCGGGATTTTCCACGCCCAGAAATGACATTTTCTCCAATTTCCCAGACTTTGCTGCCTGTGCTGAGCGTCAGCAGAGGCGCTGGGTTGCAGATCTGCAGCACAAGTGGCAGAGCAGGACATGAAGAAAGGAATAATTTTTCCCAAATTCTGTTTATTCCAAGCCCCAGGACAACCTAAGACTCAGCAGCTACATTTTAGTTACACAGAAATTACTTCTCATTTCTTGCTTTTCCTAAAGCTCCTTGTCTGAATATTTTCTGTCCAAATTCATGGATAAAATACATTTTAAATATTTCCTTTCCCCTCTTTGTTCTTTTTTCATTTTTTTTTTTTTGCTATGCATCATAAATGATGATGTGATGATGATTAAAGGTTTTGTGAGGTTTGACTTGCACCTCCACTCAGTGTAACACCAGAGCTTTGACAGACTAAATAAATTCCTTACACATTATCCTACTTGTTTTACATACCCACAGTAACTGATTGGCTGTAACTGATCTTTAGAAAAATTACAGCTTTCATTTCTGTCAGGGAGTACATGGAAAAACTGTGCTTAATCAGAAAGTGTTTTCCTCTTGCTTTCCAAACGCAGAAATTCACTCAGCAGAATTGGGTGTGCAAGGCCCAGGCATGAAAACAAAAATTTAACTCACCTAAGGATGGGTTTAGAGTCTTACAGAAATTAGGTTACAAAATAAAGGTTGCAAAATAAAGGTATCAAAATAAAGGCACCAAAATAAAGGTTACAAAATAAAGGTTACAGAATAAAGGTATCAATATAAAATGTGATGATATTGTAAATAATGGAAGAGCTTGAGGCTGTGTCAGAAATTCTGGTGTGTTTTTGCCAAAGAATATTTTCTACACAGAACAAAATAGCATCTATTTCTGTGTGATGTTCCATTATTATAAATAAGCCACACAATTCTGACCATTCACCCTCCTGAGTATATTATTTCAAGTGATTTTCCCCCATAGATTTTAGGCAAACTTCTTGATTTCATTGCTTCTAACACACACTGAACCATTTAAGAATTGTTATGTGTGTATAATTCTCAAGCTCATTTTCCCCCATAATGCCCACGTGCTTATTGAGCTGATCCAAAATATAAACACGAGGAATATGTAATCAAGGACAGGGATTCTTACAAATTCCTAAGAAAATAGGGGTTTACATGTTAAAGTTTCAAGTGCTGCTCACAGTAGAAAAATTAATTTTCACTGTCAGAACTTCCTTCACACCAAGTTCCAGGAACAGGAATGCCTAGTGGTCACCACAAGTACATTGGCACAGAAGAAATAACATTATTGTATAATGAAATAAATTAATACATGAAGTCAGGGCTAACCTCAGCTTCGAGCCCATGGAAAAGGAATAAAACCAAGCCAGAACTGTGTGATTTACAGCTGGAATTCCCAACCTCTCCTGCTCCCAGCCGCGTCTGCCGTTCTGCAGCAGCCTCTGGTGGTCACTGACACGGGGAGTGTTGGCTCAGGAACCTCCTGGACACCTCTGGGACCAACCCAGGCATCCACCACGAGGGCAGGGAACACCCAAAGCGCTTTCCCTGGACATTCCCTAAATCCTGAAGGATGCTGCTCCAAGATTTAGGTGATTGTGGAATGCCAGAAGCTGCAGCTGCTCGGTGTTCAGGATCTGAGAGGATCTGCAGTCATTCACACACCCAGTGATGGAAAATCTGCATTTCCCAACCTACCAGCCATATACTGTGTAATTAGAATAATTAAAGTTGCAAGGGGGTGGCACAAATAAATCCTGGGATTGTTAGTCATCAGTTTTGGGCAGGAGAACTGAAGATAAAATTAATTTCATAGAAGTATAGAATCCCAGAATGGTTTGGGTTGGAAGGGACATTAAAAATCATCCAGTGCCACCCCAGCCATGGCAGGGACACCTTGCACTGTCCCAGGCTGCTCCAACCCCAATGTCCAACCTGGCCTTGGACACTGCCAGGGATCCAGGGGCAGCCACAGCTTCTCTGGGAATTCCATCCCAGGGCCTCCCCACCCTGCCAGGGAACAATTCCTTCCCAATATCTAATTTAATCCTGTTCTCATTCAGTTTAAGGCCATTGTTTCCTACAAAACCATGGGGTTTTCTTCAAATCACATTTTTTCCATGCACATTCCCTAAGGCAAAGGTATTCCTTTCTTTCTCAAAGTGAGACTGAATTGTGACATGGCAGCTTGGTGACGAGAGAGCTACTCAGCTTTTCAGAGTTCACATATTCAACCGCAAGTTTAATATTTTTAAGGAGAAAAGTTTTCTAGCCGTATTTTAAATGGCGAAAAATGTAATTTCAATGCATTATTTAAAATAAAAAAAATTAAAAAAACAAATTAGGAAAAGCAGAAAAGCATTGCACCAACAAAACTGCACACTGCCTCTTACGATAAATTCTCCACACACCAAAACTCAATTTAAATCCTTTAAAGATAAGCAAGGAGAGGCTGGGAATTTGCAAGCACTGCTCTGGTACCCAGGAACACACCAGGAGAAATCCGATTGTCAGACTGGAAGTGTCCCTGAATGAAAAGTTGTTCTGAGCAAGCAGGGAGATGTGGAGGATATTCATTCACAAAATCCACAGCAATACAAATTCAGGCTACTGCACATCCCCTCAGCTCCTGCCCTCATCAGCACAAATTGCTCGTGGTGCTAATTGTACCATCAAGAAGGAAGAGCAAAAGCTGCATTTTATGATTTCCCATCTGCTTTGGATGGTTTTCAGAGTTTGCTCAGGTGTGTGCAGAAACAGCTCCGGAACAGAAGTTTGCTTTCGCTGCTGTTCAAATTCCTTTGAATTTCATCATCATTAAGTTTCACTTTCCCCCAACGCTGGCTTAGAGGTTGAGATTGACCAAGGAGGAACGAGGGAGACAAAAACCAGCTGCATGTGGACCCTGCTCTGCTGCAGGATAAAATATCACCAAATTACAGCCCCTGATGGAGAAGATTTTATTTGCACCTGGGCTCTGTCAAACAATGAGAGTTATGCACCAAAGCACATAAACTCCCACTCAGAATGGCTGAAAAGAACCCCAAATCCAAGACTTTCTTCTAACAATCTGTTTATATAGATAGGATTTGGATGTATTTTTTTGATTTTTATCTGAATGTTCGCGGACATGCACAGAGATAAATAAAAATACCTCCCACTGGGTAGATTTGGGACCTGATCTTTCCTACCAACAATAGGCTTTAAACTCTCCATCAATGGAATTCTTTGTTAAGACAAAATTCAGCCTAAATTCATTTGGTTCCTGTTAAAAACGTGGAGGTGAATGTAAATGGAAGCTAAAAATACAATGCCATAAACCAAACATTTCCCATCAGCTCCCTCCTCTCTTGTGAGGAAAAATATGGTTTTACCCAGTCATGTCCTACCTGATGACTCAATATTGGGATTATAATACTGTCCTTTAGCTGGGCTGGTGAAGTGAGGCCAAATATTCCCTTTTTGGAGACACAGAACGTGATTTCAAATTTTTTTTCCTTCCTTTGCATAAAATGTAATGATTTCCAATGAACTACCTCTATTTTTGCCTCGCTGCACTTGAGAAGTTTGCAGCTGATGCAGTGGTTCACAGATTATCAGCTGATGGAGTGATTAAATCATATTTATATTTTTATATATATATATTATACACCCACACACATATATATATATAAAAACTGCAAGCAATTGAAGATTACACAGTCATAAAGCACCAAATTGTTAGAGGAGCCTCTGTGGAGCAAACCTACATTTATAGACATCACACCTTCAATATGGAGAAAATCTGCTTTTTTTCAGAATTCCCTGTTCCCAGAGGAGTATTAAGCAATTCAAGTGTGATCTCAAATGTATTTGTTTCATTCCTATGGATTCCCTATTAGCACTGACAGAAAAGGACATATTTCAACGAAGAGCTGGCCTTTGAGATCAATTTCAAATATAAAAATTCACACATAGACACACACAAAAAATATCTCCATATCCTCCTTGTCTTACACAGTTTTGCTCAACAGCTCTGCAACTTTCAAAGTGCTAAATTTAAATTAACCACTGGAGAGTTTCCATAGCATCCCTTGGATCCAACAGAAACAATATTTAACATCACACATACAATACATTATATATATATAAATGTAATTTATATATACAAAATATATATTTACTTGCTGTAAATATACACAATATGCAGGAAACATAATGTTATCTACTATCCTAATTCATTGGTAAATGTTATCTACTATCATAATCCTAATTCATCCTAATCCATGTCTATATTACCTTTTAATGAGGCCTTGTAAAATCCTGTATATTCAGTTTACTACTTCAATCTTTCATTAAAATGCATTATTTTCTCTGAAAAGCAAAGTACAATGATTTTTCCTTTAGGAAAAAATTGAAGAAATGAGAGGGGAAAAAAACACAAACACAAAAATTTGATAGACAGATGAGGTAAGATCTTCTCTTGGTGATCACAGAGGAACTGGAGAGGATGAAGAACAGATATTAGCTGTCATTAGATAATAATAATGATAATTTCAATGCTGATATCATTAATATTTAGTAATATTCCCAAACTCCACATCCACACCTCAACGTTGCAATTCCAGACTCCAGGGAGTGCAAGCTTGGAGATGGATTTTATAACCACTGAAACAAAGGCAACAAATAGAACTTTTAAACACAAAAACCTATTTACAACACATTCAAAAATCTGTTGGGAAATACATGAAGTACTGAAATTATTCCGTTTTTAGAAAGGTGACAGAAAACTCTTTTAATATTCACTGTTTACAATTGATTTCAAAGTCCTGTCCTTGCTCAAGGAAATAGACAAAAGTTCAGCAAGCTTCATAATCTCCATCCTCACCAGATGATTTTATTCAATCTTCAGATTACTTCTAATATTTTCATTTCTTTGCATATTTTCTTAGAAGGAAAACGTTAGCTGAGAAAAGAGGCTAACCCAGAGAGAAGCTGTGCCTCTCTTATTCTTGCTCGGCACAAAGCCATTATTTTCACTACTGCTGGTTTTTTTAGTTCATAGAGTGAAAATCTTAGGAAGGAGAGAAATCCCCATTTCTGCACTCCCTCCTTTCCCCATGGCCTGAAGAACTCCATAAAGATTTTATAGTCCTACAACCCAGGCACATTTTCATTTCATGTTCTCGTGAGCTGCAGTTACTTGGCTGGTACTCGCTGTGCATTCCCAGGATTCTGCACAGCCTGCAAATCTGTTTCAGTTTATTAATAATATTTTTATATTTCCCAAACTGAGAGAGGAAAGCAGAGTCAAAACAGGAGATTTTGACTGCACAAAGCACAGAAGAACATTTACGAAGATGGCAGGGTTGGTAACTTTTTGAATTCCCCAACCGACCTGATTTCCAGGAGTCTCCAGACGTTTGGGTGGTTATTTGGTCTGTGATGTGCTTTCTGAAGAGAGGCAGAAAAAGCTCATCATTTCGGAAAGATCATCCCAGAGCCTCCTTCAAGTGCCTTATTTTTGTCCCCACTCTTCGGAGTGTTTTTAAAAACAAGTATTGCATTACATAAACACAGTGCATCATCTCAGCAGAAACAGCCACAGATAGCAGTGGATCCATTTTCCCAACTGATGTGTGGAATACTTCATCCAAAAAAGGGCAAGATTTGTCACAAAGAGCTGCAAGGTATCCTCATCCTTTTTATTGCAGCGCCATTGCTTTGAACGTGAAGCATCTTAGATTTCAACCCATTCCAGCAACTGCTCAGAAATCCGTGCCTAAATCTGAATCCAAAATTAAATTGAGCTTTAAAAAGCACTGTATGTAGGCAGAAAATTCATTTATCCAACGTGCTGCAGCCCAGCCTGGAAAACAGAGGGCACTGCCTGGGTCAGGATTCACCGACTGCCAACAAACAAGTAGGGATGTTCCTTTTTGTAGAGGGAAAAGCGCTGCCAACAGGTTAAAAATAACACAGAAAATAATTAATTATGGTCTTACACATGGTGTTTTTTCTATCTGCATCTCTCCCGGCTTTAGCAGAGTGGGAATTGGGATGCCAGGAGGCACAAGCAGGGCGGGAAGAGCTGCTGGAGGTTTGCTCAGCATAAAGCAGAGCTGAAGGGAGGAACGAGGAGGAGGCTGTAAGGTGCATCCCACATTTTGCTTCATCCCACTTTTTGCTTCCTTTCCTTCCTCAGCTGCGGCAGAACAGTCTGGAAACAATCTTCCCAGCAGCTGCTCTCATCAACAAACTGTTTATTGTAAGAAAGTGCCTGGGTCAAAGGCTAAACGTCATCCAGAACTGAAAGTGTAGCTGTAAAAAAATTTAAAAAAAATAAAAAATCCCCAGGCCGTCCACGCATGTGGAAAAAAATCCACGGCATTGGGAAGGGAACCATACTCCATCTGAAATGCCAACTGAAACAAAAACTCCTTAATTTGGCAGAGCAGGATTTGGTAGCAACGTGCTCATTTCTCATGGTGAGCGCTGAAAACGGGATTTAAAATTCAACTCTCTGTCTTTTGTGGTTGAAAAGAGCAGAGTGGAGCTGTGTTCAAATGTTCTGATATGTTTTGTTTATGCTAATTCAGCTCCATATCCGCACACAACAATAAAATAAGGCTTCTCTGATATGTTACAAACGCACCATTGACACGTAACACAACAAAACAAGTTTAGGCTCAGCACCAGTAAAAAGCGTAGCTGTAAAAAATCTAAAAAAATAAAATAAAAAATCCCCAGGCCGTCCACGCATGTGGAAAAAAATCCATGGCATTGGGAAGGGAACCACATTCCATCTGAAAGACCAACAGAGAACTGAAACAAAAACTCCTTAATTTGGCAGAGCAGGATTTGGTGGCACCGCGCTCATTTCTCGTGGCGAGCGCTGATTTTGAGGTCTGCTGGAGGTTTCTGCTAAAAACGCGATTTAAAATTCAATTCTGTCTTTTCCCCTCGAAAAGAGCAGAGTGGAGCTGTGTTCAAATGTTCTGATATGTTTTGTTTATGCTAATTCAGCTCCATATCCGCACACAACAATAAAATAAGGCTTCTCTGATATGTTACAAACGCACCACCGACAGATTACGCAACAAAAACAGTAAATAATAAAAACCCAGTTTAAAGCAACGAACATTAAAAATCACAGCACAGAATCTCCTTCACCAGCCTGAAGCTTTGAATATCAGAAATTAAAGAGTCCACGAGCACCCAGGAGAGGGGAATTGGTGCCACTGCAGCCCCATAATTATTGGGACATTTGCTGCCCCAGCCCATAAATCTGCCCTGGAGAGGAACAAAGTCCACCTTTGACACAACATCACGACAAAACACTTCACCAAAAGGCTGATCAATCAGAGCCCTGCCAGGTGTTGATTTATCCTACCAGAAAAAGGTGTGAGAAATTACGGGTCGGGCGTTTCATTCTTCGTGACACCTACTTTGTAACAAAATTGTTCTTATTTTTTTTTTAAATGTTTTTGGAGGAGAAGTGTACAGTAAATTGAGCCTACGTGCAACTGGGCTAAAAATAAGCCCAGGGAAAGCGGGCAGAAAGGAAAAGACATTCCAAGTTGCACTAAAATCTGAGCATTATGCATATGAAAGTGGGTTGATTTTTTTTTTTTTTTAAATTACATAATCCAAGTCGTGTTTGGAAGAATAAATTAAGATATAAATCTAACCTTAAATGCTGTACACATATATATTAAATTACTCTCAAAAGCATTCTGCACGGACTGGGAAAAAATACAGACGAATTTTGTTCTCTGCTAATAGGGCAATAAATTAGATGCAATATATTCAGCAGCTAAAACTGGCTCTCTTAAACAGCTATCACATAATACTATTTTTATTTGGTACCAAGCCTTTTTTTTTTTTTCTTTTAAACTAAGAACAAAACTGTTTGTTGAAAATCTTGGAATTAGCAGCAGAATGAGTTAAGTAAATAAAACCAATGAAAATATTTTCTTCCTCAGCGCTGATAATTCCCAATTCTTAGCTGAAGGTTTTCCATCAGGTTTGTTTTGCCTTTCAGCAGGGTTACACACATCAAATGTGAATGAATTTAGTGTTCATGAATATGAAACAGCAGCACAGGAGCCAAAGATTCCCCTCTTAGCACTGCAAACGCTCCTTAAACTTCAGCTGGACCTCATTTTTGCCTCTTGAGGAAAAAGAAAAACCTCCCAGCTCTGTCACACAGGAGGGGTTTTGGAGCTAAAGAAACGTCTGTGAAATATTAAGGTGAAACCACAAGAGATTTTCGCTCTGTCCCTGGAGCTGCACAGCTGATGTTCAACAAGGACAACACGGATTTCTGATTCCTTCCTAAAACACACTCAGGCTGACAGAGCAGTTTGGAAATCACAAAAGGAACACCTTGGAAAGGAAGAATTTCTTGGGAATTATATGTTGTTATACACTTGGTCTGTTATTTATAGCACACCTACTCCGAAGACAAAACCCTGTACTAAGCGAAAACTAACTTTCATTTAAGATCTCTCTGCTAATCAAGGGTATTTTTAAAAAAAATTAAGATAACAACATGGGATTATTTTTGTAAAAAGTGGAAAAAAATAAAGTTTTAAAAAAGTTTAAAAAATTATATCTGCTTTTTATTTAGCAGAGTATCAAAGAAGCTTCACACTTCAAAAGCACATTGTATACACATACAGCAAAGTAAAACCTACATAGCAAATGGAGATCTCTGAAAGAAGCCTCAAAAATATTCAAGTTTATCAGAAATTAATACATTTTTCCTAAAAAACATGGGGGGAAATACAGTATTCAAACACAGCATTCACACAACGCTGCAGTTGCAAAGAGTGGATGACACAAATTCCATTTACAGCTATCCCAGCTGCAGGGGTTTAAAGCCATTGTCATTATTTGCTCCTTTTTCAGCCTTTTCAGATTTAACACTTACTTTCTCCTGCTGGGATTGAACCTTTTTCAGAGCCAAACACTTTTCCCTGAGAGGAAATCCTAAACAGCACCTTGGATCTCAGGATCCCAGAATGAGCTCCAGAGCCTCTGCAGAGAGCTGAAAGTATTTCTGAAATTTGCAGGGAGAAATGGGGAAAGAAATTTCCCAAATGTAATTTATCCTTTAAAGCTGGACATAAAAGTTAATTAACCCTCACAGAAATGAGGCCAAATTTTATGGACAAACCCTTTATCCTCACCAGGGTTTTCCACAAGTCCAACACACCACGAGCTCCTGTTCCACATTTGGACTTCCACAGCCCAAAGTCAAAGCTCAGGACTGAAATTCAGGATTTTGGGAGCGATTTTGGGAATTGAGGCACTCAGAGAATCACACAAGGACAGACCAAAGGCTCAGGCAGTGACTGAGAATTGCTCTGCAGACCCAAACACAGGAGCATTTCTGACAACGGCACATTCTTTATTCTGCAGGATTTGGGATTCTCCTGCCTTCTTCCCGAGGATAACCACCTGTTTGTGTCCCTTCTTCACCTCTGGGAAACAGGAGTTCATCCAAATGGCAACATTTCATGGAGAACACAGCCCAGGAGAACTCAAATTGACTAACATCAAACCACAGCGTTGGCAAACATCTCTCACTTTTGTTTTTTAAGACTCATCTGAACTGCACACCGGAAAAAGATCCAAATAAATCCAATTTTTCTGACTAAAATTTAGTATTAATCCAGGCAAGGATTCACTTCATTCTGTCCAGTTTCTTGACTTGAGAAGTGTACTCTGTTTTTGTCTTGCTCCTTGCTTTTGTCAGACTGCCCTGAGCAGATCTTGGCTGCTTTTCTTTTCAGTGTCACAAAAGCATTCAAAATTTTTAATTCTACCACAACAACCACTCTGAAGATGAACTTCTAACTGATTAAATACGAACCAGCTTCATTGGAAGTTGTTGTGTTATAATTAATAGTCCCAAACCAAAGTGGTCACTTCTAAAAATAAATTGCCCTGAATGAAAAAATTTCAGGGATTACTTCAATCAGTACTAAAATGCAAAAATGGTGTTTAAAATGCATTTCCAGGACAGTTGCACACACACTAATGCACTCATAGTAGATAAAATCTGTATCAATATGTGACATTCAGTGATTAATTTATCCTCTGTTAAATAAGGACAGTCTGGGTCTGTTTCTTGAACAGAACTGCTGGGGAAACAGAGGACTGAGAGCACAACAATTATTATTTAATTTCAAGTTTCAAGTTTGAGATGTGCTTTCAGTTTGTCAAACCAGTGAAAAAAAAAATCAGGAATGTGACAGTGGCTGTGAAAGTTACTTTCTACAGCAAATTATCAAATGCTTCCAAGAGGAAAGAACATCCTTGGAAGAGATGGATAAATTGTTCTGTACAGAACAATAAGGGCAGCAATAATTATATTAAAGTTTCCTCCGGTTCAAAAATGATTAATTTGCTAATCCTCGGCTGCTAATTTTACAGAGTGGGTTGTGTAAAATAGAAAAAAGCTTGAAAAGATTTAGAGAAAAGTCCATTTCCATCTCCAAAAGTGCGGCAGAGATGCCAAAAGCAAATCTTTATCTTTCCTGTCCCTTCAGAAATACCACTGGACTGAAATACCAAATCCAATATTTACCCTCCCACAGGTTGCCTATGGCTAAAACAGGTGGAAGGAAAAACTTCCCAGAAATGCAAAGTGCTCCCAACTTTGTTCATTTAAAATAATGACAGAAATATTCTGGAGGCAGAAGTACAGCTTTAAACGTCTCCAGGTATTTCCAACAAAACCTTGGAAACTCAAATATTGGTATTAATTTGCAGCTCCTACTGCTTATGGCAACTTGGGGAAAGTGCCCCAAGTTCTCTCAGAAAGCAAAAAAAAAATCAGAATTTGCATTTGCTTTCAGCTGCTATATTTTTATTTCCATCAGCAAATAATTGTACTAAGATACCAACACAGAAAACACAGCTAGAAAATGAAAAGTCACCAGATCAAAGTTCCCTCTGCAGCTGCTGCTCCTGACAAGGAGCTGTGCTACACTCACTAGTTGTAACACCAATTCCATCTTGGAGAGAAGAAATCTCTTCCAGACCAGAAAAATCCATGAGGAATTCTTTCTTCATGTCCTAAGTTCTAAAGTCAAAACATGCCAGATGCAATTTTTCATGCAGATCTTGACAACTGTGCATCAAAACACAATTCTTTTTCCTTATCTTGCGAAAAAATTTCAGAAATACCTCCTGGAGTTCATTTCCATCGATTCTGACTCCGCGGAAATGCTGAGCTATGCTCCCAGAAAATAGACCTTAAAACTCTGAGGATCTTTAAGATTTCGGTTCCTAAAACTTGACTTTATTCCGCCAAGCACAGCTCTTTAAAAGGAGACACTTTCTCCAACTGAATGCTGCTCTTCCTTTCAATTATTTTCATAATGAGACCAATGTAACATTTTCTGCTTATCACCTATTCATCGGTTGAATGGTAAATTCCAAAAGGAATTGTGATTAATTTCTTTGCTGCAAGCGTAACACCAAAACACTTCATGACCAAAAAAATCGTTCAGAAATACACATTAATATCCATATGCATCCACATATATCCATAACCTCTCTCTCTTTCCCTCAGCAAATGAAAGGAGCCTTATTTTTATTTCGATTCTCTGTCTGAAGTTGTTAAGACGTGGAATTCTGTTAGTAAGTCTATACTGAAGGGCAAAGAGCTGACTAAAAATTTACATGTGGGTTGTTTGTCCAGCAAATGTTTTGAGACTCAGCAATCTGTGAACCCACTTCTCCAGACTTTGGTTTCTAAATGATCTAAACTCCAAATTTTAGCTCTCATCACGTGCAAAAATCATTAATTTATTACAATTAACACTCTCAGACTGAAGAAAATATTCTTCCCCGTGTTAAAATCTCCCTGATACTGATCCTGCCAAGGCTTGGCTTTCACTAGTATTTTAATTATACATTTCTTCATTTTTCTAACTCAAGAAGTGTATTTTGAAATGTTTTCTGGAGTTAGTCTTAAAACATTTCTCAGCTAAGTCCAACAGCCCAACTCAGCATAGACCTGAGAACCAACACACCCTAGACATGGCAAGGGATTCTCAATAAACCAGGCAGTAAAAACCCAACGTTGTCCCACATTTCAGCCGAACACCATCAGTCCAAAGCAGCACCATTTTTTACAGCTAAAATTACTAGATATGTATATTACAACTAGCAGCTGCAGGGAAGGCTAGAAAACGCAATAATAAAGTTGTTTTCTCTCCGTTCAAGTCTTGCTCCTTACCTCTGCTCTTCAGCTGTTGCCCCATTCCCCTCTCTCCTCCTCCCTCACAGCCTCTGCTTTTTCCTCTGCTATCAAACCAGATCCTCCAGCTCTTCCTCTTGCATTTTTCCTCTCCAACAAAAAAAAAAAAGTTCTTATCCTCCTCAGTCAAGGAGCATGCTCTGATTTACACACTCCGTGGAGAACTCTCATCCCAGCTTTTCTCAGGGCTGGAGTTCTTCTCTGGTCTCCTCTGGCCCTTGATTCATTTCTATTATCTTGTGTAATAATTGAGTACGAAATGGGTAAAGAAAGGAGATCATTTCTGCAACTTGAGGTTGCCAATATGGCTAATATAATAAAATTACACACAGATTTTAAAAACACGCGTTTTTTCAGACATATTAACACACATACACAGGTCTGTATATAGAATTATGGAATTATACAGCTGCAGGACCAATTTCATCACTGCTGAGGATCCTCTTGGAAATGCTGGCAGAGATGAAACTGTGCCCAGCTGAAATTCCCAAAATTAAATCATGCCATAGCTCTACATGATCTAACTGTAAAAATCTAGGTTGCCCTGACAGACCTTTAGCCAGGACACTTTTCCTGGCAGAATTAAAATTCTGCCATAAAATTTCATTTACCATGAAAACGCACAGCACAAGGCGTATTCTGATTTCTTTTTTTTTCCTTCTGAGAAAACCTTGCCTGGATATTCCTGTAAATCCTTTGTCACTCCTGTCACCAGTCCCAATGCCAAGTGAGTACAGTGGTTTATTAAAGTGGAATACATTCTGCTGGTGGAACACCCACTGCAAACCCCCCCCAAAAAAAAAGAGATTTCACAGGGCAGTTGCACTAGAAACTACAGCAAACTTTCTGATTTCAGCCAACAGCTGCTCTTTAATCAGCTTTTCACTCTAAGAACTGCGTTGTGTCATCCAGATAGGCACATGCCAAATCCCACTCCCTCAGCACCTGGAATTTCGTGATTTCCTCAATATGTCAGAAATCATTGCTGAAAATGAACTGTCAGAGGATAAACATGACAGAATCTCTAAGTCAGTCCCTTCCCCATCAGCTGCTGGCACAAGTCACCCCTGGTGATGTTCTTCTGGCGCCTTTGTCCAGTGACAAACTCTGAGAACACCCCAGTGTCTTTTAAATCATTAATTAAACTCCCCTCGCAATTCTCCACAATAAGTTCAGCTCCATAAACTTCAAGAACAAGCTTCGTGCTGCAGACAAATTTTTTTTTCTGCTAACACTACTGCATAATTGACAATTTCTCAACTGTCAAAGGGGAAAAAAGTATTCAGAAGACCTGAACTTTGCAAATACAGTATTTCAAAAACAGTTAATGATGGAATTTTTATCTTTTTTCGAAGACAGATACAAGAAGATGTTTCTACTTCCTCTAGTTATATATATATAAAGACATTTATTAAAGTTTTCTAATTAGAATATACAGATTAAATACATTCTGTGGCCATAAAAGTGAAGCCACAAGAGGAACCCTAACGAAACTGTCAGAGAAGCAGCACAACAATTTCCCATTGTGGAAAGGAGGCGTCATTTCTGAGCAATGGTAACCCGATAGGATCTCACTGCGCTCCAGCTGATGCCAAGGCTGCTCTCATTTTCCCCCTCTCACTTCCATAAATTAGCTGCAGGACAGCCAGGGAATCTCGGGGTTTTTAGGGTTGGAAATGCTCCACTTTTGTCAGCTCTGGCGCGGTGAGGTCAGGGTGGTGCTGAATGTTTGTCCCAAGTTTGGAACTGCTGCTCCCCAAAAACCCCCCTGCTCCAGGGCTGCCCTGACCCCAAAGGCTTCATCAGGAGTGCTGAGAGAAAATCCCCACCCAGACGATTCCAGGGCAGCCCTGACCCCAAATAAAATCCACACCCAGCCTTCACACCAAGGCAGCATGACACCTGAATTTGGATCGATCTGCCGCTGCAGGTTTCACTTTTTAAATTTAGATTCCTCTTACAAACCCCAAAATAAACTGAAACGATGAAAACTCAGCCTGACACCCTCTGCTGAAGAAACTGAAATAAATAAATTCAGATTGCCACTACAAACCCCGAAACAAACTGAAACGACGAAAACTCAGCCTGACACCAACACCCAAAAAACCACCCGGCCCTGGTGCTGCTCTCTGTCATCTCAGGAGTGAGAAGTCAGCAGCAGAACGAGATCACAAATGTTTCAAATATATATTACATAAGCCATTCTGGGGGGATAATAAAATTTTCCATTCTCTCCAGTACAGAAGGGACATGCCTGGTGAGGAAAGTGGTTGTGAAGTATCATGCACGCTGACTTGAAGCCAGCCTTGAAACATGAGAGAATCCAATTCGGTGAGTGGCACTTTGGGCAGACGCCAGCACATCATCATTTCATATCACAGTCAGCTCCACACAAGGATTAAATGCTGCTCCCTACAAAAGGCATTAACTTTTAGTTCTCACCGCAGCATAAAGACCCTTTTGATGCAGACTGCTATAAACAACAGATTTTCCCGCACTCCTCAAAGCTCCCTGCGTTTTCCAAGCGATCCTCAAAAGCATTTAGTGAATCAACACATGGCCCAGAAGTTGTTTACAAACCCCGATGCAAAGTCAGAATGCTGCTCATTATTATGTGCCTACAAATGGGCTTCATGCCTGTTTAACAGGAACAGCATGTCTGCTGCCATCCTGCAAGGAGGAAAACACACTTTTTTAAGGCAGGGAAGTGCAAAAGCAAGGCAATGTTTGCCAGATTTCCCTTTCCCCTGAATCCATGGTGAATATTCCCTGGAGATAAACAACAAAAAGGGAAAAGGTATCTTTAAGCACAGCCTGGAATGAGTTGGCTCCACATTTGGAGTTCCCATCACGATTTCTTAATTGGAAATGTTTTCCTGAACGCTGACACTACAAGCCATCGATTCCTGCGGAATTTCAAAGGCTGCTTGAAAACTGTGGAAATACAACACAGGGCGGTTGCAAAGACATTCAAATGCAAATCTATACACAACACACTCTGCATAAAGTGCTTTCCATCCCTTCCTTGGGTATTTTCCCCTCGAAATCCAGCTCAGAGGTGTCCCCTGGTGGGCAAACACCTTCTGTCACTGCTGCAAAAGCCACAGCTGCATCCAGATTTGGGAACAGCAGAGATTCCTGGTGATTTTCATACGATGCCAACACTAAAATGTGGCTCAGCTGGGCACTGGGCAGTACTGGAGTCACTGGTGGATGAACTGGAAATACAAGCAGAATCCTGGATTTTCCCCACAAAACAGTTCCAGGAAGAAGGATGAAGAACGTTTCAGGAGTGAAGAAATGAAGAGGTAATCCAACCTTCTAATAATTAGAGAATTCCAGAGCGGTTTGGGGTGGAAGGACCTTAAATCTCATCCACCCTGCACTGTCCCAGGCTGTGCAAGCCCCAACACCCAACCTGGCCTTGGACACTGCCAAGTACACAAAGCTGGGGTTTTTTTTTTCTGCAAGTTTTTGTTACAAAGAAACAAAAGTGAATTTGAGGAGGGGAGAGGGAAGGACACAAAGCAAACCCACAGGCAACTCAAAGCCCTGCAATCCAACCAAAACCTTTGAATTTATGATGGAAAAGAGCCCTAAATCAACAGAGTAAAATTAAAAATTTGACTTGACAGCAGTTATCAGTCCTTGGGTGAAGTTTTACAGATACACTTAATCCAGTTCCCAAAACCAGTGTGGTGCTTCAGCAAATACACATTTTTACTGGTACAGATCCATTAACATTGCTTTATCTCATTCTTTCTTTCCTTGAAGAAACTTTGCCTTAAAACATAGTTTTATTTCTAGCCAAGAGACAAACTGGGACAAGCCTTCAAGTACAAAGATTTTTGCTCATTTCCAGTAACACATATAATACATTCTAACAGGCAAAAAGTGCTAGACACAAACGATTTATCAGTGATTTATTCAGATCTCCCACACGGCCTGTTGTTCATCCAACATTTTTCTCAGCTCTTATGTTATTTCTGAGCCAGAGAAAAGGGCAAATTTCCTTTCTGGAATAAATAATTCCAGAAAGGAATTGTTTTTTGTCCTACTCTCTGTAAGGCACGGATGATGATCATGCTTTGAGGATAAGAGAAAACAAGCAAATCTTTTTGTAGGTCATACATAAACCAAAAACCTGAATAAAAATAAAAACTTTCAAGTTTCAGAGCAACCACCCTCTTTTTTAATTTATTTTAAAACCCCTGAAGTCTCCCAGTTGAATCCCAAGCCCTAAAACACCCATGGAAACATTTCAGAACCAATTGCCTCAAAATGCACCCTGAAATCCAGGTTCATTATAGTGTTAGCAGAGAGTTCGAGTTTCCCATCCTCAAAGGAAGATTTATTCAGGATAAAGTAACTCCATAGCCTCTTGGCTGACATCATGGAGCTGGAATTTAAAATCAGACAATTCTACCCCAGAACCAAGACATGCAAATCTGCTCTGGCTGAGCTGCTTCTGCTCCAGCTACTGAGTTACTCACAAATACAAAGAATTCTGAGCCTGAGGAGTTTCCACTCAAGTTTTAAGATGCTTCAGATGAATAGAAGTGCGGCTGTAACAATTCCTAAAGGGAATAATCACTGCTGGGACAAATCTCATCCTTCAAGGAGTAAATCCTTGGTTTGAAATGAAGGAGATGCTCTGCCGCAACTCACGGCAATAAAACCCAATCCTGGAATTTATGTCTGAAAAATTATCCTTGGGGATGGCTGAAGGAGCAAATATTTCGGAGTTGAGAGGCAAAGCTGCAGAAAAAATCAGCTCTCCGTGCCTGGAACTGCCACTGCACATGTGGGTGCCAGACGACAGGATTAGGGTTTGGACACTGGAGGGACACAGAATCTCCAGAGGGAAATTCTCTCCATTTGCTCTGCAGCACAGCAAGGAGAGAGGAAAAGACCAAAGTGCTGTGTTTGGATACCAATATTTGCCTCCAAAATGATGAGAAATTACATTTAGCATCAAATCGTGTAGGTTTGATTCAACTTTTAACCAGCATTTCCATTGTTCTTCATTCAACCACTGCCACTGTTGGAGCAAAATTCTCCCTGCTAAGATCCAAACCTCTTAAAAAGGGACTTGAGCATCCATTATTCAGACAGCAGAGCTTCTACTTAAATTTAAAACAGAATAATTCCAGTTCTGCTCGTGTTCTGTTGGCTTTTTTTAATCCATGCAGCAGCACTGTGGTTGTTAAGGTCTGTGATAACCACATGAACTGGAAATTAAAACTTCAAAATGTGAAGCCTAAGGTGGAAAAGAAAAAAAATTTCCACCCCTCAGGAAAAGCTTCAAATTCCACAGCAAAATGCACCAAGCAAGACCCACAGAGTGGAGAGGAAGACCTGAAATTCTTAATAATCAGATTTTTATCAACCAGCAGCATTGGTTTGATAGGATTATTAACAGCAGCTCAACAATGATGCAGCAAAACACAGACTGTGGAGGAGTTTAATTAATTAATTAAAGGAAAATTCAGGAGAATTGGTTCTTATAAAACAAACATTCCTATAAAACAAACAAAATAATTGGAGAATTATTCTTGGTTCACAAAGTTGAGAATTTTATTTGATGCCCACAATGGAGCAGAAAACAGCTCTGGTGAAAGTTCTGAAATGATGAAAGGTGGAAGAGACACCAAGGAAATCACAGAGATCAGGATAAAGCTCTGCTTTAAAATGAAGAACAAAACTCACCAGAGCAGCACTTAAAACTGAAAAGAATTTTAAAATTACCCAAAAAAACCACCTCAGCTTTATTTTTTCTTAAAGGAGTAGAAAATGCAGAACAAAACCAATCATTGTTTCTTCTACACAAGCAAAAGGAGCTTGAAGTCCCTAAAATTAATTAGAAAATCCTGAGGGGTGAAGGAAACCAGCAGTTTTTAAACACAATGGTGGAGATGGAAACTCCAGTTTGGGGTGAGGAATCATTCCTGAACTGCCAAAGTTTAGGGACAATAAAAGTATTTGTCATTATTTTTGGAGCTGTTAACAGGACCTTGAGCTTGTTTGATCATTAACTGACTCATTATGGTGTTTTTATTACAGGGATGTCTATGGAAAACAGCCCAAAATCACTTGCTGTCAATAAAATTAAGGATTTCCTCAAAGAATTCACATTTTCAGTATCTCCTGGCTCTCTGGGAAAGCAAGGAGACCTATGGAGAACATGATGGTAGAGAAAAAGAAATAATGTGTGAGAAAACTAAACTATTAACATCACTTATTCATTTATATTATTATTTATGCATTATTTATTTTAATGTGCTCTCTCTTCATTAGCAGCTGTAGGGGTTACACCCAAGTTGCAACTTCCTTTTACAGAACATTCTGGAAGTTTATCATGGCTAAAGGGAAAGACATTGAAATAATGATTACACGCAGCAAAACTACCACTTAAATACGTGAATAAAACAATTAAAATCACTTTAAACCACATTAAAAATTTATTACATTTATGAATAAAATGATTTATTGATAGAATTTATGAGTAAAATTAAAAACTAATTGTGGTATATACTTTAACTGAAGAATATATAATTAGATACCTTTACTGGATGGTCTGCAACCCTGGAATGGCCACTAGATGGCAAGTTTGGATAGAAATGAGCTGAATTTTAATTCATGGCACGTTTGGAAAGCCCAAGGGCAGAGGAAAGAAACAATCATGTAAAAAAGTAAAAAAGGAGAACAAAAATACAAAGAGTTCACTAAACAGGTCTTGAGTCTGGAGCACCTTTAATATCAGTCAAAAAGGCTAAATGGGTTTTAGTTTTGTTCCCACATTGCCACACAAACAGATAATTGATTCACACATGAGTTTGAAGCGATGCTTTAAAGAAAAACAAGTTAAAATCTCTGTTTTGTGTATTCCTCCCAATTCTTCAGAGCAGCTCTCAGATGGAGGAGTCAGCATTGAGAGCTGATTATTGAATTACAAATATTCCCAGGAAATATTCCAACATCCTCAGGAATCAAGGATGAGCAATCCTACTTCCCTCTTCACAATTTCCATTTCACCTTTTGCTGCCAGCTCGGGCAGAACTTTTTATCTTGATTTAAAAGACAAATAAATCCTGGTTTTTAAATAAGTTCTTTCTGCAGCACTACAGCTTCGTGTTCTGATATTGCAGAAGCATTAGAGAGTTCTTAAGAGAAATATGGCAAATCTAGGAAATGGAAATATAGCAAATATATAGAAATATAGTAAAATTAACCCTGCATGATTTCCACGTGGTGAAATTCAGAACTCCTTCAAGCAGGGAACAAAACAGTGATGGATTAGAAATTCAAATTTTTGCTTACCTGTAATATTTGCACCAAACTCTCCCAACAAAAATCCCACTCTAGAAGCAAGGTGAGGATAAGAAAACCCTGAATTTCCCTTGCAGGGTAAATCCCAAAAGCCTTACCTCATCTGGAGAGAGCAGGTAAATGGGAGTTAACTCAGGAATTTCACTCAGTTCACAGCTCAGGCCAAGGCATGTCAGGATCTCCTTGAGAACTTCGTATCTCTTGGAATTGCTCATCTTGAGCAAATTAAATTCCTCTTCCGTTTGCACATCCATGGAATTGCTGTCCAGCTCCAAGTGGGCCTGGCAGGATATTAAAAGAATAAATAAAATCAGTTTCCATTTCAGGGATCACAGCTGCCAGAACTTCTCTTCCTTAAAACTTCTCTTCTTCATAAGCTGCTTCTGGAAGAGTTGATCAAACTTGTATTTACTAACTTAAATTTAAAAAATTCTTCCCAAAACTTCTCTTCTTCATAAGCTTCTCCTGGAGGAGTTGATCAAAGTTGTATTTAGTAACTTAAATTTAACCTTGTGCTTTTCAGGTCTCCTAGAACCAACAGCAAGGTTGGTTGTATTCTGGCTTGTACAGGAGCAGAATTCCACTAAAACTGAAATGCCATTAAAATTGAAATTCCATTAAAACTGGAATTCCATTAAAACTGAAATTCCATTAAAATTGAAATTCCATTAAAACTGGAATTCCATTAAAACTGAAATTCCATTAAAATTGAAATATTAGAGGTTGTGTAAGATATGGAGAACTCAGGCAAATCACATGAATTAAGCTGAAATCAGTGCATTTAAAGAAATGCTGCTTGTCTAAAAAAGTTACTCTCTCACCTGCTAGGAAATCACTCCTCGGGGCTGAAACAGATGCTTAAATGAAGAAATAAAATGCAAAAGAAAAAAAAAATCTTTCATAGACCTCCTTTTTGGCTCTTTTTTTTCTGCTTTTCCTTTTATGTTTGTTTTTCAAGCATTACAAGATATTTCAAAGCCCTTGTGGTCTGTGCAGATCCATTTAATGCCATTACATAAAGCTATTCTTTCTGTTCCTTTCTTCCATTTTGCATCACTTAATAATGTTGACTGTGGTTTATATCTTTTTATTGAAATTCAGGGAAATGAGTGGATCCCCTGGATCCCTAGAAGTGTCCAAGGCCAGGCTGGACATTGGTCTGGGACAGTGGAAGATGTCCCTGGGGATGATTTAAAAATCCCTAAAATAGGATAATTTTAAAATCCTTTCCAACCCAAAAAAACTCCACAACTCTAAAAAATAAATCAAAAAGGGGACAGGACACACCCACCCACTAGGAGAGCACAGAAAAAAGGGCAACCAAATCTGCCAGAATATTTAATAGCTGATGTCACTGCCTGTCCCCTGAAGAGAAAACAATAAGGGCTTTTCAAATCCAGCCTGGAAGTCATTTCGAATTATAAAACGACACACTAATCCTTTTAATTTGATTTTTGAAGCTGGGCTGTAATGCCCTTTTTCTTTCCTGGGGAAAACCTGTGGAGTATTAAGTTTTACAGCATCAGGAGGATCAATTTAAAGGGTGCAGCAAAGCAGAACTTGCAGGAAGAGTATCCAATCCATTTTCTAGCACGTGGGTGGCAGAGCTGCCATAACAAAAAGCCATAAACACACTACTTGGTCTAACAGAGCTGCCAAAAGTCCAGCAGATTTAAGCTGATAAGAGACAAAAAGCACTTCTAAGAAAACCCTGAATATTTCTGAGCTTTGCAATTGCTGTGAGAGTCTTGATATTTGATCCCTGAGCAGTTAAATTTCAGTGCTCTGGGCTCCTGAGAAAGTTCTCCTCTACCTAAAATATTGGTAAAAATAGAACCTTTCACAAAGTTTGTTCATATTTGTCTGTTATATTGCTTAACTGCAGGTAAATAAATCTTGGCTCTGCTTTTCTCAGTGTGTTTGGCAGATTTATTTTCTAAACTACCTCTTATCAGCCTTTCCAGCACTCAGAGCTTTAGCTGGGAATATTTAAATAATTTTAGAAAATCAGTGATCAACGTTTACCTTTCTGTGGAAGCTTCCTCCCCATTAGCCAGAAAGTAGAATTTAGAAAAAAGTATTAGGAACACCTGAACTTCTCTGTAGTTTAATTTTTGATGGCTTTGTTGGGCTGCTGGGTTTGATTTTTTTAACCACAGATCACAATCCCATAACACTGGAGAGGCACTGGTTTCCTGGATCATTTTGAAATGGAATGAATAAGATTTTGGCTCATCCTAGACTCCCCCAATTCCACCCCCAGCTCCTCTGAGCTATTGGACAGGTGCAGAATGCTAAACATTTAAAACTTTAAAGCCTGAATAAGGACTCAGGAAACAAAAAATCCAGTTCCCAGCAAGGTTCATTTCACACTTCTTGCTTTGCCACAATTCCTATTTTTGTAAGGATTTTGTGGGATGGATTTCCCGCCTCCCCAAATCTGCTCAAGCTGTGTCACTGCACAACTTCCAGCAGGCAGAAAGGGAAATCAATCTGACACAATCCCAGTACAGCTGGGGCTGGAAAGGACCTCTGGAGATGATCCAATCCAATCCAACCCCTGCTGGTTTGGCGGGCATGGTGTGGCACCATCCTCTGGCACCCCTGGAGATATTTCTGTGGATTGATGAGTAAAATTCCTGCTTTCCACACAAACCTGCTCTGTGCTCTACCAGCCTCTGGGATTTTGTGTCATCTACACGAGCCTGGTGGCTCTGTGGTGACAACCAGGAATGAACAGCAGTGACATTCCCATTCTTCAGGAGCAAGTGAAACCCACCCTGCACTTGGATTCTCTGTACATCCAGGACATTTATCCATTTACACCTCAGGGCATGGGGAGGCAAAGAATTCCCAGAGAAGCTGTGGCTGCCCCTGGATCCCTGGCAGTGTCCAAGGCCAGGCTGGACATTGGGCTTGGAGCAGCCTGGGACAGTGCAAGGTGTCCCTGCCATGGCTGGGGTGGCACTGGATGGGGTTTAATGTTCTTCCAACCCAAACCATTCCATGATTCCACACCTCCCCTTGACAGGGACCCTCAAGAACATGCAATGGGAACAAGGGAACATTTTTAGGATTGGACACCAAGCAGCAATGAGGAAGTGAATATTCCCTGCTCACAGTACCTGGCAAAGGATGGCTTCCCCTCCGCTGCTCCCACAAGCCAGCTGCACAATAATCATGTCTTTATCAGCATTATTTAATCGACTCAATGTCTTCACTTTGCTGGGCTCTTCCTTCACCCTCTGCTCAAAAACACAGCCACTGACCAGCAGGTTCAACTTCACCTCAGTGCTGTCCTCCTTACACACCACCAGCTCATGGACAACCTTCCTCAGCTTGTTCCTGTGCTTTATCTGCACACCTCCAAACGTGAACGACGAAGAAAACCCGAGAATCTTCCCACCTCTGGACAAAAACTTCATGAACTGCTCGTGGTGCCCCTCGGGAATGGGCTCCTCTGTGGCAATGACCAGCAGCAGGGAGTTGTCAATCCAGGGAGCTCTGAGCACTTGCTCCTGCTGCAGCTGATAGATGGTGTAGCTCTCAGCATCGATGCATTCCCTCAGGACTGACCTCACCTGCTCAAATCTCCCTTTGGCACCCTCAGAGCCCAGGTAAATCAGTATATTAGGGGGTTTCCCAGCGAGGTTTATCCTCTTCATTCCTTTTTCCAGACATTCCTCCTTCTCCTCCTGCACTTTGCTGCTGCAGTCGTCGGGAAGCTCGGGGATGTTTTCGGCAGAGGCGAATTTCACTGACTCAATGGTGCTGTTCTCCAGCTGCAGACACTCGTGGCAGCTGGAAAGGTGCAGGTGGTGATGTTCTCCACCTCCTGTCTCCCTGCCAGACAGCCTGGGGGATTCCTCCTCACTCTCCCTTCCTTCCTCCAGCCTGGATTTCTCCTCCTCACCTCGTCCTGCAGACTCTGCCAGTCCTGAGTTGAGAGGAGTTAGTGCATCCATGGCTGCACTTTTCTCTTTCAGGGATGGAGCTTCCTGTGCCAGCTCCTTCAGGGCAGACTCCTGCAGATGGACGGCTGGGAAAGGGGAAGGAAAAACAAAACCAGGGCTTAGCATAACGATATTAAAAAATAAATATCATTAACGCAGCAGGATTTAATTCAATTTCAGTACAGATGCTCCGTAACAGCAAGAATTTCACTTGTTTGACACACCAAGCTCTATTTTCCCCCCAGGACAACGTAAATTTGCACTCCTAACACAAATCTAAAGACAAAAGAAAGCAAAGCAAGTACCTCTGGAAAAAATCCTGCTCTTTCAAGGAGGGCAGGGTTTAAAATAACCTTCTGCTGTTTTGAAATAAACTGTTTTGACATAAGCTAACAAAGTGACGGCATTGGGTAAGAGACAGATATTGAACATCGTCCCTCGCATTGCTGAAGCTGCAGATAAAGGCTTGGCACGAGAAAAGGGAGAAAAAAGAATATTTGAACTGATTTCAGTCTGCAGAAAAGGAGAAAAACCCACCCACAGCAAGATTTGGGAGGTAAGAATCCAAGGGAAAACCAGAAAATAGGAAGAACTGTCAAACATTCCCCTTTTCCCCTGCAAATGATAGAAATGCAAAGATAAACGACTGGTGGCAAATACAAGTGAGAAAAGATGAGCAAAGATGATTATTGTCAGCAAGAAACATGCAGAGCAGACTAAGGAAGAGGAGAGAAAAAATATTCTTCACAAGGGAGGGTTTCTTCAGCTTCTGAGCCACGAAAATACTTCAAGTCTGAAAAATTTTACTGAGTCCTTCTCCACTCCAACAAAACGAAATAAACTTACAAACTTTTAATTCAAGGAGAAACTTGATGAACAAAATTTTGTTACAACACATCAGATCCAAGTTTAATCCCTTTCCTTGTGAAATGACAGAATTTCCCATCAGACACCTCTAGGAGCATATTGCTATCCTCCTGCACTCCAGCTAAATGTTGTAGATGTTGCCATTCTTTAATTTCTGATAGTGAATTCTGATTTATGTTTAAAAAAAGGGCAAAGCAAATAAAAACCCCATAAAAGACCAAACCAAAACACAACAAAAACCAAAAAACAACCAACCAAAAAAAACCCCACCCAAAGAAAAAAAAAACCCACCAAAAAACCAGCAAAGGAAAAAATAAACCAAAACAAAGTACCCACCGAAATTGTTCTCAATACATGTTTAGCTTTGAAGACACTTTTATTTCCAATAAGAAAAAAAGAACATTTGCCAAAAAAACTTCTGGGTTTGTTTTTCTTGTTTGTTTTGTTGTTTTGAACATTTCATATAAGAAAAAAGAGAACATTTGCCTAAAAAACTTCTGGATTTGTGTTTCTAGGTTGTTTTGTTGGTTTAGTTTCTGGGTTTTTTTTAAATAGGTTTGTTAATCTAACGGACAAGACTGAGAGAAACAATATTTTCTAACTTCTGCTTTGCAGCAAGCTGGGACAGTGAAAGGTGTCCCTGCCCATGTCAGAGGTGGGAATAGATGACATTTAAGGTCCTTCCCAACCCAAACCATTCAATGATCCTATAAAATGTAATTAATTTCATTAAACTAATTTCATTCAATTTAAATTAAAGCAGAGCTACATAGGGATCAACTCCCCAAAATCCCAGCAGGAAAAAAACACTGCCAAAATAAATACAATTTTTTTTAGGTAGGTATTAAGACTGTATGCAAAATCCTAAAATAATCACAAACCAAAGATATTGTGAGGATACTTACAAACAATCCTGTGTGGCACCATCCCGTTATCCATCCTCAGCCTGTCTTCCAGGAAGGCTATCCCAAGGCTACTGAAATTATCTACACTTGCTTCAGCAATTAACTTAAAAGGTTCACCAGGTTTATAGGCCAAGGGTGAACAAAAGTCTGACCACTTCACAATCTAGAACAGAGCATATGGATGGCTTTCAGTTGGGAAAGGTTATGGAGAAATACCCAAAAAATCAGCAATATTGGGAGTTGAACTGCAGGAGGTTGGAGTGGAACACAAGGAATTCACTGAGGAAGGGTTGTTTTAGGCAGCAAAGACTGAGCCCTGAAATTCTCCTGGTTCTGGAAAAGAACCACAGCGATATCCACACCGAGTGTTGGGAGAAAATTGGGAATCTAAAGGAATCATTCCCAAAGATCAAGGCTTTAAAAGTTTCGAGGAACAAAAATGGCAGCAGAGCATTGTCACACCCTGTAAGAAAAATTCCATTTGGGTTTATTTCCTTCAGCACAAATTCTAAGCAGGAATGCTGATAAAAAGAACAAAAGTAAACCACAAGGGTTTAATAAAAATGAGCAGAAGTATTAACCAAACCCCAAGGCTTCAAGCTGTTTATCTACACCAAAAATTCCTTCACAACTAGACACACAATTGGACACAGTTGTTCTCCTATGAAGAAATTTTTAGGGACAACAAAGCAGCACCTGCCTTCATGACCTAAAAAAAAAAAAAAAAATCAGCCTTTGCCATACAGTATGTTCCAAAACCCAGGAACAAAGTGCAATTCCCACAGAGCAGCTGCAGCACTTTGACTGCAGCACTTCCGTGAGGTTCACCTTTTATCACCACACAAAAGATGGCAAACACTGATTAAAGTAAGGAAAAACACCTACTACGGATGCACAAACTGAGGGGGAGCTGTCAGTTATTTCATTTATTCGTAATTAGACTATCAGCGAAATGTACATTTTTATTTACTGCAGTTAAATGGTTTACACAACATCCCAAAAAATTCTGATTTTGTGCTCTTTCCCAAGGGAACAAGAGGAAAGAACAAACTGAGAGTTCATGCAACCCTAATGGCTCTGTGTCCTTTCTCAGACATTCTCAGACAGTTTCTGATTGGCACAACCCAAATGAGACCAATCAGTTAGAGAACCACAGAATGGGTTGGGAGGGACCTAAAATCCCACCCAGTGCCACCCCAGCCATGGCAGGGACACCTTGCACTGTCCCATGCTGCTCCAACCCCAATGTCCAACCTGGCCTTGGACACTGCCAGGGATCCAGGGGCAGCCACAGCTTCTCTGGGAATTCCATCCCAGGGCCTCCCCACCCTGCCAGGGAACAACTCCTAATTCCCAATATCCCATCTCTCCCNGCCCCAGGGCTGGAGCAGCTCTGCAGGTGAGTTCTCAATCCATATTTTTTCATGATCTTTGCACATCTAACAATAAACCTGCCTGGATATCTTCTGACACATCCCCTATGCCAATTTTTAGTGAAAAATGTCTGTTTCAGACAGGAAAAGGGGAGCAGTGTGGGGTTTTTCCCACAAGATCAGCTGCATGGTTGAATTCTGGGTTCAACTGCAGCTCAGGGACACCAGAGCAGGTCACAGGTTCAATGTGACTCTGTGGTGGAGGCTGGGAGACTTGCAGAGTATTTAAATATCTTATCCAAATAACAGGTATAGTTCTAAATAATTCAGAAATATTTCTAATATTTCTTATCCAAAGAACAGGTAACACCCACACCTGGAAATCACGCCTGGAAAGAGCTCTGTGGATGCTCTTGAGCTTTTTCTTCCCAGCACCAAAAAAAATATCTGAGGTAAAATGTAGTTACTGCTGCATAGTGCAAACGAAATGAACACACAGAAGTATTTCACAAAGTCAAGCTCTTGCTAAAACCTTTGAGCTGTAATCCTGCTCAGGCAACAACCCATTTGCTCCAGAGCAGAGCAAAAATCCTCAGGGAATATTTTCAAGCTTTCCTGCTGCAATTCAAGACCAAAATTCTGTCAGAATCAAGGATGAAAGGCCAGCTCTTAGCAAGAGATGAGAAATTATTTATACTCCTGATTTCTGAGTCCACCTCGTTTTCACCAGTCACAGATCACTGATAGTGCTCCAAAAAATGGCTTTTTTGGCTAACAATTCCCCCAGGAGCAATGTGTTCCCACAGCCCCTGGCTATGGTGACAGCCAGAGGTAACAAAATCAAGAGCACTTCCCTGTGTTCACACAGAAGCACAATAAACAAAATAAAACAGCAGTCCTTTCCCTCTTTAGTTTTGATTTTTCTGCCTGGACTGTCGCTTTTGAGCTTTGTAAATCAAATTAATTATTAATGTCCATGTAAGAATGCAAGACTTTCTGTCCTGAAGAAAATGAAAGCAAAACCAAGATTAAAAAAACCAATAAACCCCTAAAGAATAGACAATTAAAGCTTCAATGCAGATGCTTTTGTGGATCTTTCAGCTACAAAAAAAATAAAAAGAAAATAAAAATCTCTGGGCTTGTTTGAAGTATGAAATAGAATTAAAATATGATTTTAATGAAGAGATTACCTTTTTATTCCCAGTAACATCACAGCATATCTGCACCACTTTCTGTGCAGGAAACAAAGGGAGGCACTCACCTCTTTGGAAGAGTCAGGTCCTTTCTGCAAGTTCTCTGTCTGGGCAGAAATGCTTTCTGTCACAAAAGCTATGTGTTCTGCTGTGAGCAACTTCTCGGGGTGAATAAAAGGAGAAACAAGAAGGAAACTCCACCTGTTTAAGTCATCAAGGAACTGAAAGAGAGGGGAAAGGAAAATAAGTCTGTATAGGAAGCAGCTGATTGAAGAAGTCCTCTTTAAATTACGCCCAGCTTGAATTCAAAGCTGACCCTTCAGCCTTACAGGAGGGGTGATGATTATTTCACATTCCCCGTGAGACAGAAAAAAAAGGGATAAAGTTCTGAACCATTCCACTGGAATGCATCCAAATAAACCTAAAAGGGACCAGGCACGTTTTTCAGCCAAACTGCAGCTTTCAGCTTTACCGGAGGAGTGAGTGGGACAGAAAACCCCAGAGCCACTGGCACTGTGACACCAGGGGGACATCTGCCACTGGCAACAACCCTCAGTCACCTCATCCTCCTCTCCCATTCGTGCTGAATATTGAATCCTCGTTCATTATCAAACTCATAAAATACACATGAATGATTCATTCAGAATAAATTTTCGGATAAGTTATTCTATCCACCGCTCAGCAGAGCGTTGGGCAAATGTTTTCTCTGTTCAATTACAAAAGGTTCTCTCTCTTGTCCTCACCAAGGAGCAAGTTAAGCTCAAAATCCTGGAATCAGCAGACCAACAAACATGTCTGAGAGACCTCAAAGCTTCTCAGCAATCTGTTCTCGTAAAATATAACATCCATTTTTAATTTTTATGCAAACTTTGCACTGAACGTCATTTATGTGACAAATTTTAAAAACAGTAAACATTAGAACTATCTATTTTGCTACTGCCAGGCTACAAACACACACCTTCAGTAATTCCACATAGAAGCAGAAAAGAATTCCTCTCTGGCACTAAATTCTGACACTAATTGTGTTCATCACTCAAATGAAAGCACAGAATATTGAGGCTCTGGGGGGAAATTCATTGATCCAACCACCCTCAGTGAGCACAGGAGCTGCACAAGCAAACACTGATTTCTCCCACAGGAAAGTGAACCGAGCTCAGGAAGCTTTAAAGTGCTTTAAACATCCCATCTGGCTAAAGATCAAACAAAAAAACCACCTTTTCCAGGTTCTCATTTATGACTTGCTGGTATCTTAAGTTACTGATCACAGTCCAGCCTCACTTATAGCTACTGAGAGAGCAAAGGAGCTCTGCTGGCTGCCCAGAAGGCAAAAAAAAAAATCTTAGTTAAGCTTTTATCTCCTCCCAGATGATGTCAAGAGCTCCCCAGTGATGCAAGGAGCTCTCACAGCGAGGTGCAGCACAACAGGAGCTACCCCAGGGGTTTTCAGAGTCAAACGCTGTCGACACATAATTTAAAGAGACAAAACCATATTGAAAAACAGCCCTGAGTCCATGCCAAACTTCATGCCAGGCTGCAATTCCCCAGAGGGCTTCCCACCTCCCAGTAAACACAAATAAACGGGGCAGATTATAAAATCAGTCTGCATGAATAACGCTGCAGACAGGAAAAAATGTGCTTGCTGTGCAAAGACTGAGGAGAAGCTGGTTCAGAAATGAGCAGGGGTGGAGCAAAGAACAGCAGAAATCACTTGAAATCCTCTTCACGAAACAATAATCCAGGGCAACTGAGGCAGAAGTCCTCTAAACACAGCTCTGCTTTGTTTTTAAGAGCTTTATTGGAATGTGGATGAAGTATTTAACTCGGCTGTGGAAGACTGAGATTGCCACCATCGCTTTTAAGTGTGACATAATCTGTTCATTAAACAGCAAAACAGACTGGCTTCAAAGAGAACCAACTCCATCAGCATTTCTAATCTTGTTTTCCCTCACTGAAAGCGTTCTCTTTACCCGCTGAACTTCTGAAAAGCTTCTCTGCTTCCTAAAGAGCACTCAGCCAGGGACACACTCCATAAATCCCTTTCCAGCCTGGAACAACGGAAATAACTCCCAGCAACTCACACATTGACATCAGCAAAGAGCAGAGCTCAGGAAGAGCCTTACCCACACCAATTCCAGCATTTAGCGACAAATTTAGACAAATCCAACATTCATTTATATAATTCAGACTATCTGGGGGCATTGCCAGAGGAGTTCCACTTTAATCCTGAAAGCCAAGCAAGCTAACTTTCAGTTTTGCTTCCAGCAGTGCCAAGTGGAACTGGTTCAGGGACAGGAGTTTTCCACTGTCATGAGCTGCCACAGCCTCTCCCCATCCCTGCTCATTGGTAAAAAACTGGGACTTTCGTTTTCAACCACATTTCCCACACTGAAAACAACGTTTTGTATGGGGAGAAGCAGACAGCTCTCTGCAACCAAAAGCTCAGTTCACGTTTCAGAACAGATCGTTTTAAACCTCTGACAGGAATCTTGAATGCACAAACACAGCATATATTTTTACACTAAAGCCTTATAAGTGCTCAAAGTATGTTGCTAAAATGGAAAAGAGGCATTTCCCAGGGACATGGAGTGTCAGGACAAGGGGGAATGGCCTGAAACTGAAAGTGAGCAGGTTTAGATGGAATATTAGGAAGGAAATCTTGCCTGGGAGGGTGGGGAGGCCCTGGCAGAAGGAGCTGTGGCTGCTGCAAGTGTCCAAGGCCAGGCTGGACAGGGCTCTGAGCCCATGGGAAGGGTTTGGAACCGGATGATCCTTAAGGTCCCTTCCAAGCCAAGCCATTCTGGGATCCTGTGAAACGCTCCCAAGCTTTCCTACAACAACAGCTGTCCTTGCAAAGCTGCACTTCATACACACATAGACACACCTATGTACCACATACAGCATCCCCCAGCCCATTTCCTACCCCAATCAGCTCTAGCAAGCAGCGAAGAGAGGAAACCACACCCGAGCTAACATCTTCTACCAAAGAAAACCAAAAGCGACCACTTGGGTCTTCCCTCCTCCTTCTCCATGGCTGTGACAGCGCGGGGTAATTCCCTCCACGCGTTCTTTTCCCAATCCCAAATCCCTGCCCACCAGCAATCCCCGGACACAAACCACAGCCTGATCGCTGCTCCCCGGCGCTCCGCGGGGCGGAGATGCGCATCGCCGTTACCGCGGCAACCGCCGCATCCCCGCGCATCGCCGTTACCGCGGCAACCGCCGCATCCCGCCGCATCCCCGCGGCTCTACCTGCGCCTCGCCGGTGCAGAACACCTTCCCGCCGACGCGGAGGCACACGCGCTCGTCGGGGTGCGGCTGGCGGGCGCAGAAGGTGAAGGAGCAGCGGGAGCGGTGCAGCCTCCGCACGGTGCTGCGGACGAGCGCGGCCGAGCGCGGCCCCCAGCGCGCCCACAGGTACAGGTAGCACAGCGTGATCAGCATGGCGGGCGCGCGGCCCCGCCCCCCGGCCGCCCCGGCCAATCGGAGCGCCGTGCGTCAGTTGGGGCGGGCGCCGCTCCCAGCGCTGATTGGCTGGAGG
>VZRM01001227.1:84529-97601 GCA_013397955.1 Grantiella picta
GGGGGGGGCCCGCGCGCGGCCCCGCGCCCCGCCCCTTTTGTACCGTCCGTTCTTCCCCTCCCCTCAGCGCTCACTGCCGGCGTGAGGGGAGCGAGGCGGCGCCGCCTGACGACCGAGCGCTGCGGGGAATGCGCAGTTTTGTGGGGAAAGAACGCGTAAAAAAGAATAAAGATCGCTAAAAATCGTTTAAAATGGCTCGCGGCGTTGTCTCTTTGCAACGGGTTAGTTGTCGCCGTGCTCTAGAAGAGGAGCAGGTGAGGNTCCTGTCCCTGCAGCCCTTGGCAATTGTCTCTCTCCATGTTTCCTGCAGCTCCTTCAGGCCCTGCAAGGCCACAATGAGCTCACCCCAAAGCTTCTCCTCTCCAGGCTGAACAATCCCAGCTCTGCCAGCCTTTCCTCCCAGCAGAGCTGCTCCATCCCTCTGCTCATCCTGCTGCCTCCTCTGCACTCTCTCCAGCAGCTCCAGCTCCTTGCTGTGCTGAGCCCAGGGCTGGAGCAGCTCTGCAGGTGAGCTCTCACCTGAGCACAGGGGCACCATCCCAATCCCTTTCCTGCTGCTCTCTCCTCTTTGAATTCAGCCCTGGAAAAATCTTGCAGCTTTTGCTCTCAAAGCTAACACCAATGGGCAACAGAAAGGATCCTGCCTTCCTCAGAAATGTCTCCACACTGCTACCTGACCTTATTCCAGGGTTGATGGTATTCTAAAGGAGCAGCATCCCTTCCATCACAAAACTAGGAGAAAACAGCTGTCTCCATTTCCCATCCCTGTAGTCACCAAAGCTACAAATGAATGCATTTAGTTTCATTGGATACATAAAATAAAAACAGGCTGAACACTGATATCAGAGTGAAGAACAGCCTTCACTTCACAGCCTTTATGCCAGGGTATAAAACTGCAGGATTTGTATGTGCCATGCGTGTTGCAAGCACAACAGAGGTAGCTAGCTACCCTTCACTCCTCCAGTATGTCTGTGCACAAAAGTTATCAAATATTTTCTATATTATTGTAGGGGAAGTAATCACAACCCTAAGCTCTGTGAAAGGAACATGTGGATCAGCCTGATCCTAGCAGATGTTTAGTGGGTGAGTGAAAAGATAAAAAAGATGCAAAATGCAAGGCTACAAGGAAGAAGCCAACACCAACATGGACTGATGTGTGACAGTTGTTTTCTGAACAGGGCATGAAGCCACAATCTTTTATTAATTTTCTGAACTCAGGGCGTTGTATATACTCGGAAATTTCGTGGTACAGGTATTCTAAAATAACAATTTTATTCCTAAGTGGATCTCCAGCAGCAGCACGATGGCGCTGTAGACAAGCAAGGAACAAATTTGCCGTATGTTTTAAGGGAAAGGATGAGAGGAAATGGCCTTAAGTTGTGCCAGGGGAGATTCAGGAAAAGTTTCTTCCCTGTCAGTGTGGTGAGGCCTTGGAATGAGCTGCCCAGGGAGGTCTGCAGTCCCTGTCTCTGGCAGCGTTCAGGAGGAGTCTGGATGTGGCCCTTGGGGACATGGTTTGGGTGATGCTGGTGCTGCTGGGGTGGCACTGGCTGATCCCAAAAGTCTCTTCCAACTTTGATAATTCTGTGATTCTGTGATTTTCCATCCTGGCCTTGAACACCTCCAGGGATGGCACATAATGTTGTCTCCACAATGCACAAACCGATTACAATTTCATTTGGAAGGTCAAATAGTTTAAATATTTCTCCTTCTCCATCTTAAGCTTCAGAACCACCAACCTTGTGCTGCTGCCATTCCTGCAGTACAGAGAGAGGAACAAATCCCCTGTGCTCCTCACCTGGCACCTTACAGTGCTCCTTTGTGTGAGTTTATCTCGTGCAGGAAGTTAAAATACTTGCCTGGGCACATCAAAAGAAAGAAAACAAGCAAAGGATACAATTTCCAAAGAAAGCTCTCAACTCTGGAACTCACTTTCTCCGGGTTAGTTCAACAGCTCATGCACTGCTGACCCTCAGAGTCTGCGCACAGCACAGCTGTTTGTGTAACCTTTACAGAGAGCAACGTGCTTTGCTGAAATCCTGTGCTCTCACTGAATGCATTCGGCCCTATTATGATCATTTTTTTGGTTTTTGAGGTTCCCCTACACTGGAAAACTTAGTGAGTAAATGAGAAAACTGAATTAAAGCTCCACCGTTCAAGGGAATCTAAAGCAGAACAGGCAAAACCAGTCCCTCTTTTAAGACCAGCTCCTGCTTATGTTGACACAGAATTAATTTAGAGCTGTAAAGTTGCTGTAGGTTTTCTAGTTTTATTACAGTGTAACTCAGACTCAATCATCGCAAGCTTTGACTAAAAAGAATTTTAGATTGGGAAACATTTTGTTGTTGTTATTGTTATTATTAAACCAAGGCCTTGCAGGCACTAGGGAATTTACTAAAATAGGTTTTCTGAAATAACCATGTCAATCAGTTCTTCCTTACAGGAGGGTGGAAGGAAACCTTGAAATAAACAGGGAGTAATAGCCCTCAGACTCTACTGTGTAAGCTCAATGTAGATGAGTTTCTCTTTTTGATTTAAAATGAATATTATAAGATTGGCCTTGTGCTTTGTGAAAAGCTCTGTTTCCTTCTCCCTCTGCTCCTTAAAAGCTTTTCCAAGGATTTGTCTATGAGGAGAATCAGATGCTATCACTGCCTATGTTATTTTGCATAATATCAGATATTTTTCAAAGCTATAAATGCTGTAGACGTGTCCAGGTTCCCCAAATATACCAATTTATATGGAGCACCCTTTATTCTTCCAAATGCACATTTGCCTTCATGAGAAAAATGTGTAAAACCCATTTCCCACAAAGTTGAAAACCTCTTTCAATTAACACAAAATGGTTATCACAGGGCTCATCTCTCTGTAAAAGTTGTATCTGTCAAGGTTATTCCCAGGTAGTTTCAGAGATCTGAAAAAGTCCCCTGACTTCTTGGAAAATTTTTCTGATTCTGTGTTCTTTACCAAATATCAAAACTGAGCACTTTACGTTAAAACTAAGTGTATTGCAAAAAGAAACCTGACTTTAGTTAATGATTTCCATGAAAATGCCAATTAAAGTTGTGTGGTTTGATTGATGAGTGCTATAATATGATATTAGCATTTTTTCTACATGTAATCAGATTTGATTACATTACAGCTTCCTCACCAAAATTCTATTTTCAATAATTTCATAAAAAATTTGGTCCTGCAGGGCTTTACCAAGAGATTTAACTGAGAATAACTTTGCACCTTCTGGAGTTGCATGTCAGGAGTTCAGGCTTTAGTCCTGCACTAATCTCCACGTTGGCAGAGGAATAAATCAATTACCCTCACATGCAGATCTGATTGCGAGATCACAGACATCACTTCTGTAATACAAACTTCCCTTTCAACTATCAAGTTCAATCAAGAGTAAATAAAACTAAGCTGCTGAAATTAAATATGTGTATGTCAGGCTGTAATTTAGCAAGATATTTAATTACACTTCAGGTAACTTAAGAAGTTTGCTGTTTTTCCTCAGGACCTGTGCTGTTATTTAATATGTATTTTGTTGTTTGAATATTATTTACCATGTTCTTCATTTTAATAATTGTACTGATTTTGATATGGAAATGTTTAAAGGGATTGAGACTGTGCATGTTTTTTTAATTTGTAATAGGGTACTATTTATTTATTTACAACTTCACAGATGTCACAAGGTATTTAAACATGGGAGGGAGTAGATTTAGACTGAATTCTAAATCTACTAATTCACTAACTCTACCAATTCACACTAAATAATCAGTGGGAACTCCAAGATCAGTGGACCCTCCTTGGACCCGCCTGAGGAAGTCACCAAGCCTGTCTTTAAATCCTCTGACTTTCACTATTTTTGGTATTATTTTCTCTTTAAAAATCAGGACATGAAAAGTACTTCAGTCATTAAAAAAATGATGCTATAAAATGTATATTTAAAATATACATTTAAAATTCTCTTCACATCTTTGTTACACTTCTTTTAGGGCATCACATGGATGAGTTTTCCCAAGACATCCAAAAGTCTATTAACAGAGTGTATTTAATAAAGAGCAAATTCTCATTCTGTAATCATTCAGATAATTCTGCAAATTCCCATTCTGTAAAACATGGCCAGAAAGGTAAAGGGATATATATATATATGTGTGTTCTATCCCATGGGATTCACCAACCAAACCTAACAAAACCCCTCAGTTTCCCCAGGATTGCTCTCCCTGGAGCAACCCCAAGGTGAGAGCCTATCCTACCTTTGAACTCCTTTACTCCTCAAAAAAAAACCAAAAAAATCTCCTTCAGGACATTTCCCTGCTTTTACCTGAGGAGGTGTTTGTTTTAGGGAAGTTCCTCGGCAGTTCACACAAAGGAGGGGCTGAGAGCCTCTCAGCTTTTCGAGCATCCAGGTCCATGGAGGGAACAGCCGGGAAAAGCTCAGGGGATTCCAGGGATTCCCGGCAGCTCCCAGCCCAGCCAGGGGAGCACCTGGGCAGGTAAGGGAATTCTTCCATGGGATAAAAAATGGAAAATATTTGCCAACTTCAGGAGAAAAGGGGGAAATTTATTTCTGAAAACGTTGCTCACTGTTTGGTTTGTTTTGCTGAAGCTTCGTCCTTTTCCCTCAGTATTTCAGAACTTAGAAATGAAAATTAAGTTTATCATTACCTTATTACTATTATTATGTTTATTGAAAGCACTTTTCCATTTCCCCACTTGGATCTGCTGCTGTGCAACAGAGAAGGAAAGGACTGGTGAAAAGAACATCCAGAGCTGTGGTGACTCGAGCACACAGGCAGACACAGCACTCACCTCTCCATCTGCTCTCCTGGGTTAATTAGTTCAGATTGTCCTCCCTGGATTAATTAATGCTGCAGTTGCTGCCTCAGTGAATGACCAGGCACTCACTGACCGCAGGGAATCCGTCAGGGAGGGAGGGAGAGGCAGTTTGGGGTTCTTTCTGCTTAAATAAAAGGATTTCAGCATTATTTAAACCCTCTCCGGTTCACTCTGAGCTGTGAAATCTTAAAGGGAAAGGAGGCCTTAGTGAAAAATGGCCAAGAGGGTGTTTGGTGTGTGGGGAGAAGTCAAATATTGCCACAGAAATCAGCTTTCCCAAATCAAAATGCTCCCAGGGGTGCACAGGGTGGGATTGTTGGGGTGTCTGATCGATGATCCCTGTGGATCCTTTCCAACTCAGGATATTCCATGATTCCTTTAGATCCCAATCTTCCAGCAGCCCTGCTTTATGGAGGCCCTGGATGCTCACAGCAAGGCATGGGGAGGCACCAGAGACCCAACAAATGGTGAGAGCAAATTTGGGAATAATAATAAAAAAAAATGAAATAATAATAATAATACTAGTCCTCGTGGAAAATAAGAAATTGAATATGGGAAGCCAGGCTTGGTCATTTCTTCATTTGTTCTTTCAGGCATTTCTTTAGTGTTGGAAAATGTGGTTCAAAAGAAAAGAAAAGTGTTCTGTACATTGTAATGGTGAAGAGTAGCTCTAATTTTAAGTCAGGTATAGAATTATTATCAGTTCTTATTAATGTATTATTAATATAATATTATTAAGAGTTTCAGAAACAACTGCTTAATCCACACAACCTTCATTTTAACAGCACTTTATATTTGTTTAATTGTATAAAAAAAGAACAACCTCCGTTTGAAGTCTCCAGGCCTAGTCTGGATGTGATATTTTGTATATAGGAGGAGTTTAAGTGGAAAGAACTTTAAGGTGAAATTTAAATCCCATATTTTCAGGTGCACAATTTTTTTTTTTTTTTGGGGGGGGGAAGGGATGTTGCTATTAATAAACCACTGAGGAAATCAACAGAAAATTGAATTTTAAACTTACTGGCTTTGAAATGCACTGGGATTTTTAGTTTGGGAAGTTTTTTAGTTTGGATGGGAAGATTTGTTAGGGTGAAAGAACAAAAATAAAGATTGAAGCACAATCAACACAGACCTTGATGTTTTGTTTTCATGAGAGAACAGACTCACAGTGATGATTTCAAGAATTTCACTTGAGGAAACCAAAGTGGAACACACCAAAAGCAAACCAAAGCAACATTAGTGTGGATTTTTATGGTTACAAATGAGTGAAAAATCTTCATTTTAGCCCATTCTAAATCATAAATGTGTCTCCTTTCAGTCAGAATTGTGTGCTCAACGAATAAACTGTAGATCCAAAGGAGCCCTGGGCTTCCAGCATCCAGTGAGGTGAGTTCAGCCCTGGCAGTTGGCAGAGGAAAAGTGGCATCTTCCAAAATGAAACTCATTCCTTCTCTTTTTATTAGCAATTTCTCTCCAAACTGCACAGATTTTTATCCCTCAGATGCCCAGGCTGAGCAGAGCCTGAAACAACATGAAAATAAGGAGAAAGTAATCTTAAAAACCTTAATTTTTTTGCCTCATCTAATTTCTACTTTCATTTATTGCTATGATAAAAAGTTCCCAAAGCCCAAATAATTAATGGGAACAGCTGCCAATGGAGTGTGACTTGTTAGAGGTTTGAGGTTGCTTTAATTTGATCTTGATTAAAAGTTGAGCTCCAGGTAAAACTTTTTATGCTGGAGTACTGATAAAGGTTTTCACCAACGTTTGGATTCTTTCAGGCTTAATGATGTGGAAACTCCTAATTGGGGTTTTCATTTAGAGGAGGAAAATCAATGGAATATTCCTATTCCTCAATGGAATATTTCTATTCCTTGCAAGCACTTGTTCTTATAAAAGCTGTGGCATCTTGAATTCTGTGTGACCTTTATTACTGTCAGATTTTACTGGAAATTAGCCAAAGTGGAAACAAGAGGGGTCATTTGTGGTTTTAATACAAAACAGTGTGGATTTTGAAATAAATGAATACATAAATAAACACCTCCTCCTCTGCCTGGAGACACAAAATCCACTAAAATCAACCTCTGGTACTTCAGGCAACCAACCCCAATCTAACCCTGGTAATCTTAATTCCTGAATGAATTATTTACCAGAAAATAAGTTTTATTAATCCAGCTAGATTGGATGGACAAGTGCTGCATTATTTTACTTTTTCTCCTAAAATACATTTTCTTCTTAGACTTTATTTACCCAAATCCAAATCCCAGAAGTTTCTTGCTAACATTGGAGAGAAGGTTCTGGCAAGTTTTCCAGTGCAAGCCACAATTCACTTCTACAATGATGATGATGACTCTGAGGAAGAGGAAGAAAAAGTGAGCTCAGCCTAAGGAGGAACAGCCTTGACAAAGACAGAATCCACATTAAAAAAAATCAAGAGATTAAAAAAGAACTGTCAGGAATGGATGGACAAACATCTGACCAAACAGAGAAATACATCAAAGCTAAAAAAAAACCAAAACCAACTATTTATAATTCTCTCTCCAAGAAGAATGAGTCAATGAGCTGGAAAATGGGAGGAAATCCTTTCGTGTTTTTTGAGACTTTCAAATAAAACCCTGAAGCTGAACAAGAGATGGTAAGATTTAAATCAGGTTGGAATAAAGAACATTCAGATCACTGTACTTAGTTACTCATTAATGTTTACATTCCAGTCCTGATCAAGTGAAAATGAGATTGATTATGAGGCTGAATGATGTAATGTACAACCCCAAAATAACCCAAAGGCTTTGAAACCCAATGAAATTCAGCAAGGAATTATTTCAAATGCACAGCCTGTTGTTTATTGGCTGCATGGGGCATATTTATTCTGCAATAAATGCTGAATGCCCAACTGGCCTCATCCATTTCCAGTACAACCCACAGGTTCTGAACAACAGTTGGGATATTTTCTGGGCTTCTGTCACTCTGCTGTTATCAGATTTTTTCCCCTGTAATCTTTAGCCAGTCAGAAAAAAATCCATTTTGATTAAAAACCATGATTGAATTTAATGACACATTAACACTTGCATTATGTGGTACATTCTTTGCTTTCCCCACAGTATTTTCTATGCTCAGAGAGTTTCTCTGCACCTGTTTTGCTACCAACAGCTTTTCATTACCTCCAGGATTAACTATTTGGCTCCACTATATTACAAATTTACGATTTTTAATGCGTCTTCTCTCCACCCAAAACCTCCACGGTTTCCCCAGAGACAAAGCAAACGCAGAATTCCAGATTGTTGACCTTTCCTGCACCACTGGTGGTGCTGAGATAAGGTCAGACAGGTATAAAAACCACTTCAAGTGTGTGGCAGCTCTTCCTCTCAGTAATGTGCTGGCAAACAAAGGGAGTGGCACACATTTTAGGTTGGGCAAATTGGGATTCCAAATGAATGAAGGATTTTTAGAATGAAGGATTTTTAGAATGAAGGATTTTTAGAATGAAGGATTTTTTTAAGATCTCCACTTGCAAAGTAAAAAAAGAGACTCCATTAATTAAATTTACACAAGGAGATAACATCCTGTCATATAAGGAACGACAAGAATGAGTTGAAATAAGTTGAAATTAGTTGGAATGACAAGAATTAGTTAAACCCCAGTGTGACAAAGGAAAATTAAGTTTCACATTTCAGCTTTCACATTTCACCCATTCATCATTTCCACATCTCTGCTTCTAAATATAGGGAACTAAAATACAGATAACTTTAAGGTATTTCACAAGATAACCCTGAAATGATTTCTGCTCCAGCTTTGTCATGATTCAGTCTGTAGCAAAAGCAAACAGAAGATGATTTCACTGTCTGTGATGACACATTACACACACAAAAAATGCATTGAGGTCCCTTTCCAGCTTGTTAATAATTAAGAGAAGCCCCAAAGTGAACTAAAGCAGCATCTCTGTAATTCAGCTGCAGGGAACTTTCAGTTTCCACTTCTGATTTGTTACCTCAACTGCAATCTGACCTTGCAAAGTTGTCAGTGACCTCGGAATCATCCATCATTCACGGGAAAAAGGTAACAAAGCATCCCCAAGAATGAGGTTATCGTGAGTTTAGGACTTCAAAGGCAAGACTGGGAACAGATTAAATTGTTGGCTCAGGTCTCAGTGCCACAAACTTCCCTCGGTAATCCAACAGCTGCAAAATTCCCAGTAAATGATGCTTTCATTTTCCATTCTCTAAAATGATGGTAAAAGGCAAGTTGTTGTTCCACTGGTACAGAGAGGTCTCCACAAAACCTCTACAATTTCATGTTTCTGTTGTTAAAAACTCATAATTAAAGTTGATGTTCACACAGCAGCCTTGAATTCCGTCTCCAAGCTTTTTTAAGACAAGCTCTGAAGGATATAAATATCCAATGGAAGCATATCCTTGCATGCCACAGAGATGTGGTTTTTATAAATATGATGCAGGATTAATTTGGATTAAGAGAAAAAGAACTACCACGGGAATTGATTTATTTCTAAGCTACATTTATACAGGGAGAATGACAGCAGCAGCAGAAGTGAGAAAAGGCAATATTCCCAACAGCAGCTTTGTGAGCTCTAAAGACAAAATCCACCCAATTCACTGAAAAATTTCCTATTTAATGTTATTTATTCTGCACTGGGTTCATCTATCAGCTGCTTTTAGCAGAAAGCTGAGATTTAAATTCATCCATAGCACAGCATGCCAACAAAATTGACTTTGGCAATCCCTCTGGAAGGGAACTGGGAGAACAAAACTGAATCCTTCCAAAACTTTCTCCTCAGAACACAGTTCAGTTCCTGAATAGAGGGAGAGATACAAACCCCCCATTCATCCCAGTTGTGTGAAAGCTGACTGGAAACTCAATAGGAATCAGCAAACAGAGCCCTGAATTAAACATTTTAGCAATTCAGGCTCAAGAGTCCATGGAAAAGGTGTCTTATGAACAAAATACATTTACACAAAATCAGTCAAATATTTTGTTTGTAAGGCAGAAACACTTCATGATTTCCACCCACAAATGAAACTGAAGTTCACAGAAACTTGTTGAATTTTTAATGTTTATAGGCTCCCTGGGACAGATGTGCATCAGGTTAAACATTTAGTATTACAGCTATTTTATATCAGAGAGGATTGGGTTTTCCTTGCTGATATTCTCCCCCAGCCCAATCACAGTGGTTGTTTTAGACGATCCAATGAAGCTGGCAGTGTTCCTTATGCTCTAAATAATTTGGGAATGGTCTGGACAATGCCTTAGGTAACAGGAAGAGTGAATCTGCTTAACTCAAGGGGAATCATGGAGTGGTTTGGGTTGCAAAGGACCTTAAATCCCATCCAGTGCCACCCCAGCCATGGCAGGGACACCTTCCACTGTCCCAGGCTGCTCCAAGCCCCAATGTCCAGCCTGGCCTTGGACACTGCCAGGGATCCAGGGGCAGCCACAGCTTCTCTGGGAATTCCATCCCAGGGCCTCCCCACCCTGCCAGGGAACAATTCCTAATTCCCAATCTCCCATCTCTCCCTGCCCTCTGGCACTTTGCAGCCATTCCCTGTGTCCTGTCCCTGCAGCCCTTGGCAATTGTCTCTCTCCATGTTTCCTGCAGCTCCTTCAGGCCCTGCAAGGCCACAATGAGCTCACCCCAAAGCTTCTCCTCTCCAGGCTGAACAATCCCAGCTCTGCCAGCCTTTCCTCCCAGCAGAGCTGCTCCATCCCTTGGAGAATCCATGTTGTACCACCTTTCCCTTTCCAGCTAAGATGGAAAGACCCAAATTTGGCAATCACAGCTCCATTCTTCCCTTTGGCATACCCCATTCCATTGGAATTCAGGCCCCTCAGTTATTTTGTTGTGACACACACACAAATTCCTTCCAGTCCCATGTGGGGGATTCTGCCTCACAAGATGTGAAAAAGCCCACCAGTCTCCAGCAAGATAAAAACTGCAGGAGAATCCAAGAAGGTGCATTTCAATCAAGGCTGAATTTCATCCCTGGGTTTATTCCAGCAGGGATAATGGAGTTGGTTGAACTCTATCAGTTGTGCCACCAGTAAGTCAGAAAGGTGAAAATGAGGGCAAATTTAGGTTTTTGTCCTTTATTTATTTAGTTTCCCCCCAGTCTCTGAGAAGAATGGACACCTGATATCCAATCTTTGAGCAGCTATGTTTTGTAAAGAGAAGCACCACTCTTCAATCATGTGAGGGATTTTTTTTTCTGAATACCTAAGCCAAATTTACCTAAATCTACACCCAAAATCTTACTCTTTGCAGAGCTGAGTATCTTCTCCTCAGTCACAGTCACAACCAAGACCTGTGGATCCCCAATTCCCCACAACACATTTCTCATCCCCCAAACCCCACATCGCCTGGCTTTATTTCGCTCACAGAGGCAATTTCTGAAGTGTCAAACCCGACCAAGCTGCAGAAAAGGTCACTCTGGTGCCTTTGAAGCAGCAGTGACAGCAAAGCAAAGATTGAGTTTCATGCCTGCAAGTTCTCCTTAAACAAACAGCCCCCCTTTGCCTCCTCACTGTTGGTTTTCCCATAATTGTGGGGTCTGCAGAGAAATGAAATGGCAGATTCATCACTGATACAATCTTTGCCCAAGGTTTACAGTCCTTTAATTTGTGTGCTTTCAGGGCTTCAGAGCATTTTCCAGTAGCTTTCCTTGATCCTGAAGGGATTTGGCTCTCCTTAACAAGGGACTAAATTAATCCTTACATCAAATGATCCCGGGAATGTGGCCTTCACTTGTGGTCAAAGGCAGAATTCCAAATGAAATGGAATTTCATTTGGGTGGAAAAACACACAGAAAAGGAAGATTACAGTCAATACTTCAGTGTCTGTCGTGTGAGTAGGGAAGTGACAAGAGAGTAAACACATCTGCATGTGTGCTGATCATGAAATCAGGAGTTCACCGTGTGTGTTTGGGTGTTCAAACGTGAAAATTAAAATTAATGAAAGGACAGAATGGCGGCAAGTGTGAGAAACAGCAGCAAACTAGACCCCAAAACTTCATTAGTAAGTCTAAAACTCCCACTCAAATCAGTGCTGTTCCAATTGACAGCCACTGGGCTTTGACACAAATTCATTCTTCTAAAATGCCCCCCAGTGATAATACACCTAAAATCCAGCATTTCAGAGGGAAATGTTGAAAATTATTTTTTTTCCTTCATTAAGAAGGGATTTTAATCCTACCTGGAATACTATGCATGGAGATTTTTCTTTCAAATTCAGGCAGAAAACCCAACCAACTACAGATTTTATATTCATACCAAAGTGATTGTCACCAGGTCTTTAAACTTTCCAGAGCAATTGATGATGATTTTGATGAATTTCTAAAGAATTGGCATGAGATTTTTCACAGAAAATCTCACAAATTTCTTATCTTTTAATGAAATAGTGACATTTTAAACTAAATTCTCTGCTGGTCTGAAGTTGGTTAGAGGCTTAATAAACAGTAATTCACTGGGCTTTATAATCAACCTAAATAACCTTGAGTCCTGCAGATAACTGAATTTGACACTTGGAAGAAAGAAAATTAAGAAAAAAAGGAGAATTCACTGTTTAAAAAACATCTGAACCACTTAACCTTGAGCTATAACAAACATGGACCTGTCAGTTCCTTTATTTGCAGCTATTTCCTTGAACTTAGTTTTCAATATCCTTAAAAATGGTTTTAAAAAGTGATTTCAAGACTTGTTTCAGCAAATATTCACAACCCACCTTTCTCATTGCTGGTATTGTTGGTAATTCAGTAAATCTGATCATTTGGGGGGATGAAGGATCAACACATTTTGCTGAATAAAGGATTGTGTGAAGGAAAATGGAATTATACACCTTAATCCAGGAGAAACCTCACAGAACCACAGTAAAACGGTGAACATGTGAGAATTAGCCACATTTTATTAATATTTACAAAGGAAAACTGTATATTTACAATGCAAACACTTCCAATTAATAATAAAAAAAGATCCTCAAGGGTTTGACTGGCACAACACAGTTCCTCTCCCTGAATTCAAATGGAAATAGAATTAAACTCTGTCCAAAAGCTGTTTCTTTCCCTCTCAGAGGGGAATTCCAATCAGAAAGCTGCAAGAACACTTTTAAACCCACAAGAATGACCAGATAAATTATTAGGGCATAATTCTCAGAGCAATGCAGGTTATTAAAGTGCATAATAATAAAATGTAGCCATATAACTTTAGTTAGAAATTCGGGGGGGGGGGGGGGGGGAGGGGT
>VZRM01001227.1:100627-118098 GCA_013397955.1 Grantiella picta
CCGCGCCCGGCCCGGGACCCGCCGCGGGCTGCCCGGTTTGTGTCCGGCAGGGTGACGCACGCCCCCGGCCCGCCCGAGGCGGAGCGCGCTAGCGGGACCCGCGGCGGAGCCTGTCCGGGCTCTCGGAGCTCCGGCACGGACAGGGCCGGGCGGCTGGGAAATACAGCCGAGCGGCCAGCCCAGGGCTGGCCGGGGTGGGGTGGCGGCGGGGGGGGCCCGGGAGCTGCTGGGACGGGGCGGGGTCTGTCCCGGTGCTCGGCATCCCGGGATGCAGCGGGCATTGCGGAGATGCTGCTCCCCGAGCCGGCGGGACAAAGCGCCCCAGCTGCCTGTCAGCGGCGCCGCGGCGTGCTGTCACAGCCCTAGAACACAGCTAGCCGATGTCACACGCTTTTAGCTGCTGTTAGCAGGACTGCTGTCAGCATCAACCTCTGCTTTCACCGTGACATTTAGGGACGTGATCATTTCGAGTGTTGCAAAGCACCTCTTATTTGCCTCTTGCCTTCCTGTCCGCTATTTCTCACCTCGCCTTTCTTTCAGGGTGATGTACCATGGCTGATCCTCTGTCCATAGCTGGCTTCCCAGCCTTGGCTCTTCTCGGAGGTGATCCATCTTACTCTGAGCTGGTAAGCCGGGTTGGAACTCCATGGGAAACTCCAGGGGAGTTTCTACCCTGATCTGCTACTGGCACAGGGTGCCCAGAGAAGCTGTGGCTGCCCCTGGATCCCTGGCAGTGTCCAAGACCAGGCTGGACATTGGGGTTGGAGCAGCCTGGGACAGTGCAAGGTGTCCCTGCCATGGAATGAGATGATCTTTGATGTCCTTTCCAACCCAAACCTTTCTGTGATTGTTTGATCAGAGTCATTCCCAGTCTTGATTAATTCAGACTGCTGTAAAGTTTGAAATTTTGGGATCTTTGGGAGCCTGAAATTGGGAGTAAATATACCTTACACTGCACACGTTTTATTCACAAAAACACCAACAAATTTTGCTCTGCCTTGGCGTAGAGCCTGAGTGTCCTGTGTCAGCCTGGGCTGACTGACTGTGCCCAGCCGGGCCAGGACAGGCACTGAGATGTAGATCCTGTCAGCACAACCTGCCCAACCTGTTGCTCCTGTGCTCAGGACATTTTTGGAATGCTGCACCTCAGCCTGGCAGATCAGCTCCTCTCACTGCGCAGCAATCAGCTCTTGGTTTGTGGGGTTTCAGCTCTGTGGGGTGACTGCAGCATTGCCCAGTTCTTTGTCCTTGTTATCTCTTCCAGTTTTCTGTATTTCTTTGTGCCCAATGAGGCTCTACTTATTTAATTACAGAATCCTAGAATGGTTTGGGTTGGAAGGACCTTAAAGCTCATCCAACTCCACCCCAAAATGTGTAAGGACACCTTGCAGTGTCCCAGGCTGCTCCAAGCCCAGTGTCCAACCTGCCCTTGGACACTGCCAGGGATCCAGGGGCAGCCACAGCTTCTCTGGGAATTCCATCCCAGGGCCTCCCCACCCTGCCAGGGAACAATTCCTAATTCCCAATCTCCCATCTCTTCCTGCCCTCTGGCACTTTGCAGCCATTCCCTGTGTCCTGTCCCTCCCATTCCTGATAAATTTTCCCTCTCAGTTACTGCTGTGCTTTTTCTGGAAAAAACTGCCGCACTGGTTTGATACTTCCAAGAATACTTTTTATTTTCCCCTTCTTGCTGTGCTTAAGGAGTTTCAGAAATCCCTGTGCTAATTCATATTTGTGCTGCTTGGAGAGCTCAATCAGGGCTTATTTATCTGTTGGGAAATACAAGCTCTGGCCTATTGTCCTCCCCAGGCAGGAATAAAAAGTCCAGGTAAATTGAATTTCTTCTTTGTAAAGCTCTGCCTTTCCAAGGGGCTGGTACCAGCAGAGCTGTGAATCCATTCAGGTTTTATTTGTAGCAGTGAAGAATTTTTTGTGTCTGTGCTGCTGCCAAAACAAAGCTCCTCAAGAGTTGTGAGTTGTCTTTGAAGATAAGCTGAGTTTGAAATCACAGGGTTTTTTTTTTTCCCCCCCTCTTTGTTATTATGTGTCCTGGCCTGTGAAATATATCAATTTTATAATACAGAAATATCTCTGCGTTGCTGTGAAATGATAATGCAGCATTTCCTATGATACAGTGTTCATTAAATTGCATATTTACAATGTTTGTTAGAATATCAGACTTTGGAGGGATCTGTAAATCAGAATAAATCATTTATTCTTCAGCTTGAGGTGCTCATATAGGGTTTAAACCCCTTAAAAGTAACACGAAATACTAAATCAACTGCCCCACTTATTTTGATATATGTGTTTTTATTTAAATGTGCATACACTGTCAAAACTTTTTTTAAAATATTTTTATTACATTTTTTAAAAGCTGTGTTGTTTTCTTAAATATGTGTAGTCAGGTACTCTTAAACATGATTTTGCTGCCTGATTTTTGAATTATTAATTTCTAGACTCCTGTTCTGGTGTGATTGAAAATATTGTTTAAATGAGTAAAGGTTTTCCTGTCCATTCATAACCATTGACCTATGGGCATTTTTTAAATGGATATGCTGCTAAATATCTTTTTTTTTCTTTTTCTTTAAACCATTGTGTTCAATAACTCCAGCAATATGCTTTCTCTGTTCCTGGTTTGGATTCCTTTGTTTGCTTTTTGGCTGTGCAATATTCAAGAATGTGTTTATCTTTAGGGTCACGGAATGTTTGGACAGCCAGTGCCTAATCCTAAAACAGGTATGGAAACCAAACCAATATTCTGACATTTCTGCTGCCTTTTGGATCTTCTGATTGCTATTTGGGTTTATTTTTTTTTCCTTATTTTGCCTGAATAACAGGAGATTCTTATTTCTGAGCAGAAGCATTGTTATGTTGTGTTTACCCTGCAACAATTCTCATCTTTTTCTCCTAATGTAACTTAAGTATTTAGTGGTATTTACATAGATGCAGGCAATTAATGCTGTGAGGATGGAGATCCTTGTATTCATTACTTGTGATTTAGCTGTGTAGATCTAAAGACAACCTCAAAATTTATTATTTTTTTGCTGGTAAAGTTTTGCAGTAATAATTAAAACATTTCGTAGTTGCAGAAAAGCAGGTGACTCGAGTTCTTCAAAATACAAATACAAAATTGCATTTGCTGCACAGATTTGTGGGAATAAACAGACAAACAGCTGTGCAAAGGGGATTTTTGTCTATTTTCAAACCCTCAGGTGATGCTGCTCCGCTCTGAGAGTACCCAAACCACCCCAATAAACTGAATTTCCCTTTTCATGTCCCTCAGAGCACCCAAAGCCACCTCGGGGGCCCAGTTTCCCTAGGAGTTCCCCTCCATCCCTGCCTTTTCCAGCCACATTTTGGGAAATGCAGGATGGTTTGGAGAGCCCTGCATCACCATGGCTTTCGAGGACAAACCAGGAGGCTGCATTTATTAATTTTCACCTGAATTTACCAATACAGTTCAGAACACAGGAACGCAGATCCCTATTCTTAATTTCATATCAATTTCCTCTCCCCCTTCAATTTAAAAACTCCCTCAAGTTGCCAGGTGAGTTCAGAATATTCGAATTCCCTCGTTTTGCTTAGTTAGGAATAGAGTGTGGAAATAACCATCGACTTTAATGTTTATTGGCACTTTGGAATGCCTGAATTATTCAATCTAATTCCCTTTTTTTTCTTTCCCTTGGAGGAGTTGATCCCTGCGAGGTGTGGTGCAGTCAGCCTGTGGAGAGATTAAGGGAATATTGCAACATCATCAAAATCAGGATATTTCCATCTCTGTTCTTCACCACACAAAGTGATTCCCTCATGGAAGAACCCATGTGAGTTGAGGATCCAATTCTCCAAGAGGTTTTCCTCCAAATATTCCCACTTTGCCTTGTTCCCTGGGAAAATTCCTTTTTCTGGAAAGGAAAAGTGGTGCTGAAATGTTCTGGTTACCAGTGGGCTGAGCTGGTTGAGGCCAGAAGTTCTTCAATCCACAGGAGAAAATATTTAAGGATGGATTGCTGAGGTTTGGGATTTCTGGAGTCTGAAGTTTGGGGTCTTGGAGAAGCTGGGGTTTGGGATTTTTGGGGAGGCTGGGGTTTGGGATTTTTGGGGAGGCTGAGGCTTGGAGGGTATTTCAGTGCTGAACAGCCTCCTGGCATTTCAAAAGCACCACAACCTTCGTAGCTCTTTTTGTTTATTATTATTATTTTTCTCCCTGCTCCTCTGAAGGGCTTGATTGGAGTTTGTAAATATTCTCTTCCTCAGATCTCATCCCCCTCAATATTCATCATTAAGATCATATAACACCTTCTTCTTTGTCTAAATAGTAACTTGTTCTGGTCTTGAGCAGTTTACATTTCATATGCTGGAACATGGACACAGTCTGTGAGCACAACGTTGTGGAAGACCTTGCTGACTTAATTCAAAAAGTTGTTGTAAGTCCTGTATTTCATATTTCTCTAAGTTTTCAATTACATGTTCATTAAATACCTTAAGTATCTTGGGATTATATTTTAAATTAGACATTTCCTTTTGCTGGAGCAAAGATTTTGTGGGGTAACTGAGTTTGCAGCTTTCCAGAAAAAACCTAGGCCAGACTTTCTATTCCAGTTGGGATGATTGAGGAAATATTTGCAGCCAGCAATAAAACTGATGGATTGATGACTTCAAGACTTATTTTTTCCCTCATTCAACAAACGATATTTTAAATTTGCTGCTTTTGCTGACTTAAAACAGAAACTTAACAGTGGAGAGAAGGATGTGAGGAATATTCTCAGGAGCTGAAGGGAAGAGATTTGTTGTGTGATTTGTTTTTTTTTTTTTAAATTTAGAATACAAAACATTTCTTTTTTCATTGCTTGAAATGAAATGAATTCTGTGTCCAACCCCAAGCTACGTATTTTTGTTTTTAAATTCAGGTGTAACACATTTCTTCTCTCATCCCTTGAAATTCCCTGCTCAACCCCAGCTCCACTTTCCAACTCCACCTCTGCTTCTTTTCCTCAGCCTTTCTCTCCTTCTCCAAGAGCAAAGTGGATCTCAGGAGGGGTTTGGTGCTTTGATTGGATCTCAGCTGGTTCTTGAGTATTTAGGGAGCTGCAGAAGTGTCCAAGGGGCTGAATTCTCACAGCATCCAGAAATTCTTTCTATGCCAATGTTTATTTTTCAACAAAGATCTGGAATGGAGCAGAACAGCTAACCCAGTGATAGTGAATTGCAGCAGAACAGAAAATGTTGCTGAGCTGACCCTGAGCAGACAGAAACTAAAGTTATCAGATCTCAAGAATTAATTTTGGTTTTCTCTCCCTGTTGCAGAACATCCCTCGATTTATCAGTGGCATCCTGAGGATTGGCAGTGGACTGGAAAATGTGAGTTTCTGGAGTTGTTATGAAGACTTAAAGAGGTGCAATGAATGGCAGAGGCAGAGTGGGGTTGGGAAATCTCCAGATCCATCGATTTTTTTTTTTTTTTTTACAAAATTCAATTTATAGTCGAGCTGTTCTCATTACATTTTTCAGCTGGTAAACTTTGGGTTCTGAACATCCTTAATTTCCCTGTGTTTAATCCCTTTTTCCCCCACCTGCTGCTGCCTGGGGCCTGCTGTGTGCTAAATGCAAAAGCTAAAATAAAAGCACTGAATTTAAAAAAGCAAAATTGCAGATCTTGGTGGCAATAGGAAAAAGAGAATAAATCCAATTGTGTGTCATGTCTGTCATTACCCAATTTGCTGTATTTTTGGGGATATTTGTCTTAGTCCTGTGAATTTTTTTAAAATATTATTTACACAGTGAAATGGATAAAACCCACTTCCCACAAAACCACGTTGTGCAGAGTGTGAGATTTTTCATTTTGAAGTCTGAAGCTTTATAACAGTCAGAGGAAAATGTTTCTAAATGAGATTCTAGGGGGTTTGTTGTTATTATTTTCCAAAAATTTCAGTTATCCAAAAGAAGTTAATAAATCAAATTCCACAATTTGAATGCCTCCCCTGCCTCCTGCTGGAATTCTGGTTTAATTTGGTGTCTGTGCTGTGCTCGAAATCTCCAGATATTCCTATTTCTTGGCTGCTGGCTGTTTAAAAAATCAGAGAAATCCTGAACAAATGCAGAGGGCTGAAAGCTCCAGCACTGCTGTTTGTGATGTTAACCCCTCACTTTGGATATTAATCCCTCTTTCTGTCTTTTCCCCATTGAAATAGGGTTGTTTTCACCTGGCAGAGGCTCTGGATTGGGTCAGAAGTGTGGGAGATGCCAACATTCTGAAGAGACTGGAGCAGCTCGGCGATTGGGGTCAAGTCAGACTCGCCAATGTTTTTGCTCAGTGTGAGTAATGGACACCCCTGAAGGGCTCAGGAATGAGGGAAAATCACTTTACTGGTAGGAATTGGGAAATAATTCGTCTTTTTATTGCCATTCTGGGCTTGTCCAGTAATGAGTAATTATTTTTGAGCAATCCTGGCACCTGATCTGTTGCAGTTATTCAGTTTTGTGTCACGTTTTGCTGCCAGCCAGGGTTTTTAGTGGCAGAAGAAAAACCCTTCAAGTCTTTGGGAAATCTTTCACTCGCTGTGTTTTCCCGAATTTTATCGCCAGGGAAATGTTACATCACCAAAGTGGCGCTGGAAGATCCGGAGTTGGTGGAAGAACTGGAAGCTCTGACCTGTGAGAGATCCAGGAAGGTGAGAGCGACTCTCAGAATGTGTTGGGATTGGTTTGGGGGAGTTCTGATTACCAAGGGTTGGAAAAACACCCAAATTATTAAAGATAAATGTTTCGAAAGCTTGAGAGTGTAATTATCCTGACACAAATGATTACCTTAACCCCATTCAATAATTACCAATTGCAGTTTATTACCTTTATCAATAATCACCAGTCAATAATTGCATTTTGAATTAAATTGAGCAGAATTTAATTTAACCACCCCAGTGGTGCCTGAATTGTTTGTTTTTGGTCTCACAGAAGAGTGAAGCCATGAAACAGAGAGGAAATGCTGAATTTTCCCAAGGAGCCCTGGACTGTGCCATAATGTCATACACTAAAGCCATAGATTTTTGGTAAGAACTGAACTCAGATTTATCCTGATTTTTTGCAGTTTTGCATGAGCCACTTTAATTAGAGGCCAAATAATACCTAATTAAAAAGGAAAAAGCCCTCTAACCCATTTTTTGTTCCATTTTTTGTTCCATTTTTTCCCTATTACTGCTGGTTTTTGTGCTTTTGCTGCCCCACAAGTCCTTTTAGGGTTTAAAGCTGCTCTAAAATGACCAAGAAAACGTGGAACAAACCTGCAAGAAAACGAATTATTGGTGTGAGCAAGCCTGAACAGCCAGTTTGGGTGTTTCCCCTCTAAACACTCTTCCAAGGGTTGCGAATGGTTATCAAGTACTTATCATTATGATGCAAAAGGAGGAAACAAATATTTCTTGGCAGCTCTCAGGCTTTTTTTCTATTTGTAAGCTTTGCTTAATTTCTTCTTGAAAGGCTTTGGAGACTTTCCTGAGCGCTAAAAGGGAGAAAGAGATCAAATTGGATTTTTTTAGGGGATTTTCCCCCTTCCACTGGAATATCAGCAGGGTTGGTGTATTCATTGTGGTCATGGAAATGCTGATTTTACACCTCCTGGTGTCTGTAAAATACAGTGACGTGGATAAAACCCCGCTTGCCACAAAATGTTGTTGAACTTTTCATTTTGAAGGCTGTAGCTTTATAATTGTGCCCTAGAAATGAGCAGCATTTTGGGTTGATTTACCCAAACTTTTACCCACACTGAGGCCTTATATGATATAATTTAATTTAACCCCACATAATCAATGAATTTCTAACATTCTGGCAATAAATTCATTTCAATCCCCAGCAATGGCACGTGGCAGGAGAGGTTTTGATGCCAAAGTCGAGCTGATTTCAACATTCTTACCAAGCTGAGTCCCTGGTGTGGAAACTGAGGAGGGAGGAGCAGAATTGGGTGGAAAACCAGGAAATCCTGTGGCTTGTAGAAAAATCATGTGATTTCCAGGAACTGCAGAGCTGAGCAGCTTTTTCAGAGGGGCTGAGAGAAATTTCAGAGGAAATTGCAGCAATCAGCCCAAATCTTACTAATTATTGCATAATTTGTTTTCTCAGTGACAACTTGTAAATCCGTGGGACTTTTTGTGTTGTGTTGGGATTGGGATTTTTGCAGGCAATTCTTGTGGAAACTTAATATTCCCTTCTCCTTAGGGTTGCCAGTAGTAATGCACATTATTAACCCTTCATAATCTTTTTTTTTTTTTTTTTTTGAAGCCCCACAAACCACCTCCTGTATGGAAACAGAGCTCTGTGCTACATCCACACCAGGCAATACGAGTGAGTAACCCTTGCTGCATCCCCTGGGGTGATCTGCACGAAAAATAGGGGAGTTGTGTAAGAAAATGGGATTTTTAAAGCTGAAATCCTGAGTTATTGGTGATTATTTAACTGCAGTTATTTGTGACTGTGGATTTCCATCTCTGGGGATGTCCAAGGCCAGGCTGGACAGGGTTTGGAGCACTCTGGGATAGTGAAAGCTGTCCCTGCACATTTTGGGGTGCAACTGGATGAGCTTTAAGGTCTCTTCCAACCCAAACCATTCCATGATTCTCTTTTATTCATTTTGTACTTTTATAGTGCTTTTCCCAGCTGTAGATATCTCCGAGGTGTGAATAATAAATCCCTTTTCTTTCCCCTCCTTTTTCCCAGGAAAGCTGTAGTTGATGGAAAAAGAGCCATTATTTTGAAGCCTGATTGGCCAAAGGTTGGTTTCTTACACATTCCAAAATTGCCTTTTTTTTTGTTTTTGGCATTTTAAAGCAAGATGAGAACGCAGTGCTGATTTTTAATGAATGAACACAGAGCCTTGTGGACCAAGAATTCTTCGGTCAGCCAAGTGCACAGTTTGCTTGGGTTTTTATATTTCAAATATTATTTTGTGGTGCCTGGCAGTGTTGCTACAAGGTGCTTTGCACGGGGGAAGACAGAAGAAAATGTTGGGAGTTATCACAGTGCTTTAGGAAAGAATGTGTAGAATATACCAAAAAATCCTGATTAATGACCAGCAGATATTTCCCAAGTTTCTTGGCCTGAGGAAGAGTAAATAAGGGATACTTGGAAAACGACAAAGTAGTTGAGATTAGGGGGAAAAGCAAATTTGCTCTATTCCAAAGCAGAGAAAGCCAAAAAAAAAAAAGAAAAAAAGCAAATTTGCTTTTTTTGAAAGCTCTTCCCAGTGATGTATCTCTGGGTTTGACGGTGCAGGGCAGTTAAAAACTGATTACTCATCAGCTGAGAGCAGTTCACTTCCTAGATGATAGCAAATTTGACTTCGTGCTGGTTTGGCTGGAAATCCTCATTTTATTTCTGTGGCTGGAACCTTGAAATCCCAATTTGTGTCCCTGTAGGGTCACCACCACTTCTGCAAAGCTCTGTCCCTGCTGGGGAAAGCTGAGCTGGCCTTGGAGTCCAACGAGAGAGCCCAGGAGCTGTGCAGGAACAGCCCTGAGGGGCTCAAGGAGCTCCTCCAGCAGAAGGAAAAATTAAAAAAGACACTGGAAGAAAGCAGTGGTAATTTTTTCTGATTGATTATTCCCTTTGGTGGGAGCTTTGCTTTCCAACCAACCCGTTTTGGTTTTAATTTCCTTTTTTCCTTCCATTTTCTGTAGGTTCGAAACAGAAACAGAAGCCAAGGAAGCCTCTGCTTGAGAAAAAGTAAGGAATTGCCAAGTTTGCTTTCTTTTTAGTTTAGTTTTTTCCACTTAGCAATACTTTGCATAACATTTAAGTAATAGGTGCCGTATAAACTTTGTTATCTATCAGTAAATGAAAATGGAAGTAATAAATTGATCAGGATGCAGCCTAGGAGCACAGAGGCTTTCTAAGAAATAAACAAACTTATCTGAGTATCCAAAGCAGTGTGGGCAGCTGCTCTGGGGTATTTTTAATTATTAATTGCCATTATTAATTAATTAATTTTAAAATATATTAACACAGCCATTCAGTTCCAGTCCCTTTTGTAGAAAATGTGATTTTGTTGTTGTTGCTATGTCTTTGCACAAGTTGGGGCTGTGCGGTTTGAAGCTGTAAAAAATGACTGATGAAGTATTTTAAATATTTTTATTTAAACCTCAGTGAGGGGCACATTTCTTGTCTTATTTCCTGTATTATTTAGACCCCTGTGAGGGGCAGATTTCTTGTCTTAATCTGCTTTTTCTTGTTCTGTGTGTGTTAAATATGGAGAAAAGCACTGGGATTCTCTCTTTTTACATATCAGGGTCAGCACCTCTTCCAAATCTCCTTTCATCACCTCCCAAGAGCAGAAAGAAGGAGAAAAAGACAGGAAGAGAGCCCAGGCTGACCCCAAACATCAGCATTTTCCTCAAAAACACGAAGCCAAGGTACAGCTGGAAATTCAGGATTAGCAGGGGCTCCATTTCCATTTTCCTGGAATTCTGCAATGGTTTCAGAAATTTTCCTGGGATATTTCACTGCCAAATCCACCAGAGAAATTGAGATTTAAAGGAGGTGGGAGGAGGAGATGGCCAGTGTCGTGTTTTTACATTAATTACTGATTTCAAGAAATATTTGTTGCATTTTTCTTGCCTTTACCATCGTTATTGCAAGATAACAAATTATCATTTCTAGGTCATAATTCAGCCTACGAATCACACTATAAAAAAGCTGTGTAATGCAGAAAATGCTGGTGAATAATGTGAATTTCCAGCAGGGGCAGAGCAATTGACGGCAGGGATGTGGGGGAGCTTTTGGTGCTTTCAGAGCAGGGGGAGTGCCCTGGGCAGTGACGTGGCTTTGAGAAAACGAAACCAGAGCAGGAGGGCAGGAAATGGAATTTTGGAGAGTGTTGGCAGAGAAAAACAAGCTGGAGAGAGCGCCAGAGGTGCTCAGGGATTTGATTTGCTTTTCTCCTGGAAACCTCTCTATAGGTCTGTAGATCTGTGTCCCCTTAGGGTGAATATTTCTGTGGGAGAGGCTGGTTTTTGCCAAATTTGTAGATAACATAAACTGATAGGAACTGAGGGGGAAATCATCACAAAAGCACTGTGAGTAATGAAATCATTTTCCTTTACCTCTTGATTAAGAACATAATCCAGCACATTTTCATTTTGTCGTTGAGGTGTTTTGGTTTGTTTCTTTGCTTTGTTTACATTCAGTGAGTGAGGTCAGTTTGGGTTTTGTAATGAGATATTTTTGCCATCAGGTGCCTGAAGCCCAGAGAACAGAAGGCAAAGTTTCCACGCTGGAGCTGCCTCTGAGTGAGTTCCTTTTTGCTTTTTCTCAAGCCTGAGACACTTCTTCCTCTGCTGTAGCCATAATTCATAATCAGAAGTGCATTTCCTGCTGTTTTCACAAGAAGAAGCAATCATCCTTTACTTCTTTCTTAGTCACTTTTGTATTTCTGTATTCTGTATTTCTTAATTCCTTGATGCTTTTGTGATTTGAGTCTCTTTGAATTCAGGGTTGAAACTGGAACTAAAAAGCAAAAGCTGAGTCACAGGCTGGAAATGCTTTCTCACCCCCTTAGCCAGCATCTGAAAGGATCTCAATTTAAGTGTGTGTTTCAATATTTACAATTAATTCGTGGTTAATAAAAGCTCCAGCAGAAAACAATTCTGCAGGTAAAGAGGAAAGAGGCCACAAGATACTTGGCGGAGTGGATTTTTAGCTGCAGACTTTGAGAGTTAAGTGGGATTTCTTCTTCATGTTCGGGACTTTTGAAAAATAAATAAATAATTTTATAGAGAGAATTCCCAGCCCCCAAAACTCCCCCAATGTCTGAGTTACATTTCTGCAGTTCTGACCTTTGAAGGGACATATTTTCCTCAATTTTCCTTGGGGTTTTTCTCAGCTGCTCTCACTTGTCTGAAGTCTTTGCCTGTTCCTTGGCATATTGAAATACCTGAGGAGGTGGCAAAGTACAGAGCACTAGAAAATGTGATTTTTAGGAAAACACTGAAGGTGCATTGCAAAATACTGTTTTTAAATGAGCAGTGGGAAAAGTGATCTTGCTCTGGTGAGCTTTAGACACCTGGGAACATCTTGGAGGATTAAAGGATTTCTTGGGAGGTGGAAAATGCGGGGAAGCTTGCAAAAGAAAGGTCAGGATGTTTATGTTGGGAAGATGTTGAGTGGAATGATAATAGAAAAAAAAGAATGAACACTTTGTTCTTCTGTAAGGACAGGCTGAGAGTGTTGGGATTNGTGAGCTGGGATTGTTCAGCCTGGAGAGGAGAAGCTTTGGGGTGAGCTCATTGTGGCCTTGCAGGGCCTGAAGGAGCTGCAGGAAACATGGAGAGAGACAATTGCCAAGGGCTGCAGGGACAGGACACAGGGAATGGCTGCAAAGTGCCAGAGGGCAGGGAGAGATGGGAGATTGGGAATTAGGAATTGTTCCCTGGCAGGGTGGGGAGGCCCTGCCTTCCCAAATCCCTTCTCCAGGAGTGTTGAGTGACAGTCAGCGATGGAAGAGACAGACAGGGCAGATCGCTTGGGTGCAATAAACTGATTTTATTGATACAAAGCTGAGTGTTTACACCTTTTCAGCAGCACTAAAACCAGATCCTTTTATAAGCATATATAACAACCATATCTGTTTCTCAATAATATTGCAAAACGAAAAGCTGGCACTAACGGGCACAGATACATAGCAAACATGCTATGTTTTATGCTTATTTTGCAGTAGGCCGCACTGCCTGCCTGGTTTGTGGCCTACAGTGCTGCACTTCTGACACCAGGTTAGCACTGCCCTCACTTCTGCTTTCTAGCTGTTATCTCCACACAGGAGGAGTCAGGCTGTGCCTGGATCCAGATTTAGGGACAGACTTGGACACTGGTTTGTCCCCAGGGGTTTGCGGCCTAGCAGTGTTGCCGTGTCCACTTCTGACGTGAGGTTAGCACTGCTCTCACTTCTGCTTTCTAGCTGTTATCTCCACACAGGAGCAGTCTGGATCCAGGTTTTTGACAGACTTGGACACTGGTTTGTCCTCAAGGGTTTATTTAGGTGTAATTGAGCCTTTCTATGAGTTTGCCCCTCAGGATAAAGAATGGAAAACTCAGTGTACTAATATAGGTGAAATAAATCCTATATTTCAGTAGGTGTGTTATCAATAGAGAGACCACGCCAGTCGGTCTATGTTCCAATTAGCTTAATTTTATTAATTACAACAAGCAAAACAAAGGGTAATGCAGCGCTGGGCAGCGCCAACTGCCGCGCCGCTCTCGGTTTTCTGTCTTCTTTTATACAGTTCGGCTTCCTGTTTTTGACAATACTCTGCATATCTATTTGACAGTGCTGGGCGGACGTGGCGGTCTTTCGCAAGGTCAGGCTTGATAGTTGTTCTGCAACGCTGCAAATTTCGGTTCCTGAAAGATATCTTTTGTGTTTATATTAGGAATTGTTTGCTAAGTACATATTTGGGAGGATTCTCAAGGTTACTTTGTTGTTAATCATTTCTATGTTGTTCAATGAACAAATGCCTTTATTACAGGTGGTGAGATGATTAGAGTAAGGGATTTTAATCGATCTGTTACAGAGTATAAATAGTTATAACTAATATTTTAATTCATTGTTTATTCAAGCAATAGTTTAATAATGATTATTTTTCAGCCTGGAGAAGAGAAGGCTCTGAGGAGACCTTAAATCCCCTTGCAGTGCCCAAAGGAACTCCAGGAGAGCTGGAGAGGGACTGGGGACAGGGCTGGAGGGACAGGACACAGGGAATGGCCTTGAGCTGGAGGAGCTGATGCTGAAATCAGCCAGAAACAAACTTTCCACCCAAATCTGAAGCGTTAGCAATCAGCCATTCCTCACCCTCAGGGCAGAACACACCCAGAGACTTCAACATCACTTTTCCTGGAATTCATTCCCATGCATTCCCCTCTTCCTGGCATTCCTTTCCTGGCCCTGGAATCTGAAGAGGTCTCTGGGGTTTGTATTCCCTGAGAGCCCAACCTTTCCTTGAGCTCCTCTTTGGGTGTCTGCTCTTGTTTCTTGTTACATGAAATTACCACAAACTCCTGAATTGCCCATTATCTGTTTTTCCCCAGTTTCCAGCTGGGTTCACCATCCTCTGTGTCTCTCTGACATTTTTACTTCCTTTGCAAGTTTATTCCCTGACAAGTTGGGCTCTTGTCACAGTCCTTATAAGCAGACAAGTGATGTTCGTTTCAGGTACGATCTTGGAGTGCAAAAAGAAAGTAAAGCAAACAATTCAACAAGTGGAGTTAAATTTCAATCCAAGCAGGAGCTTTATTAATTGTGCCGGTAAAGCAGCTTGTGATAGGAAGATAGAGAGAGAATAAAGGAAAAGATAGGGAGAAAAAGGGAAGAAAAAGGGGTTTATAGCTACCACCGCGGGTCCACAGACATCCAGCCTCTCTGGAGGTCCTTCCAGAAGGTGTTCCTCTGTCTCACCGATGTGATCTCACGGTGGGGAAGATCTTCAGAATTCAGTCATTCCAGAGCTGTCTTTTATCCTAGTCCATCCACCTGGTCCCTCCTTGCTCCCCCTTAATTCTTGTGGAGATATGCCAAACTCCACCTGGCAAGGCACACGTGCCAAGAGAGGAGAGTCCAAGGTGTGGTCAGCTTTGGATGCAGCTCCCCTCACAATAATGAACAGCAGGGAGTCTATGGGTCCATGGAAAGTCCCATCAATTTTCTCTTCATGCTTCATGGATCTTTCACAATAGCAGAGACTTGGAGATAGGGACAGAGCATTTGTTCTGTACCAGCTTTGGCCAGTTTGGTACGTCCTGCACCTGTGGTTTCTGATGAGAAATGTTGAGACAGAGCTCGATTCTTTGACTGACCCTTGTACTTGGGGGGGGTAGAATGTGGGGGAGGTTGCCAAGGAAAGGTCAAGATGGTTTTTTTTGGGAAGATGTTGAGTGGAAAGATAATGGAAAAAAGAATGAAGACTTCCTTCTGTGAAGGCAGGCTGAGAGTGTTGGGATTGTTCAGCCTAGAAAAGGTTTTGGGGAGACCTCAGAGCTCTTCCAGGGCTTAAAGGGGCTCCAGGATAGCTGGAGAGGGACTGGGGACAGGGCTGGAGGGACAGGACACAGGGAATGGCCTTGAGCTGGAGGAGCTGATGCTGAAATCATCAGAAACAAACTTTCCACCCAAATCTGAAGCGTTAGCAATCAGCCATTCCTCACCCTCAGGGCAGAACACACCCAGAGACTTCAACACCACTTTTCCTGGAATTCATTCCCATGCATTCCCCTCTTCCTGGCATTCCTTTCCTGTCTCTGGGGTTTGTATTCCCTGAGAGCCCAACCTTTCCTTGAGCTCCTCTTTGGGTGTCTGCTGTTGCTTTTTTTTACATAATTTTACCACAAACCCCTGGATTGCCCATTATCTGTTTCTCCCCAGTTTCCAGCTGGGTTCCCCATCCTCTGTGTCTCTCTGACATTTTTATCTCCTGTGCAAGCTGGGCTCTGAGCTCTTATCCAGCAGCCCCAGGGGGACTGGAAATGTCCTTTCTCCGTGGTGTCTATCAGAGGACAGGACAAAATTGGACTTAAAGATTGGAAATTCTGCCCTGGCACAGAGAGGTTAGAGAATTAGAGGTTAGGGTGGCTGATTTTTTGGAGGAATTGAGGAAGGAAAAGGGGTAATGTTGGGAGAGAACTGACAATTCCAGGCCACAGCATGTGTCGAAGGCAATGATTTCAAAAACCTTGTGCCCATTCCGTGGTTTTCATTTTAAATTTTCATGGCTTTATTTTCGCTTTCTATTCCCCCTTCCTCCTCCCCCTCATTTTGCAGAGCAAAATATTTGATTTGAAGGGAGGAGGAGGCTCCCAGTGACTGGCTGGCCCCAGTTTGCTGTGGGTGGGGAGGAAGAACCTTTTTTTTTTTTTCCCTTTGCCTTTGTTCACTGAACTTGCAGGAGTTTTAATGGAAAGGAACTTAATGCCACATTATATTATTGTAAAGTTGTTGGCCTTTTTAATTTATTTTTCGTGCTACTTCCTGTTTTTTGTCTTCATGTACTGTTTTTTTGAGCTTGTGTATATTTTTGTTAAATATCTTTGGTCACTCCTAATGGAAAACGCTAGGAAAAGTAATACTCCTAATATTTTTAAGTGTTTGTGGGGTAAGTAAATCATGTTTGTTGTTGAATTAATACATCTCCTTAAGTATTTTTATGTAAATCAGCTGGATTTGTTCGTTACCTTTCTTTAGAAGCTTTTTTAATTTAATTTGAAAGCAGCATTTTAAGTTGGGTGTTACATGTTGTTTCCGTGGGAAATGTTTCTGAAGTAATTTTTGTTGAGTGGCTCTTGTAATTATATCAGTCAGTGAAAAAATAATGCTGATTAATTTCTTTCTCTGGTGGTGAGATGGTTTCTTTTCACTAAGATTTTGGTGTGGATTGGATGGGTTCCTTAAGGGAAAGCAACACATAAAATGAAGAAAAGGTGAACTATCTCAGCCTCTGGATGGTTCAGTGATGATGTGCTGGAAGTGTTTTCAGGTTTTCAGAAGGATTCTTGCTTCCCATAATTTAAATATCTCTATTAAGAGGAATTTGTGGTGATTTTTGGTGCAGCTTTGGAGTTTCCACGTGTGTGAGGAGACTAGAGGAGTGGTTCATGAAATAATTCTGAACATGTTCAGTCTTTGTGCCTCTTGATCTTGGTGCTGTGACTCATTTAACTTTCGGGTCGTTAAGCAGCTCTTAATGAGGAATGACTCCTGGCACAAGGCTTTGAATGCACTCGGATATGATTCACCTGAGGAATGTCTGTCACCTCCCCTGCCTGCAGGGATGGAGCTCAGGGTTAGATTGAGATTTTTCCCCCAGGTGGTGTTTTTCAGTATTTAGTGTTCAAAATACTCTTGAGTACTGTTTTTAAGCACAGAGAGTTGCTAAAACTTCACGTATAACATTAATAACTCCTTTTTTCAAATTGGATTTTCTGGTAGTTCAGCATAACAATAATCCAGGTGCTGGATTGTTTCTCCTATGGTTGTGTCCAACAAAAAGGATTTTGCAGTTCATGGCAGGAATTCCTGAGTTTGACCATCACCATAAAGTATCAAAACATTATTTTCTTCTTCCTTGTTGCTCAGGAACTGTCTCCTCAGTAACAGCTCCCCAGCAGGGTGAGATCTCTGGTGCTGTGAAGTGCAGAGTGCAAAGGGAATTCATTGGTCTCACGTGATAAATCCTTGTTTTGGTGATCCAATGTTTCCACGTTGTCACATTGATTTATTTTGTCACCAGGGCCATCTGTCTCTGTTTACATTTGGGATTGACAGGGCTTGAACTTAACTTTAACTCTGAGGTTTTGAGGTGGCAAATTCTTCCTTGTCAGTTTTGGCAGAGAAACTTGAACTTCCTCAGGGATCTGTTATTCCCTTTGAAAATTCTGGTTGTTCACTAATAGTGTAACCAAAAAAACCCAAAACCTCAAACAATTTTAATGTAAATATACAAAATATT
>VZRM01001227.1:118153-130095 GCA_013397955.1 Grantiella picta
ATATAATAAAATAAACTGTGCTTTTATATAGCACAGACTGATTTCTTTAGTATGGATTCCACTTTTAATACTTAAAATTTTGTGGAGTCAGATCGTATTTTGCAGGATTTTAAGATTCTCTTTTATTTGAAATCTTTCCCCTTTGTAGGATTAATAAAATCCTATATAATTTAACAGAACTAATACCTAATTCATAGTATTCAGACTTTTTGGTTGTGTTACTTTTGACCTTGTGAGTTTCTAAGATCTACAATTTACAGAGCAAAATGTGAGTTCCAAGTGCATTTTTTTTTGCTTGTTTTAGGTAATGATAATTTTGTTTAAAATCCTTTTTTCTCATTACAGACCAAAGTCAGCAAAACAAACGAAAGCCAAAAACCAAAACTTGTGACTATGAAAAGATGAGGTAAAAAAGACTATTTATTTTGAAATTTACTATTATTTTGACTTTAGAAACTGAGTATCTTCCATGCCCAGCTGAATTGGAGTCAATGTAGGCATAATTGGAATATTTGCTGTTCAGAGCTGCTGCCCAGAAGCTGAGGGATAACAGCAGCCTTGTTGTAGTTGTTACATCAAAGTTACACCATGAATTAACTCTTATCTCATTCCCAAGGCCTCCTTGTGCCAAATGATTTTTCAAACTTCTCTGACACTTCCTGAGCTCAGGAAAAAGGTGAAATCTGGCTTTATAAGTGACTCTCAGATTTGAAAAAGAGGAAGGAACTTGACTTGGAGTCCTTTAGTTGTTTGTTAACTCCGAATTTCCCTTAAAGCACAATCAATTTCTGATTTTAGGGCTGATTTTAGAACAGGAATGGGAATGGTTGTACTTGGTGGTTTGGGGACAAAATTCCATGAGTTGAGGTAAAAAGCACTGTAGATTTCATGGATAATATTTACATTTCTATTTAAAGTTTAGCAGAGGAAGTCATGATTTCCAGTGGTGCTGGGGCCACCACGCTCCAGGGATTTTTGATGGTTCTGAACAGCTGAGAGTACAGAAAAATAAAATGTTTACATGGAAATAGCGAAGTTTCCATTCAGAGAATTTTTTTCCAAGGCAGATTTCTAGTGTAGAAGAGCCCAAGCCTTTAGGAAAGATGATTATTTCCAGTCCTGGTCTAAGTGTGGCCACAAATCCAAATTTCTTTTAATCTCTATTTATTTTGGTGCAATCCTGTTGTTTTTCCATAACTTTCGGAATATCACCAATTAAAACTTTGCCACAGGAGAGCCGTTTCACGGAATTATTAGCCTTTTCCTTTCACTTCAAAGAAATGTTCTAATTTACTATGGAAAAAAATCCTTTTTAAAGCAGCTGGACCATCTCCAAAATTGCTTCTCTGCTGGGGGAGTTGATCAGACCTATGAAAAATCACACTTTGCTGAAAATAAATTTAGATTTGAAGGCCATTTACAAACCCTTGGTGCCACTGTCCTGTTTTTTTGTAGGGATCAGCTGGATTTGAAGAAAGAGTCTAAAGCCATGGAGGATAAAGGTTTCTGCCCTGTGCCCCAGGTAATGGAAATTCAGCAGCACGTGGCCTTAAATGGAAATGATTTGTCATTTTTTGGGAACATTGTACAAAATCTTGGTTTATTCCAAAATTTAATGCTTTGTGCTTTGCGTGGCTTTTATCAGAGGCAGAAATCATGTGATTACACTGATTTATTGTGTCCTGGAGGGTTGAAATTTTTTTCTAGTTTCTCTTTCTCTCCTTGCTCTAAAACCTGGCTGGGAGTCATTCTGGGATTTGTAAAGCTCTTCCCAAATTTCTGCCTAAATGTTTTCATGTGTTTGGATATGTTTGGAAATAATCACAGAACTTTCTGTGGAATGGCTGTTGGAAACACTGTAAAATTCATATATTGAGAGAAAATTCTCCTCCTCTGGTCTTAGCACCAATAAATTCTTGAAGGAAATCATGGGAATGCACATAATTAATCCTTTCATCCCTGGTAATTGGGGGATGGAGATACCAGAAATCTTTATTCTGATTAATTACCTCACAGGACAAAGCTGAATTTAGGAGAAAGGTGCAGGTTTTACCTGCACTTAGACCCCTTATTTCCTTTAAAATATCAATATTAAATTAATCTAATTTATTCTGTTCTATAACTACATGTTCTGACAGCATTAACCCAGCAGTTTTAAGAAACTAAAATAAATCTGAATTACCTACTCTCTCCCTGCTGGAAATTCCTGCAGATTTCAGGAAGTATCAACAGTGAAAACATAGTAACTTTATAACATAACATAATAGAAGAATGGACTCTGAAACCTTCTAGCATGAGCTGAGCTGGACACAAAGTGTTGCAGGAAGAAAAAGTTCCCAGCTTTTTGAAAAACATTTGGATACAAAATGGGAGTGCGAAAGTGAGAAAAAGCAGAAGTCTGGGTTGTGCTTTTGGGGGTTTTTTATGTGTAAGAGGAATGAAAATGATGCCTGAATGAAAGTTGCAGCTTTCTGGAGAGAAATTTTGAATAAAAACTGCATTTTTGAGAGATTAGCAGCTCCATGAAAATCGAATTTAAGGAGTTTGATAAAAATGCACCTCGTTTGCTGCTTGAAAGGTGAAATTGCAGTAAAACAATTCAGGAGGAAGCCAAGAATTTCCACTTGGCTGTTGGAGAAGTATTTGAGCAAATATTGAATTTCCAAACCAAGCATTTTGCCTGCTTTTGAATGAAAAAAAGACCATAAAATGTTGTTTTCTTTTGGCCTGACTGTCTTTTTCAACATTCCAGGGGGATTTTGGTACTTTGCCAGATGTGAAATCCCTCGCTCTGGAGAGTCATACCACCATCATGGACAGTGATAAACCCATTTTATTACCACTGCTGAGAGCTCTCAACACTCCAGAATTCACGGTAAACTCAGAGAAAGAACCTGGTTTTTTCCCAGAAATTCCAGTTGGTGCATTCAGTACCCTGATTGACTCCTGTCTTCCCCAAAATAATCCTGATTTTCGAGTTGGTGGCTGCAGCGCCAAGTGTTTCCCTGCTGACTGGGAAATGGGACCAGAATGGAAAAAAACCACCCAGCAACGGCCCAGGAGGTGTTTTTGGGAAAACTCAACACTTCTAGGAGCAGTGTAAAAACGGTGGCCAAAATATTATTATTTATATAGTCAAAAAGAAAAGGAAAATGCAGTTTTTCTTTGGCCTGATTGTTTCCCTGCGCTTTCCAGGTGGATTTCAATGCTCTGCCTGAGGAGGTGAAGGCCAAAATATTATAATATATAAACTCAAACAAAAAAAAAGGGAAAATTCAGTTTTCCTCTGGCCTGACAGTTTCCCTGCCCTTTCCAGGTGGATTTCAATGCTCTGCCTGAGGAGGTGTAAGCCTAGGCAAGCTCAACACTTTCTCGGAGCAGTGTAAAAACAATAATACTAAAAAAAAAAAGAGAAAAAAAAGGAAAAATGCAGTTTTCTTCTGGCCCTGATTGTTTCAAAAAAAGGGAAGAATGCAGTTTTCTTCTGGCCTGACAGCTTCCCTACACTTTCCAGGTGGATTTCAATGCTCTGCCTGAGGAGGTGAAGATGTAGGCAAGCTCAACATTTCTAGGAGCAGTGTAAAAACAAATATTATTATTTATATACTCAAAAACAAAAAAAGAAAAAAAAGAAAAAATGCAGTTTTCCTCTGGCCTGACAGTTTCCCTGCCCTTTCCAGGTGGATTTCAATGCTCTGCACTGGGCAAGCTCAGCACTTCTGGGTGCAGTGTGAAAACAGTAGCCAAAATACTATTATTTATATACTCAAAAAAAGAAACCAACCCCCCCCAAAAAAAAGTAAAAATGCAGTTTCCTTTGGCCTGACGGTTTCCTTGCACTTTTCCAGGTGGATTTCAATGCTCTGCCCGAGGAGGTGAAAGCCTGGGCTCGGGATGGCTGCAGAGCCCTGCAGGAGCAGCAGTGCCACAGTGCTGAGAGAGCTTTCTCCCTGCTGCTGAGCAGCCTCTGCACCTCGGGATTCAGGGTAAACTGGGCGAAATCCCCTGCTGGATCCAATTTATTAAGGTTTTTTCCTTCCCTTCCCCACCAAATAATTGTGATTTTATGGAGTTGTTGGCTGCAGAGCCAACGTTTCCCTGCTCATGGTGCCGAGGAGGTGGGAAGGGAGGACAGGAGGGAAAGCAACAATAAAGGCACAGGATGTGGTTTTGGGGAATGTTCAACACACCCCTGCAGTTCCAGTGTCAAAAATACTGACCTAAATAATTGTGCTGTCAGTGTAATTGAAGGGGCTTGGATCAGATACTGTATTTTATAAAAAGCTCCGGGGTTGGTTGGACTTGGTGATCTTGAAGGTCTTTTCCAGCCTTGGGGATTCTGTGATTGTCAGATGAGCCTTGATTCCCAATAATGAAGGGTGAAAAGGATTTTGGTGGCAAATTCTGTGAAATTTGATGCTCTGTGTATCTGCCACTGACCCAAGGGTCATCCTGGATTTTAAAAAATTAATTAACAGTATTTTTACCGTGTTTTTGTTGTGCTGCTGATATAATTTCACTCTTTATTTTTTAAAATTTCAGTGTGTGAATATTCTTAATATTAATTATGTTATACTCCTCTATGGACATGCCACTGCCCTCCTGGGAATTGGACACCCTGAGGTAGGACATGAAGCTATTTTTATTTGTTTGATATTTAAATCCTGCTTTATTTCCAAGCTCTCACCCAGGTAGTTTCCCATCCATTTTTGTATCTTCCTACCTGAGAAAATGAGGAGGGAAAGAAACCTCATTACACATTTTGGAATTGTACAGTTTAATATCTGGGACTAAATCCTTGATAATTTGGGATGAATTAGGCTATCAAATAAAAATTTTTCTCAAGCTTTCAAGTGAGATTCTAAATATGAAGAAATTACAGTCAATAATTTTTATTTTTACTTTGTAAGGTGGTTCTGCACTGGTTTAAACACAAATATTCTGCTCCTAAAGCAAGAGGCAGGAATTGATTTTGGTTCTGGAAAATGCAAAACCAGAGCTCGGGGTTGGTTTTTTTGGGTGTTTCCCTCTGCAGTGTTGGGTGATACTCAGTGTCTTACTATGAATATAAAAATATCTGAGCTCAGTCATTTAATTCCTTTATTTTACAGCAAATCCATGTTTACAGAATGAATTTTAAACAAAAAAAAAAAAAGAGGGAAGCTTTGCCTGTGATCAAAAGGTTGTGTAATTCCATTTACTGTTCCTAAGACTGATCAAGGTGTAGGACACACTGACCTAGGGAGGAAAAAAACCAGGAAAAGTGGAAATCTCCTGGCAAAACTCCATGTATTTGTGTCTCACCTTTCTTTTGAAGGCACTGGCAAAGGCTGAAGGTCAGTTTAAGAAAATAATTGAAGAATATCCAGAAGAAATGTGTTTTTCTTTGGCACACTATGGAATTGGAAGGGTTTACCTCAGGCAAAACAGGTTGGTCTAATGGAAAATTCAGTATTTGATGGGAAAAATATTTTTATTTGAGAAGCTGTGCATGGTGGGGTTTTATTTGCTCTGTGTTAATCCCTAAATTCATCCATCAGATGGGTTTGGTCCAACTGGAAGTTTGTTCCTGCTAAAGAGTGAATGGAAGCTGATTTGAATTGGAATTTAATGGAATTTAATGGAAGCTGGTTGAGGTGAACTGAGCTGATTTGAGGGAATATTTGGGATTCAGGCACAGCCCTGCAGTGGGGGAGAGCATGCAGGAGGAGAACAAAACCACTTTGTTCCCAGGGGGGAAAAAGTGCATCCTAAAGAAAATGGGATTGATCTCATCCCTGGGCAGGCTGGAGAGTGACCTTGGGCTGAGATAAGGCAGCAGCTCCCCGAGTCACAAATTCCCTGGAGCAAAAAAAGGGATTTTCCCAAGCTGGCCACATCCCAGAGGGACAGGACAAGAAACAAACCCACAGCCCAGGGCTAGAGCTGCTCCCACCTATGGATTCCTAAATGTTTCTCCTAAATTAAACTTTCTTCCCTGTGGAAAACCTGGGAATTGTGGCTGCCGGGGGGAGGAGGAGCTGCGGGAAGCTCGAGGTGGCATTTGGGGACATCTCTGGGGCTCAGTGTCACCCAAATCCCCCCAAGGCTCGTGGGGGCTGAGCTGGGCTGGGACAGGGCAGGAATTCATGGAAAAACTTGGGGTAAAGACAGGGAGATCACTTCTAATTAGTCACAGGAAAACAGACTCGGCGTGGGGAAAAACACCTTATTGCCCATGAAACCAGAATTGGAGAGTGGGAAACAAAGTAAAACAACTCAAATCAGCTTCCTTCTCCCCTCCTTTATCCCAGGCTCGACTTCACTCCCTCATTCCTCACTCTTCTCCCTCCCAGCTGCCCACAGGAATGGGGAATTGGGAATTTTTTCCCTACTCCCAGCTGTGCAGGATGTTTTTCCCTTTTATCCCTGCTTTCCCTGCAGTGCTAGAACCTTGCACAGCTCTGCCCCTCCTGGGATGATGGAATGAGTTGTGGAATTGGGTGGAAATTCCTCCCAGGAGGATTTTCAGTGGGTTTTCCCTGTTCCAAACTCCAGATTTGCACATGCCCTCGATCAGTTCCTGAGATCCAAGCTCATGATTGATTTCAAGATTTTCCCTGGGGTTTTAACCTGGCCAGGCACAACTCAGGTCATCGAGGAGACGCGAATTGAGAATTTACAGGTATGTTTGAAAAAAAACTTGGAAGATTGTCCTTCTCCTCCCTGCCTTCCCATGGCTCAGATCCAGGGAGGATGAGGACTAAAGGAAAGAGGGAATGGCCAGGGGAGGCTCAGGGTGGATTTTAGGAGGAATTTCTCCATGGAAAAGCTGCCCAGGGAGGTTTGGAGTCTCCATCTCCCTGGGCTGGGGACAAGGTGAGCATCAGGCACAGCTTGGATCTTGGAGCTCTTTCCCAGCCAATGCTGGATCCTCTTCTTACCACAAACTTTGGGATGTGAACATACAACAGAATTCTGGAGAGAACTGGTTAAAAATCTGAATCGCCAAAAACGTGAATTTGCCACATTTAAAACCAAACAGGAGGCTTTGACCACGTAGTTCCAGGATAAAATACTGGGATTTACATGGTAAAATTCCCTGCTTGGCCAGAAAAACCTGACACCAGGAGCTGCTCTACACAGAGGCAGAATTTTGAAGATTTTCCAGTGGATGAACTTGGCCAAACTGCCCAGCCCTGCTGAGTTTGGGGTAGAAGCAGCACTTTTGGCTTTTTCCGAACCAAGAATTGGAATCTGGATACAGCAATCCATGGTCTGGCACCTCTGGATAATTCAAATATCTGCCAGGGTTTATCAGAACTCTGTTTGTTCTTGATAATATTTTATTAATTTGGGCTCAGTTCCAGCCCTGCACTGATTTCACACAAAGCCACTTTGAAATTATCCTGAAAAAATAAATTATCCTGAAAAACCTCCCTGGTTCTCCAGTTTGATCCTTAGCCCAGATCCAAGGTGAGACCCTCTGGGAATCTCCAGAAATGAGCAAAAAAAACTCTATTTTTGTCCCACAATCTGAGTGATCTCTTTTATCATTTGGATAATTTCCCACCTTTTGGAATTGCTCAGGATGTGGGACATTGGTTCAGGATAAATCTGCATTTTTCAGGATCAACCTGCATTTTTCTGTGAGCATTCAGCTGCCAGCACTTCCAACAAACCCTGGAATATTTTGGCCATAAAAGGCCAATCTCCCATTGTTTTTACCAGGAAAAAAATTGGTTTTTTTGGGGATTAGTCACTGCTTTTCCAAGAGGGATGTTTCACTGCAGTCCCCAGGAGTTTGTGAGTAGAAGTTGGAATATTTTCCTGCTTTCTGTGCAGTTTGTCTCACGTAATTTTGTGTTTTCCAGATGGCTTTAAGGAATTGCATTGAGGAATGTAAATTCCCTCCACAGCCTGATGCTGTCTGTCGATATCAGCAGTGCCATGGCTACTCCAAAATCCAAATATATTTTACAGACCCAGACTTTAAGGTAAATTTTCAGCTGGAAAAAGTTGTAGAAGTAAAACATAATGTGTTTTCTGCCCCTTTTCAAGTTATTTGCTGTCAATCTGAGCACTGTTTTCTCTGGTGGTTTCATTTTAAAAAGTTACATTTTTGCCATTTCTCCTTTTTAGGGTTTTATACGTATTATTTGCTGTCAGCAGTGCCGAGTGGAGTTCCACATCAACTGCTGGAAAAAGCTGAAAACAACAAGTTATAGTGATAAAAATGATAAGGTGAGGCCTTTGCCAGACTGGAATTTTTAATTTTTTAAAGATTATAGCATTGAGATATAGAAAGGAATTTCACAAATCCAGCAGCCAGGATAAAACAAAGGGAAATCAGACACTGTGGGAAGTCAAAAATAGTCTGGAAGTTGATTCTTGGGTGAGAAGTTGGAGTAGGAAGCTTTGGGAATAACAAATGCCACAGACTTTCTGTGATTTTTTTGACTCCCAATTCAGCATCCAGGAGGAGTTTAGGATTGTGCTTCCCTTAATTGCTTTGGAATGAAGAGATTAATTAAGAATTTAATTAAGAAATTAAGAAATTAATTAGTGTCAGGACATAAATTGTGTGTGGATTTCAATGCCTTCGTCGTTCCCTTTTCTCCTGCAGGATTTCCTTAAGGAAATGTGTTTCACTCCTGATTGTAAAGGCCTCATTTCCAAAATAGTTATTTTCAGTCCTTCTCGGATGGTAAAATGTGAGGTAAGCATTGGCATGTTTTCTGTGAAAATAATTAGGATATTAAGGAGATAAAGATGAGAATGTAACTGCAAAAAAAGAAAAAATTGTGGTGCCTTAACTACAGAATGTGAGGATTATTTAGGAATATGAATTAGCTGCTCTAGTGGAGCAGGAATTGCCTTGTGGTGTTGGCTGAATTGGCAGCTGGAATTCAAGAATTCTCCAGGAATTGTTCCCTGGAACCACAGGAAGATGGATAATCCTTCCCAGATAATTAATTCTCCCCAGAGCAAGATTGATCTGAGAGAAGCAGAAATGATTGCCAAGTTTGTAACCCGAATTTCATTCCTTCTTTTGGTAGTTTGAACAAAAAATCCCAAAACCCAAGGAACCACCAAGGGCTGCTATTAAACAGAAATGTTCAAGGTAAGATTTCTCCTGTTTGAATCCATTCCAGAGCAAAGCAGTGAGGGATTTTCCTGCCTTTTTACAAATATTTTGGAAAGTTATTCTTTGCCCTGATAAACTAAAAAATCTGGTAAAATCCGTTATGATCAAATTAGAAAAGCAGTTAAATTGTTCCACAGAATTTATTCTGGGTCAATGTTTAGAAATTAATAATGCAAATAAATATATGTGTTTATAATATGTATTTATATCTTTTTAATGTATTTTATATTATATAGGTATATAAGAAATATCAATAAAAATGAAATAGAAAGTAAATAAAAATGAATTTAACGATGCTGCTGCAGTTATTGCTGCACAGACCTTGGACATAACTGAATTTGCAGTTTTTTGGTCAAGTAACCTTTAAATAACGAGGAATCAAGCTGGGGGGACAAACAAAATAGATTTTTAAAAACGAAGAAAATCAGATATTAACATTTGGTTCAAAATGCTGAGTTACAAATGAAGAATAAAAGATAGTATTGAAGCCAGTCCTAATTTTGACATCTTTAAAGGGAGTAAAAATTGCCACATCTTGAGAACATTGATACTTTTTTGAAATTTTGTGATCTCCTAAATTCTAAATTTGACATTTTCATCTCAATTCATGTTTGCCTCATTGCTGAATTGCTTTTTTTCAGTCTTAGGAAGATAAAAATGAAGCAAGAAAGAAAACTGCGGCGCAAACGAGCGCGGGAAGAGGCCAGGAACTGTGCCAGGAAAAAAGAGGAGGAAAACCAGGAGGGAAATGAGCAATCTCAGTGCAGTCAGCACAGGGGTAGGTGGAAATGTGGGTTATTGTCCTGAATTCCCCGTGGAAATGTGGGTTATTGTCCTGATTTCCCCCTGGAAATGTGGATTCTTGCCCTGATTTCTGAATTCTGAATATCCCAAGTCAAATCACAGCAGAATCCTAATACTGAACAGAACCCCCTCAAAAAAAAAATTACATTTTCACTGATGACAACTTTTATTTCCCTTCTGTTTTTATTTCCCAAACAACTGGGAGATCTTCCCGTGTGTTTAATTTCCTTGTAGAAAACCTGGATTTTTCCTTGGCTGCTTCATGCAGAATCAGCTTGGAGAGGGTAAAAGCTCAAATCCTAAATCAAACTATTCAAAAGGGATTTCAGAAAAAGCACTTTGGGACACTGTTAGAGAAAAAAATCACATTTATCTGCATCTCAGATGAAGCCAGACTGATCTCCTGCCTTCAGGGGCTTGAAAAGTACATTGCAGACAATTAGGAAAAATAAAAATATCTCAGGCTGGGAGTTTTTGCCTTGCAGGGATGTTGGGTTGGTCTGTAGTTCTGAGCTGGGAATTTCCCCTGCAGCTTCTCAGGGCAAAGAGAAAAAGGGGGGATGTTTGAAAATTTATTTTTTGTCTGTATTATCGACTTGGGATATAATTAACTTACAATTTCCTAGAAGGATTCCCTGTTAAATACTCTGGGTGTGGTTTGTTTTAATCCCATCCATGCCATACTTGGGATTCTCTGAGGCTCTGTTCAGTGGCATATCCTGAAAATTTGGGAAATTTTTGCTTCCCTGTGGATTTGTAAAATCCCATTCATTTATTTCCTGTTATTTTTTTTTTTTAAACCTTTTAAATTTAGAAATCCTTTTCTCTGGCTCATCTCTGGTTGTGATCCTTGCAGTCACTGCAGGTCACTGTGACCCTGGGAGTGTTCATCCTCAAATCGGAGCAAAGTGTTCTTCAGACAAAAATTTCAAACGATGTTGGATCAAATTCATAATGCTCAGGCTATAAGGAAAAAATACCTATGATTACTTAAATCATGTAATTTTCAGTGTTGTGACAAAGCAAATAATTAAAAACACCGCTTAGTCCAGATTTAAAATAAAAATCTGGATTTAAGGTAAAGAGTTGGTTTTAATTGGCGTAAGGACATGAAATCTTACTTGTTTCAGTTTTTCAATTCCATATTTTGAATCTGCTGGGTTGTATTTCAGTTTTTAATTCCATGTTTTGGATCTGCTAGGTTATGTTTCAGTTTTTAATTCTGTATTTTTAATCTGATAGGTTACATTACAGTTTTTAATCCCGTATTTTGGATCTGCTAGGTTACATTTCAGTTTTTAATTCCCTATTTTGGATCTGCTAGGTCACGTTTCAGTTCTTTAATTCCCTATTTTGGATCTACTAGGTCACGTTTCAGTTTTTAATTCCCTATTTTGGATCTGCTAGGTCACGTTTCAGTTTTTAATTCCCTATTTTGGATCTGCTAGGTCACGTTTCAGTTTTTAATTCCCTATTTTGGATCTGCTAGGTCCTGTTTCAATTCTTTAATCCCATATTTTGGATCTGCTAGGTTTTGGGCAGGATTTGCCCGCTGGAGATCAAGTCCTGCAGCACCTCAGCCGCAATTCCGAGCAGATCAAAGCTGCGCTTCCCGACGCTGCCAGACTATTGAAGGAGTTGCTGTCGTGGGCTGTGATCAGCCAGGAGGAGTTCACCTCCTGCTCCAGGAGCAGCAGCACATCCCACGAGGTGCTGGAGAAGCTCCTCAGTGCTTTAATCCAGGAAAAATCCCGAGTGCAGACCAGGGCATTCCTCCACGTGCTGAGCCAGCTGGGAGAGGTGAATCCCAAAGTGCTCAAGTGGCTGAAACACCTCAATAACCTGGGTAGGTTCAGTGCCTGGGCAGCTGCAGAGCACAAAATTCCCTTTTTTCCACTCTTCCCAATTCTAAATGGCAAAGTTTTCCCCCTTCCCCCTTTTTTCCCCCCTTCCCTTTTTTTTTCCCCTTTCTCCTTTTTTCTCCCCCCTTTCCCCTTTTTTCCCCCCTTTC
>VZRM01001227.1:142912-159112 GCA_013397955.1 Grantiella picta
TGGCACCTTGTCCCCAGCCCAGAGCACTGAGTGCCACAGCCAGGCCTTCCTGGGACACCTGCAGGGATGGGGACTGCAAAGCTCCCTGGGCAGCTCCTGACAAGGCTGAGCACCCTTTCCATGGGGAAATTCCCTGGAGGAATTCTCACACCACCCCGTGGCACTGATGACAAACACCAAAATCAGCTTCCAGCCAAGTGTGTCAGAAGGAGGTGGAGCAGAGCCATTGGGAAAGCAGCTGGAATGGGAACTGAGAAACGCTGCTCACACACATCTCACGGGCCAACAGCTCCACCAGTGCTCAGCTCAAATCACAGCAGTTTGTTCTGAACCCTGTGATTGCTCCTTTTTAGATCTCTATATACATATATATATATTTTTTAATATATTTTTTCTCTGCAAATATTTTGTTTTCCTTTTCTCCTGGGTATAATTTAGACTCAGGGCTCTGTTCTAATATTTGAGATTGTTACTATTACATTTTTTCTGGACTTTTACAAGTTCCACTCCTGCTCTCCCGCATAATTTCTCTTCCCCACTTAGTTTTAGGCATCTCCTCTTTTTTTTTATTGACAGGGAAAAGGGAGACAACTTAATCACCACCAGTTTTTTGGGAAAGAGCAACTTTTGAGCCTCCTGTTCCACATTTGGAATTTCTTTTTTCTGCAGCAATGCCACAGTAACCTTTTAGAAGACAAATAACCACAGTTTTTAAGATAAATTGCTGAGACCTTCCATGTCCTGGGCACAGCCAAACCTGTCACAATTCACACTGCATACGCTCCAGAGTTCAGCTTGTTTCAATCACTGCATTTCCTGTGAAATCTGTTTGCTTCCTAGACAATCCTAGGCAGACCTGCCGTGGGTGATCCTGCCATTGTCACCTATTCCTCAGCACCTGCTCAGCCCACTGCCCTTCCTGCATTTTCAACTTCTGATGGAAAAGCAGAGACTGGAGCTAAGCCAGCAGCTGCCACCTCTGAGGGGAAAGCACATCCCAGAGCTCCAGAGGGATCACATTCCAGTCAACCCTCACCATCCCAACCAGCAGGGATTTCTGGAAGTAACTCCCAGCAAGTCCAGCCCAACCAAGATGCCTCAGCTCTGCAACAGAGACCTGCTGGAATTCCAAACAAGAAAAAACTTCCAAAAGCCTTTGAAAATATTATTTCCCAGCTGCAGAGTATATTCCCAAACTACAGCAGGTACAGGTTTGAAGGAGTGCTGTGAAACAAGGTGGGAACTGCCAGGGATGAAGTGCAAGTAATTGATTTTGTTCTGCTGACAAGGCATGGAGGGACAGGACGGGGGGAATGGCTTTAAACCTAGAATAGGGTTAGATGGGAGATTGGGTAGGAATAATAGGGCTGGATGGGATATTGGGAATTAGGAAATGTTCCCTGGCAGGGTGTGGAGGCCCTGGGATGGAATTCCCAGAGAAGCTGTGGCTGCCCCTGGATCCCTGGCAGTGTCCAAGGCCAGGTTGGACATTGGGCTTGGAGCAGCCTGGGACAGTGCAAGGTGTCCCTGCCATGGCTGGGGTGGAATGAGATGATATTTAAGGTTCTTCCCACCCCACGCCACTCCATGATTCTGCTTATTGTCACGGGTTTCATCCTGGTTACTGGGAATAGAAACCTGCTCCAGTTCATGGCAAAAGTTGGTGTCTTTTGCTCCTGCTGGGATCAAACAGAGCCTGCAGTGCTCTCCAGTGCTGATCCCTGATCCTGCCCTTCCTGTCCCTCCAGTTCAGACCTCAGTGGCTTCATCAGGGATGTGCAGAGGAGAAATGGGAACAGCCTGTCAGGCCTGAGCCCGGATGAAATCCTAAACCAAGTCACAGAGCTCATCCTGGACCAGCAGCTCAAGGTACTGGGGCTGAGCTGCTCCTCTCCCGCACGTGGAAACCAGAGCAGCTCAGCCCCAAGAACACAATTCCTCTGCTCCCTGCCCAGGCAGCACCTCCAGCAGGCAGAGCTGGCAATTCCCTGGCAGCAGGAATCACCCCTGGCTTACCCCGGGCAGCTCCTGCCCCTAAAAACAGCTCCACTAAAAACCCACCTCAGCCAAACCTGCAGCCCTGGGGCAACGCTGGAGCAACACCTAAAGCCAAATGGAAAAAGCAGGACAATGCTGTAAGTCTGCTGCTGTTTTGATGGAGTTGTTGCCATGGTTTGTACAAGAAATAATCAGTGTTGCTGGAAAAAAAAGAATTGTCTCCTTTATTTTGTGTACAAAAGCCTAAACAGAGTTGGTTAAAGTTAGTGACCTTGTTAACTGAGTAGAATCTGTTTGTTAATTGGTGATAGTATTTCAGTAACTGAGCATTTCTGTCCTGGCCAGGCCTCCAGTGAGGATCCCTGCACGATTTGTCACGATGAGATGAGCAACGACTCCTGTGAGCTCGAGTGTGGGCATCACTTTCACAGAGATGTGAGTTCTGCTCTTGTTCTGAACTCTCCCCTTCCTAAAAACAACCCCCTTGCCCTCCCTTTACCCATCAGTGCTGAAACAACAGGGCATAATTTGTTTTCCCATCCCTTGCCCCACAGGCAGCCTGACTGTGTCAGAAAGCTTTAGGTAGTTATTTCTTAAGTTAAATAATTCATCATCATTTCAGATGATTCTTCAGAGAGTGAGTTGGTGGGCAGGTCAGGGATTGCTGGCAGCACACTCAGGGAATGGGGCATCCCTGAAAATGCTGTGTTTGCCACCTGATGTTGGGAAATCATGGAGTAAAAAAGTCAGGATTCTGTTAGAGTAACTTCACATTTCTGTCTGTGACTTCCCTCTTCACCTTTGCTGTTTCAATGCCGATTTGTCCTTGCAGAATAAATCTGATCAGAGCAGGAGAACTGATTACCAACCCCAAATTTCAGTGATGTAGGGAATCCTGAGGCATCCCTGAAAACCCTGTGTTTGCCACCTCATAGTTGAAACTCATAAAGTCAAAAAGTCAGGATTCTGTTAGAATAACTCCCCATTTGTCTGTGACTTGCCCCTTCACCTTTTCTGTTTCAATGCCGATTTGTTCTCGCAGAATCAATCCGATCAGAGCAGAACTGATTTCCAGCCCCAGATCTCAGTGATGCAGACCTTGCTGAAGAGCTCCCCATTAATGACAATTACTGCCAACCTCCAGCTGGGCTCCTCTGCCCGCATTCTGCCTCTCACCTTCTCTCTGTCCCTGCAGTGCATCAGAACGTGGCTCAAGCAGCATTCCAGCACCTGCCCCATCTGCCGTGTCCACGCTCTCCTTCCCGAGGATTTCCCTGAGCTTCCTGCCTGGAATAAGTACAGCTGAACCTCCTTTTACTCCACACTTTGTAATAAAAGTGGCTGCAGCAGAAGCCCAGTGGTGGGGACAGGCTAGAACCCTGGATTTATTGGGAATGGGAACAGCCTTGGGATTTGGCACTTGGCATGAAGGCACAGAGTGCAAGATGCAGGATTTCTCCTGGTTGCTGCCTAAAGCTGTGGAGTTCAGGGCTGGCAGCACACAAAACTGGTGCATTTTTGGCTAAGGGATGCTTGAAGGTACCAAATTATTTTATCTGAAAGGCCAGTGCCTAATTCCTGTGAAGAGAGGGCTTTTTCCCCGCAGCTTTATTCCAATACCAAACAAGGAGGTGACCAAAGGATGGATGAGCAGAATTAGAAAAGCCACAACATTCCCTTCCTCTGGCACAAACAATCCAGCTGAGCTGTAGGGTTCCTGCCTGGTGAGGTCTTTGGCAGTGCAGTTCATCACTGCAGCCCCTCTCTCTGCATAAATCCACAGCTCATCATTCAAATTGTTTAAATAATAACTTCTAGAAACATTTTGAAGTGAGAATTTTAAATTATTCCTATGGATCAATTCTTTATTCTCAAAATAGGGTCGAAATTTGAATTTGCCCCCTTGTTGAAGAGCTGGTCTGTTTAAATGGGAAGGATTTTTAAGCAACACTTCCTCTATTTTGTGCAGGAATGGTCACCAGTAGCAGGAGGAGCAGAATTCCAACAACTGAGGGAATTTTTCTCCAACTGCTTTTGGAGTCTGAGCTGACCAGAGCACCTTCAACACTGCCAAATTTGTCTCCAGCAGCCAAAAAATGAAGACCAGAACCTGAGAATCCTTAAGTGAAAATGAAATCGTCCTGTTGTCTGAATCCAGGGAGTAAGACATGGGTTAGGAGCTGTTGGCTAATTCCAGGGACACCTTGTTCCCCACACTGCTGCATATCCTCCAGCTGAAGTTTTAAACTAGTCTGTCATTAATGTCTTAATCACCACTTGAGTAAGAAATAAAAGTGCTGCTGCAGCCCAACAAGTTGTTTTTGTGTAGTATTTCTGTTCAGCTGGAGTTAGGGGTGAGTAACTACTCTGTGCTATAGGATAAATGCCTAAAAATTCCAGTATTTATGTACTGGGAAGGTTATTTCTTACTGAACCACATTTCCTTTAAGCTGCACAGTTACAAAACCATTAATTTATTTCTCCAACACAAACTCTTGTTCCCAATTTGACCAAAATTTCCTTGGTGTGATTTGACATCCACCAGGACCTCAGGACAGATCCCACAGCAGCACCTTCCAGTGTTGCAGCACCATTTTTTAGACCTTCAGAGCCCCTATTTCTCATTATATTACAATTCCTACACCCTCCCAGTATGGCTGTTATGGGATTTATGACTTTTAAGGGCTCTTCAAAGGACTTTGGAACAAGTATTAGAAAGTTAAATTAAGAAAGGAACTTGCTACATACTTGTGTGAGTTGTAGAAAGCTACAGTATGATTCCTTCAGGATTTGCCTGAGAAAATTGGGGAAATCATGGTTGTTGAAGGCAGAAGGATGTCTGCCAAGGCTGCTGGATTGGGAAATCCAGGTGGGCAAAGTCCTGGCCAGATTAGGCAGGGAAGTGAAAGCACAAGAAGTACCCACAGCAAGAAGTGAGGTTGTTTCAGCTGAAGTCAGCCATGGATAAAATTCCACTTTCCCTCTGAGGAATTCTGGCCTTTCCCAGTAAATCCTGGTTCTCCTGGGGTGTTCACATCCTGCAGAGCTTCAGGGGGAAGTTCTCTGTGATGAGATGATCGTCGTGCAGAAGGACAACGATGTTCACTTCAAACTCTGCGAGAAGGGGGAAAAGGAGAGACAGAATTCCATGAGAAGCTGAATCCCAGCAGCAATCCCAGTTCCATTCCACAGGAAGCTGAATCCCAGCAGCAGGATGAGGCAGGAGCTCCTGAAATACTCCAAGGAGAACCTCATCCAAATATCCCAAAACTTTTAACTATTCCTAGACAATCCTGCCTTGTCCTAATCTTTGGGAATTCTTCTGGATTGGTTGATCACTGATAAATTATGACAAATAACCTTCTGGGAAACAGGATTCAAACATCAAAGAGCGAAATGTTTTGGGGAAGAATCTCCACCAGGATGGTGTTTAGGAGCATGGGGTGGGAGAATCCCAGGACAGACCCATTCCCTGTTTTCAGCATGTGAATTAGGGAATGAAATACTGGAATACAACAGCCCTGCAAAATGTGGAACAAAAATTCCAGAGGAAAATCTACACCTTACATATCCTACATCATGTCCTTCAAAGCCAAAATCAGTATCAGATCAATAATCAGTTCTAAATGGAGACAGAACAAAAAATGCAAGCAAAGTTAGTAAATGAAGGGAAGCAGAAATCAAAATAAATTGAAATTCTCACTACAAATTGCTGTTCAAGAGCAAAACATGGCAACAATGAAAGAATATTGTTATTTTGGGGAAAATCACTGCACAGAGATTCTGTGCCAGCAGATTCCAGTAGGATGAAGGGAAGAAATACAAACCAGCCAAGTGGATTCTTGCAGCACTTATTCGAACAAGTGAGGGAAATCCTCATTTTTTAAATGAAAATAATGGATTTTGGCAACCATCAGCAGGAGGAGCATGTGGTGTAGATAAGGAGAGTCACAGCCAGAACCAACCTTGCTGCTTCCAGGGCTTACAGCAAGGGAGTGGGAAACCAAAAGGAGAAGAAATGGTGAGGAAAAGAAGGAATTTCATTCGTGGACTATTACTGAAGTGTTTGATCACATGAGCTGCACTGCACTGCTCTCCTGTCCCTTTCTGATGGAATTCTGTCAGGAGCAGCTCAGTGGCAGCACAGCTGTTTGTATCAGAAGTATTGGGGCTGTGTTTCCTCAGTGTGAAATCCAGCAGGATTGCAGGGAAGCAGAGGGATGTGCTGAACTCTTCCTGCAGCACTGCTGGATTTATTCCATCACCTGCCAATCCAAAGGGAATGTGGACACTCATCTCTCAGGAAAACACCTCCAGAGCACCATGTCCTCCCCACTCACCCACTTTGAAGTTGGTTGTTTCCAGGGTGGGGCAGGTGAAGAGCCTGGGGAACACCATGTGGATGGGGATGGGCAGTCCTCTGCAGACATCACCGTCGGCGATTTGGATGTTCTGGATCTCCGTGGCGTCCCTGGCGTAGCCTTCAGCACACCCTGGGCAGGCCAGGAGGGACAGGAGGGAAACGGGATTGTTTGATTGTAAGCTTTGGCTGCTGGGAGAGAGCAGCAGCCAAAATTTGCAATGCAGATACAGCAGGATTAGGGGGGAAAAGTGTCCTGGAAGTTTTCATAGAGGTAAGGATCTGCGGAAATTGTTTGAATTAACATCAAAGTTCCTCCAAACCAGGCACCCTGCAAGGCCTTAATGTTCTAGGCTGTCTTTAACGCTCTTCCCTTTTCCCTCTGAAGGGATGGAGGGAATTCCTGCAGCCTGTTCCCTGTTTTTCCCACGGATCCAGACTCACCACAGGTCTCCACACGCACGAGCTGCAGCTCGATGCTCTTCACTGCAGCCTCGGCACTCTCCACCACCAGCTCTCCTGTCAGAGGCTGGGTGATCACACAGTTGGTGGAGTTCAGGTGCCCTCTGATCAGGAATTTGGGAAGAGAGGCTCTCTGGAAGAGTTGAGGAAGGAGGAAAAGATGTCACTATAAGAGCAGATTAAGAAAAAAATTACCTTATGGGCAGTTATCAAAATACGTAGGAAATTCCCCAGCAGTTCCAAAGTTAAGGACTCAAGAGCTCAGAAATTCCTCATGTAGCTTAAATTTAATTCTTTCCAACTGTTCTAGGATGTCTCCTACAATCTCCTACACCCTTGACATGCATCCTTCCTGCTCCTCCATCCAGCCACTGGATGGACTTTTCCTGGGAAGAACTGGCGGAACTTGGCTGTTAGAATTTATCCAGGAGCTGAAACTGTGTGGTGAAGGAGGAAGGGACACCTTGCACTGTCCCAGGCTGCTCCAAGCCCAATGTCCAGCCTGGCCTTGGACACTGCCCGGGATCCAGGGGCAGCCACAGCTTCTCTGGGAATTCCATCCCAGGGCCTCCCCACCCTGCCAGGGAACAATTCCTAATTCCCAATCTCCCATCTCTCCCTGCCCTCCTTGAGGCTTCCCAAAGCTGTTTTGCAGGGAGCTGTTAAAAAGGCATAACCAAGGATCAAAATCCACATTGTTGAAGGCTCTTGGCTCTACCTGGTGTGGAATGCTTTCCCTTGCTCTGCTCAGGACAGGGATACAAATATTTAACGATTCCTGAGCAAAGTTCCACCTTCAATTGGTCACCACAATGCAAGAGATGAGGCAGAATCACTGTATTGCTTACAAAAGTGAAAAAGGAAAAAAGAGCTGATTATCTACAAGGTAGAATTTAACTGCTCCTCAGAGTCACACAAAAGTCACATTTGAAATTAAATAATAAGCCAATCCTTTTACCTCTTTAACGTTTTGCAAAGTTTCAGGAGTAATGGTGAAGTCCACAGGGCTCGGCAGCAGCTTCCCTTTCTGTGACTGCAGGGAATGAAAGGGTGAAACTGGGACTGAGCTCCAAAACGTAACAGAGAATATTCAAAAGCACAACAGTTGGCTGCCCTGAACCACCTGGAAAAGCAGCAACACTCTCCCCATCTGAAGCATAGAGGGAAAAAAAGTTCAACTTCTGTATGCACAGATCCATTTTTACACCTCCCTGGCAATGTTTCCTTCTTAAATTTGAGTAGGGGAGATTCTAGATGAATTTGTTGCATCGTTTCAAATCTGCTTGACAAACTCTGCTTCCCCTCTTGTTACCCACCAGCAATGAGCTGATCTGGAGCTCTCAGCAAGGATCTGCTGCCCTCACTGCTCAAGAATTCCAAATAGCTGCTGCTGCCCAGCTGCAAGATGGAAGAGATTAGCAAAAGATTGGCTGCGTTTTCCCAAAATGACAAATTCTGGCAAGGAATAAGCTTAAGGGAAATGGTACATTGAGCACTGACAGTGAGAATTTTATGTTCAGTAAAACCTCATTAATTCACCCTGACTGAGAGATTCATGATTTACTGACTTGTGAGCTCAGAAGTGCTGTAGTGGGAACAAGAAATAAACGCAGGGAAACTGCACGAGATGTCATTTGTCACTGCTCTGACAAGTGTGGCTCACTTATAAATGTAATAATGGTCCAATAAAATGTAGCATCAGATATTTGGGGAAATCGTGGAATCTTACCAACAGCAAACTTGTAACACCAAACTAAATCTCTTAAAAAGGACCTTTAGAGCTAAAATAACATTTCCACCACTAGTCCTACGTAAGACAAAAGATTCTAACACTGACTGTCCTGTTAAGAGTTCAAAGGAATGACACAAACAGGATATTCCAGCAAGCTGTAGATGGAAAAAGGGATATTTCATCAGCACAGGCACAGGTCAATCTACACCAACCCCAAATCTGACACAGGAACTTCCGTACCAACCAGCAAAGCGTTTTCTGGGAGTTCAACCTCCTCCAGAAGGATTAGGAATTAGAAACATTTTTTCCCTGCTGGAATGAGTTGCCCAGGAGAGTGGTGGAACCTCTGGAAGTGTTCAGGAGGAGCCTGGATGTGGCCCTTGGGGACAAAGTTTGGGGTGAGGATGGGACTGGATGATCCTGAAGCTTTCTTCCCACCTTGAAGATTCCATGATTCCCAGCTTGAGTCAGGAATCAGATTATTTTCACCACCCAACTCCCATTTCCAGGACTGGGGGTGCCTGGAAGTTTGGCTGAGAACTGCTGGGATAATTCAAGACAGGGTTTGGAAAAATGACATCATATTTATGTCACCAACCCACTGTCTCAGAACTGAAAGGAATAAAAACAGAATAAACTCAGGGCACTGTAAGAACATCTGAAAATCCAACTCCTCTTTGTCCTATTTCCTTTACAATTAAAAGAGAGATGGGTTTTTCTATTCAGAACAACAGCTCCCTGAGGTGGTTTTGTTTTGGGGCTTTACTCCTTTATTTTGGTCAATGCTCTCAGGCACAGGGTGGGAATTTGGGGTGTCCTGTGCAGGGCCAGGAGTTGGATTTGATGATCCTTCAGTTCCCTTCCAACTCAGGATATTCTGATTCTACACCTCCACCATCCCTTGGCTGCCTATCACAAATTACATGCCTTTATTTGGGTTTTTTTTTCCCTTATTGCCAAACTTTAAGTGAAGCGTGGGGGGAAAAAATCAATCAAGAAAAAAGAATGAATTACAGAATGAACACAAAGCACACTCACCAGGGAGTGGACAATGAATTCACAGGTCTTGGTCAGGTCCTTTGCCAGCAGGGAGCGTCGCATGTCACAGCGCAGGGTGTACTGGGGGAATGGGATGACACGGGAAAAAAAATGAGTTTTAATTCACATTTCCTCCCTCTCTCCCAACTTTTCACCTCCTTTTTGCCTCTGTGTGGAATGTTGCTGCTGTTATATCCACTTAAGGGTGGTTATGGTTTTGCTTTTCACCCTGTTTTGGATGAGGGATTGTCAGTGTGATGTATTCACAGCCCTCTAATTTGGATTTTATTGTGGGATGTTTAATGGGGAACTGTCTTCAGCCACACAGCTGAGCTCAGAGCAGCAGTCTGCACCAAAATCAGGCAACCAGGTGGATTTGTTTCCAACTTCCTCCCCCAAAATGGGAGCATAAACCAGTGGCTGAAAAATAGTAAGTTATCCCAGCAATCCCCACACTCAGCATTTCTAACAAAGCCTGACAGTGTCCTTAGAGGACAGGGAATTTGTTGGGATGAGGCTTTGTTGTTGTTTTGTTTGTTTGATTTTTAATTCCCTCTTTACAGATGAGGAACAGGCAAAAAGAGGTTCCTTCAGAGCAGAAATTTGGGGTTCTCCTTCTGGCTCATTGCCACAATCCCCCAGCAGTGTCTGATTCAAGGGTTCTGCATCAGAACAGAGACTTGAAGCCACAACTAATCCCTAAATCAAGACAAGGAGGTTCAGTTCAACTGCCTAGAGGTTTAGGAAGTGACTCTTGAGCAGCTCCTCAGTGTGATATTTTCCTCTTCAGGAGAGCAGAACTCTCAGTTTGGCTGAAATTTAAATGATTCATTTTTAATGACATTTTATCCAAGAAAAGCGACACAGAGGAGAGAAGGAATGACAAAATATAGTAAGTATTCCCCATTAATAAAATAAATATTCCCCATTAGAGCGCACCTCAGACTGACTGGTGTTGATCACAGCAAGTCATTTGGGATGTGGAAAGCAACCCAACCCGTGCTGCACCATTTTTGACACCTCTACCACAAACAACTCTGCTACAGGAGGGAGGAAGCCAGAACTGAACAAGAAATATCCAAACACAGACAAAAAACAAGGGACTTTTTTCTTTTAGTTATTTCTGACAGGCTGCTGGGGGCTGATTTGGTTTATTAGGTGGTTTTTTTAATCCCAGTGGCACAAAAATTGTCTAACACAGTATTTACCTTCAAGAGGTGGCTGAAGAAAGGCTTTTCCCCTAAAAAAACCCACCAAAAACCCTCCAAAAAAATCCACCCCTCTATGGTAAGGCAATTTTTAACCAAAAAAGGTCAAATTTCCAAACTGTATTTCCACAAGATTCTGTGGAAATTCAAGCAGGTATTCCATACAGATCTGGGCAGGAAATGTTATTTCTCCTCCTGTCCCCAGGAAAACAAACAATTCCTGATTTCTGTTGCTCGCAACACTTGGAGAGCAACATAATTTCCTTATGAAATGACACATTTATTTGGAATAAAACCACACAGGTGCTGTTGGTTTTTTTCAGGAAGGGAATGGATGCAGTTGCCTACAACATGCATGGATCAGATTTAGGTTCTGCCAGCAGTTCTACCAAGGTATTTCAGGCAAAATATCTCATTACTGCTGTTTGTGCCATCATTCCTTAAAGGTTTTTCTCAGTCTTCAAACTGATAAAATGCTGCTCTGTGAAAAGAAAACACCACCAAACTTTATCCCCAGTTTTCATGGACTAAGAGCTGCTTTAGAACACGTTGTGCAGATCAAAGCTCCTGTTCTCTTTCCTTACCTGAATATTGACAAAGACTCCGTGATATGTTTCATACAGAACTTTGTTCCCCTTCATTTGCAGCGGGAATTCAAAGGGAATTTCTGTCTTGCCACTGGGGAGCTTCCCTGGTTTCACCATTTCAATGGTGCTGTTGATAATCTGAATAGGCTGCAAGGATAAATATTAAAGATAGGATTTTAATAAATATTCAAGTTTAGGTTGAGATAGAGAACCAACAGCTCAATTCTCACCGAATTCCTGGATTTCCAGAATCCTGGGGACCTCTTTAAACACACAGAGCTGGGATATTTCTTTATGAAAAGAAACATTAGTACTTTGCTCAAGAAAATGATTTGTGATGTATTTTACAGCTGCATCACACTAATGACCAAAGATGTTCAGGGAACATCTCCAGATTTGGGAAGCAGAGCTTCATTTCCTAAATTGTGACCCTTAACAGCAGCAGTGAGGAACAAGGCTGAGCCATCCCTCCCACCTCCACCCAACCCCTTCCCACCCCAAACTTCGTTATTATTTAGGATAACTCTCACTCCAACGAGGGTTAGCTGTGGTTTGACTGGGGAGGAGGCTTGGAGATAACATTTCTTTTCTCTCTGCCATTTTACCATTGTTCTCCCTAAGTCTTTGGCTTCCAACATAAGAAAAATGTGGAGCTGTAGGAGAGAGTCCAGAGGAGGCCACTGAGTGCATCCCAGGCCTGGAGCAGCTCTGCCCTGCAGGCAAGCTGGGAGAAGTTGGGATTGCTCAGCCTGGAGAGGAGAAGCTCCAGGGAGAGCTCAGAGCTCCTGCCAGGGCCTAAAGGAGCTCCAGGAGAGCTGGAGAGGGACTGGGGACAAGGGATGGAGGGACAGGACACAGGGAATGGCTTCCCAGTGCCAGAGGGCAGGGATGGATGGGATATTGGGAATTAGGAATTGTTCCCTGGCAGGGTGGGGAGGCCCTGGGATGGAATTCCCAGAGAAGCTGTGGCTGCCCCTGGATCCCTGGCAGTGTCCAAGGCCAGGCTGGACATTGGGGCTTGGAGCAGCCTGGGACAGTGCAAGGTCCCTGGCATGGGGTGGCACTGGATGGGATTTAATGTCCCTTCCAACCCAAACCTTCTGTGATTCCACGATTCAAGGCCATCCCAACTTAAGCAAACTTCCCCAAATGCAGCCACCTCCAGCCGGAGCCATCCCTGCTCCCCTCAGCACAGCCCTGTCCCTGTGCAGCCTGGGAGAAGCTGCCCTGCTGGGATCCAAACCCACAGCTCCCAACCCAGGAGCAGCACAGAGCTCTCCTAGGAGCTCCACAGGCTGTGCACAACCCCACTGTCTCCAGAGGAATCTGGGCAAATCCTGTCTCCTGCCCAGGAACCCCCATGGCCTCCGCAGGAATTACTGGGACAGGGAGGGATCTGGCACAAAAGTCCAATTAAATCCAGTCATTTCAACAAAAATAAAACGAAGCCACACAGTTCATTATTTTTCTTTAAATCACAGCCCTTCAACACATCATCCAGTAACCCTTTTGAACTATTTACGGCAGTGTGTTTCAGCCTGAAAGAAAATTCTCCCATCAGTTTGAGTTCCTTCCCCAAAATATCCTAATTTATCCCTCACAGGGGAAATTCCAGAGCTGTCTGAACACATCCTGGGAGGCTCACTGTGGTCTCCAGATAAAACTGAGTGTTTCCCTGCTTTCCATCACTTCCACACCATGAAGAGCTCTGACCACCTGAAAGCCATTAAGGGAAGATATCATTTGAGAAAAGAGACAGAGCTTTCTGTGCTGAAAACATCGACACTTCCACATTCACCTGTGCAGGTCTTACCTTGGCAGTGTTGCAGAAGGCCTCGAACACGCCCACATTTTTGGCACTGAGCTGCAGATTTACTGAGCCCTCCATGGTCAAGGAGATCCCTTGGTGCTGCACTGTGTCCTTACTTGTTATGACCACCACTCCAGAAAGAATTTCCTGACAGGAAAGGGGAAAACATTTGTTTATATCTATTTTTTTGCTAGTTGTTAGCCAGACAGAGCAGAACTGATCTCCAAACTCAAAAAAAAAAAAAAAATTTATCCCAAAGCATGGTGTAACCTTGTCAGGAAAGACAAACACTGGTGAAGGAATTTAGAATAGGAGCTTTGCACTTTTGGTTTGTTTTAAAAATACTATCCTCCTCCTCCTCCTGGCAGAAGTATTAACCTGAGCTTCAACTTCTTCCCAAAGTTTCAAGATCTTCCTCTCCAGGAAGATGCAAAACCCTCTCACTGGGTCAGCTGGTAACAGCCAAGTTGCATTTGATGTGTTGGAATAAAACTGGGATGGTGAGCCATGGGACAGGGAAGTGAGGGAAAACTGGGAAAGGGATGGCCAAGCTGAAGGTCAGATTCACCTCCAGAGCAGAGCAGAAGAGATTTAAAATACTAAAATGAACACGAAGGAACAGTTTCCCAGTGCATCTGAACCAAAGGCAGGAGCTGTGTGACTCCAGGAATGTTGTCACTCATCCCATCAGGATGTTCTGTCCCCAAAATATCCTTTGCACAAAAATGCTGCACCCTCAAAGTGTCAATTCAGGCTTTTTAACACTGAAAAACTGGTGAACTGCAGGAGAGTAAAGCACGAAACACACAACTCCCTTCACACACTCCATGAATTATCCTTCCCTTCTCCCACACTGGAAGATACTTCAATCCCAAAACTTCCCAAAATCCCAAAAATTCCCAGCTGGAAGGGGCAGCAAGTGTTGAGAGCCTGGAGAGTTCCCTGGGCATGAAGAACCATTTCTCCTTCTCCTTCCCCAGAAAAACAGCTCCCTCCAACCACAGGAGAATCCCAACTGCTCACTCAACCCGACCAGTTCTAACCAAAACCTCTCCAGCAGAGTGGGAATTCTGGCAGATTTTGTCTTTCCTGGTGGTGCAGGATGGCAAAAATGGGTCAGGGGGTTGAGGCAGCAGGAAAACATCCACATTCCAAGCGAGGCTGACATCCTGAGAGGCTGGGAAGAGGATGTGCAGCAAGGGGGAAACGCCGGAACAGGAGGCACGAGCACAAAAGGACAGCGAAGAAAAGCTGACCTAAATTCTGCTGAAGGGCCTTAATTAGCACACGCAATTAGGTTATTGCTTTAAAAAATGAGTCCAGCTCAACCACGAGAAACAAGGACAACGCTGGCCATGCGAACTGCTTTAAGAAAGAAGTTTCCTGTCACATGGCAACAACCCATTCCAGAGCTGCTGCCTGCAGCTCCACATGGGAAGGGTGAACATCCTGGGAGCAGGAAGGGGAAGGATGACTTGAAGTTAAATGTGAATTTTTTCTTTCAATATTTGTGCAGAAATGAAAAAAGCAGCTCAAAATTCTGCAGGATGAGCAGAGGGATGGAGCAGCTCTGCTGGGAAGAAAGGCTGCCATGGCTGGGGTGGCACTGGATGGCGTTTAAGGTCCTTTCCATGCTTAATTCTAGATCTGCATCTCCTTTCTGCCCCTACAAAATTCCTATTCTAATTTTGTGTTGCATTCCTGCTGTGCAGCTTTTCCATCATTGTGTTTTCACCTCAGACCTCCAAATCCACAGCCTGGTTAATGGGCAAAATGACAAACCTTTTCACATGGAGGTGAAGGGGAAGTTACAAACAAAACTGACATTGATTGACCAGAAATATCCTAATTTCAGCTTAAAACAGGGGGAATATCCCTTTTCCATATTAAAAAAATATATTTCCAGTTAAAAGTGATATAAAGCATGTCAAGGGGACAAACTGAAAATGGACACAGCACTGAGATACTGAAGTAGATAGACAAAACCCTAATAATTTATGATTTTATAATTTATAAAATGATGTGGAATTGAGGCACAGACAGTATTTACCACTATGAAGCCAATCAGAAAGGGAATAATTCAGCTTTGCCAAAGCCATCCTCTCAATAATCTGACAGTTGTAGGACAGATGCTGAATGCCCTTCCATTCAAATCCAGTTTTCCAGCATTAAAATCATTCAACAAATGGAATTTCAGTGTACAGAAAGGATTTTTACGATACAAATGTGTGGCTGGATGGCAAAAAAAAAAAAAAAAGAAAGAGACCTGAACATTTCTGCTGAACAACTCAGGATTTCTAGATAAATAGCGATAAAGTGAAAATATTCCTTCTCTTGCATTTCAAGCCAAGAAGACAGAATAAAAATATGAATATGAATATGAATAATCTCATTAAAAAGAAAGAGAATAAGAATAATTAGAATAAGAAGAAGAAGAGGAGGAAGAAGAGGAGGAAGAAGAGGACGAAGAAGAAGAAGAGGAAGAAGAGGAAGAAGAGGAAGAAGAGGAAGAAGAGGAAGAAGAGGAAGAAGAAGAGGAAGCAGAGGAAGAGGAAGGAGAAGACCTGGTCCTCCCGGGAAAAAGGAAAGGACAAAATGCAACCCTTCATCCCAAAGGCAATGCCCAAAATCCCAGCATGGAGCATCCCGGAGCTGCAGGAGAGCCCCGGGAAGCCGTGCTGGGATCGGCTGGGACACAGCGACACAGGGAGAGCCGCGACACCGCGACAGCACCGACAGGAGAGGGCGAACGACTCCGCTTCCCGAGCAATCCCCGCTGCCGAGCAAGATCCCGAGCCATCCCCGGCTGGGAGCTCGGGACAGGACAAAGGCCTGGAACCCAGCGAGGAGCCGCCGTGTCGCGACAGAGCCCGAGCATGTCGACAGACACGGAACGCCAGAATAGCCGGGGCTGGCAGGGACCTCTGGGGATGATCAGTCCAACCCAACCCTGCGCCGAGGCAGAGTCACCCGCAGCAGTGACACAGGGCTGTGTCCAGATGGCT